>OZ037776.1:22470200-22472700 GCA_964035525.1 Porites cylindrica | reverse complement strand
ACAAGGCTGTCTCGGAAGACACACTTAAATTGTATTTGATTATTATTCATCTATAGTTTTGTTCTGTTTCAAGGGTGTTAAGCATTTATAATCATTACAGAATTGTTTGGCATAGGTATTTGAAATTATATTTTTACAATTGACTTTTATTAGTACAATATTGCAGTAGCATGTGATTGATTTACAGTATTTGCTTGTTTTGTCTGATTATCAACGCTATTTCTTTTACGTAATTGCAAATCATGATTGTAAATCAATCGTTATTTAAGTGATCAATCAATAAAAAAAACAGTTTTCTAAGTCTGTCTTTAGTCAATTTTCGCGAAATTAAATGCCCTAAATTTATCATTTTTTGGAAAATCGCGGAAATTAATGCTCGCGAAATATTCGTGTTCCAAATTCGCGAAATTAAGTGTCCGCGAAAATTAGTACGAATGAGGTACTCAGTGTCACAGTTGTTCTAACAATACAAGTTTATTCGCCATTCACGTATCGAAAATCGGGCTCACCCCTTTTTACTTCTACATTACGAGCATTAACAGAGTGATTCGTTGTAAAGAGAAAAAGGCCAAATACCCTAAGGAGAAACTCGCTCCAAGGATGGAAAATCTCGGAAAAATCTACTTACACTAGCCTGAATTGTCTCTACGTCTTCGGTTTCTATATCTATATTATTCTCTTCATCACAACTGCTAGCGAAAACTGAGTTTAAATATCACACTCGAATATAAATCTATCCTTCAGGGAATTTAGGAGATGCATTGTTATAGGCAACGGTTTAATTCATAACACCTGTGTTATGATTATTAGTGGAAGATTATGTACATTATCGCAATTTAGTCAAGTTTCTGATTACCCAATAACCGAAAACTCATTTTTCAAGGAATCTAGATATTTAGGTGCACGATTAAGAAATCAGTATTTGTAGAATCATAACTATATAAAAGGTCTTTATTGTTTTTTAAGCAAAAATACACGCTAAAACCAAGAACACTAACATTAAAAATAGAAAGAATTACAAGGCTTAAAAAATTCCATGTGGAAGCATTGAATCAAACATTCAAGATCCACATTACATTAAATAGCTACTCTATATTTGAAAAATAGCGTATCGAAAAAACTATTTTTAAAACGCAAGGGAGTTGACTGCTAGGAACTCGGAGACGCGCTGAAGTTATCACTTATCAATTGCTTAAAAGTATCCTCATCATGGTAGTATCAAGCATCAATATAATTTATAAGTGTGTTCTGGTAATTATAATAAGGATTTAGATCAGAATTTAGTTTTAAATATGATTTTCCACGATTATTTGATACAAAAGGGTTAAAGATCAGGTTTCGCAATTTCCCAATGCGAATATCATCTAGTTCTACTCTAGAATATTCTGCTAAATAATTACAGAATTCGTTATTACTCTGTTGGGAAAGTGGTAATGAATTATCTAGTGTGGAACTGCTTTTTTAGGCATTTATACAATCGTGATATTGCCTCTCTGCCCATTGTATCTTATTTAATGTTTCTTAGGTCACACCAGTCACGTAATTCCTTTACCTGTGGGTCTTTCAATTTATTGTTTAAAACTCTACCGTTAAAAAACCACGCATGGCCATGTCATTTGCCATATCCTCACTGATCAAGATCCCCTTTCCTCTCAATAACCGTCGTCTGAGTAAAATCCTCATTTTACTTTTATGTGAAAGAAACTTGACAGAGACATGCTGTTTCCTTTTGCTGGGCCTAGACCCTTGATCTCCATTTGAGCGTATCTTTGGACCAATTCTGCGAATTATTTCTATTTCCTCCGGACGGATTTCTTCAAGCATATTTACCTGTACAAACTGAACAAATTTCTGCTCTAGAGTCTTGCGTTCCTCTTATTCTAACCCATTGTTGTTTTTGTTAGAATGACTCAGTCCATTGGCTACTTTTAGGACATTTATTCCTTAAAAATTCGCTGTTACACTTCACATAGCGAGAGAAAAACAGAACAGAACATAACTAAGTCAAACACCTGTCAAAAGTTCATCGTTGAAATTAGCCAATCAGAAATGTTAATTGAACCGCATAAATGATCATATCTATTCCAACAGTTTTAGCGAAAGTACTGTTCGTTTTTAACAGGGTACTCCCAAGCATAGTCAATGTCTCGCTTTAAAACGAATTCTACATGGTTAATGCCGTCATCTACATCTTCCTTAAGTTTCTTGACTTCACCCTGTACATTTTTTTGAACTTTTTCTGTAGCTCTTAAATCTTCAGACATCATATTTTCTAGCCGAGCTGCCAGCTGGTCTAGCTTACAATCCAGCACTGAGTTAATTGCATCCATGATCTCAGATTTTACAGAATCTGATAGACTCTGGTAGGATCACTGTTTGGCTCATCGTTTGCGTTTTTGGATTGCTTCCTCATGGGGATTTGCCCAAATTTCTCTGGGGTAACAGGAACATCTCTAATGGGCCACTTTGTTGGAGCACTTTGTATTTCACCTTTACCGTT
>OZ037776.1:22457700-22465200 GCA_964035525.1 Porites cylindrica | reverse complement strand
CTTTTTACTGTTAAAGTTTGAGAAATGTCGCACATGTAAACCAATGTGAGGTGGCATGCCAATGTAGTTAGTGTGTCAGCGGTCATTTTGTGGAAAACAACAAGGAACGCCTTGCAAATCTGTCTGTCGATGTGGCCCGAACTTGGCTTGAACTTAAGCTACAGCTGCGTAAATCAAGCATAATTCCTTCCATTTTTGTGACTTAAGTCGAAAGTTCTATTCTTATTTTGTTCATCAAACTATGGGAGAAGAGTATGAAGTATTTATAAAGTCTAGTGTTCGTGGCTATCATGCTTATTTTGTGGATGCTTCTGTAACCATTGGAGAGGTGCTAGCTTGTGAAAGACAATGCAACAATGCTCATGACAAATATGCCATCTTCTTTTGTGATCCAATCTATTTTTTCCCGATTTTTTGGGTTTAAATAACAAGAGTATTGACTCCATGCAATATATGTATTTGTCGTTCTGGGTCTGTTTGCAGGACATTTTTGTAACTTGAAAATCACCCACCCCCTCCCCTCATCCCCCTCAAAAGTCAAATGATTGAACTGGCGAAATACGCAAGCACATGTAAAATTGCCATCGCCGAGGAATGCAAGACGCGAGGGAAAGAAAAAAACATCTCTCAAACTGTGGTGACGTGGACATGGGTCGTACACGATGTTTTCGTTTTGCTAGTACTCTTTTTTTATTTGTTAAGAAAATTGTGAACACTAAATATTGTACCTAAAGATATGTCAAACTACACTTTCGTGAATTAGAAAATTCACGTTGTAAATCAAACTGGAGAAGCTTTAATAACATTTTACTGTGTACATGTTCAACAACCTAATCTGAGAGAGTGGTTGAAACAACAAAGCTTCACTTTCGATTTCCACGCAAGACAACGGTACAACCTCCTTAATCAAACCAAACCCGGGGTTAACTCAACAAGAAGTGTATTAGGTTAATACTTTTATGCACGAACTGGAACAACATTTTCTTTTATATGGAAATATGCACATCTCGGACTGTAAAAAAGAATCCTTCCACTCAAATATGGAAGAGAAAAGAGTCCTCAGTCAAGTTATTCTGACTAACTTGAAATAATTTTCAACAAATAAAGCAGATTAAAACTGAGTTTACGATAACATTGTCCACTTTGGGTTTTACTGCACTCTGCGATTGGTTTACTTTCTCAACCACTTTCACTTACTCGCGCTTCAACATCTGATTGGTTGATTTTGTTATTTTATCTGTTCTTATTGACCACAATTATCGCTTTAGTTCGGTTTTTTAAACGCCCAAGGAAAAACTGCTTTTCTTTAATAATTTTGAATCATTCGCCTTGTAACAGAAGACATAGAAGCAACGTCTTCATCAAAAACTTTTCCTTATAAAATGTTGTCAAGATACCCAAACAGCCACAAGATAAAATATGCCCAAAGGACCTCACGAATATACCCACAACGATTCCTGTAAAACTCACATTATTTTTTTACGTTTTAAACAAAAAAAAAGCCAAATTTAGGAAAGAAAGGAAGTTAGCGATAGAGTCTTGAGCATGGGTTACTACACTTACCTGTTATCGGGCAACGGAAACAGAGAATAACGATGAAAACAGACCAACGTATGTGGGGACTCGTGGTGAGCATATTCATGAGGTCTTAACCCAACAACATTTGGGTGTACGGTTAGGTAAACTACATTACTTTAACCATAAGAGAACAATGCTCATCTCTATAGGTCATTAAGAAAGTCTTTTTTACGCTAAAACAGACAAGAATAGCAACGAAAACACGCAATGGTCTTTAATTCTACGTAAACAGAAGATCGGAAATCTAGGCAATGAGGTCATGATGCTGACGTTACGAATTGCTCATGGCGCGACGTATTCAGTAAAAACAAGCAGGGTAATCTAGTGCCAAGAATCTGCACTACCGTTGCCCGTCCGTAGGACAAACGGAACTTGGACTCTGGGAACGAGATTACTTGCATAGCAGGGATGCAACTGACAGAAATGTGGTTTAAATGGAAAAGGCGCAAAGCGTTCCACCACTAACACTCGACTGGCAATGGCCAATTACTGGTACGTAACTTGCACAAGAGATTTGTTATTAAGCGCTAATACACCTCCTTATCCTGGAGTTCATCGTCTATAACACATGGGCTGTGTACCCCTTACCATTGCACCTGTAACACCCTGTTAAGAAACACAGATTATTACAAATTAAGGTTTGTAGAGGTTGTAATTATTGAAATGAACAAAAGAGCCCAATAGAAGCGTTTTTGTTATATTCTGTTCAGTTCTACTTATGATGGGTGTTCGACCCACTGAAAAATTAATAGTTAACTTTACAACCGTGGTTGCGAAAAAAAATAACTAGTGCTCTTAACAAGCTGTTTTTAATGTATGACTGAGTGAAAGGTGCATAACATTAGATTATGGATTTGCAAAACGTTTTCGAATCACCCTCCTTGGTGGAATTCCAATTGCGAAGGGCCTGTTTACAAGCAGAGAGAGGGTTACCTTATGCTAGGGTTACCCTAGCAAGCGGGTCAGGTTTACAAGCAACTTTCACAGGTAGGGTTACCCTATCACCCGGGTCAACTTTACCAGCTTTGCTGACGTGTTTCGTCATGCGTGACATTCTTTGCAACGGTCCAAAATTTGAAATAATGTTGAAGTTCTCTATGGAAAACACATGAAATTAACTAAAAAAGGGAAAATATTATCATCATAGACAGAAAATAACTTGTTATAATTAAGCTCAGAAATTGGATAATACCATTCAAATTGGTACGATTACTGGTCACGCATGACGGCGGAAAGTTAATACAGGTAGGCAAGTTATTCCTAACTGAGCGTTTGCAAGGCAGGGAGGGTAACCCTAGCACTCAGGTAGGGTTACCCTAGCGCTAGGGTAACCCTACCTGCCTTGTAAACTCGTCGTGTGAAAAAAGAAGAAATATGCGAGTGCTAGGGTAACCCTCTTGCCAGGGTCATCCTAGCACCAGGGTTACCCTCCCACCTTGTAAACAGGGCCTAATACGGTAATGGGCAGACTGAAGTTGTACCTTTTTAAAGAGAAATTCAACTGGTAGAAACAGGCTAAAACAATTGTTGTAGTCAAAATAACGTGAAACTATTTATTTGCTGTACAAGTAAAGAACAGTTAAATACAAGTAAAGGGAAAAACATGGTCAAGTGGCACAAGGTCACTTTGCAATTTCCCCCTGATATTGTTAAATACTAAAGTCAAGCCTGTCTCGTTGTATTAATATGCGTTGAAGTTAAGTGTCTTCAACTGTTTTGGAGACTAATTTTCTGGAACTACTGCCTGAAGATGCACTAATCAACTTCCAGCTGATGTGCGTCGTTCAAAGGGGCTAATTCTTTAAGGTTACATAAAAGTCCGGACGTATCTATCACTTTCTCCATCCTCTTCCTCTTCGTGGCCTTCTTAGTGGTCTCCCACTTACAATTGAATCGGCTACGAAAACGTTTTAAAAAAGTTTATTGATGAGAATTCTGCTAAAACATACGTTATAACATAGCGGGCGTGCTTGTCCTGTATAACTCCTATTGAGCCTCTATGAACAAAATCTTTATTTACGCACGGGCTTGCGTAAATGAGATGACGTGTTCAGCTGTGTTTTTCATCTCGTTTCCTAAGTACCCAAAAATCGACGGCAATGATAATTTAGCTTTGTTCTAGCCACTTAGACCAATAGCAAAAGCGGTGAAGATGTTTCGCAAATAAAAGAGTCTGAATGATTTGTTGAAACGTCTGCCGTAAGACTGACATTTAAGTGGAAAAAGACCACTGGTCTGTGTCAGAAAATGTCCAATTTGTATAAAGTGTCCTCCGTTTTTAACATTTGTTTACCCTTAACAAAACAAGTTGATTATAAAGTTTTAAAGCGAAAAAGCGAAAAATTATGCACTTTTGTTATCGCCGAACAATCCGATTGAAGCAAAGGAAAATTTCTCTTGCGATAACAAGACAAATTACCTAAGAAGACATAAATTTACTACTCACAAAAACAACTGCTGCCAGGTCTTCTTCTCAAGAAGCAGCAATAACCAGCCATTGTTTGTAAATGAATTTAAGGTTAAAGTAGGATGACAGTCGTCTTTGCTAAAACACAAGTTTTTCGGATTTCGCCGAGCAAAACATAAACATCTTTTAAGCAAATCCAAACCATACTCCACGACTTCTTACGAACATGTGAGTATTTTAACCTTAAGTGGACTTTAAGACTCTTTTACCTTTGTTTATTTTTAGTTTTCATTGATCGTTAATGAATAAATAAGTAAATTTTCTTTCTCAGTTTTACAGAAAGAATTTTCATTCAAACTAGAACATTGTGGCGTGTTTGTCATCAGCCAATACAAGCGTCTGTTATTGTGTTGCTCGTTACGAGAATTTTGTAGTTAATCAAAAAACAAGCATTTTTGTCAGCTTTGTTATAGAAGAATTTGCTCATGCTTTTAGCTGTGCGCATATCGAGTTATGGATGCACTTGGGAAGCAGTTTGGAGAGCACTCAATAAGCTAAAGTTGCACTCGGCTATCTCCTCGTGCAACTCTTACGCATCTTTCGTGCTCTCCATACTTCTCGTGTGCATCCATAACTCGATATACGCAAGCTAAGCATGAACAAAGTCTTAATTTTACAGAAGTGTATACTGGAAAGAAAAGAAAACCCCTTTAACAAGTTAACAAAAGACCAAAAAAAGGAAACTTTTCTCTTACCGTCAGAGCTCTCTTCAGCCATCTAGAGGTAGGCACAACCAATTATGAAAAAAATATATAAAAAATAAAAACAGTAAGCTTAACAGGTGCGATGTCATTGAGAACACTTAAAGGGTAGTACAAAACAAAGACAGCACATTATTAAATTCTCAAAACGTTATACTTTATGACTTTTATAAGGCAAAGAAATATTTGCGAGGAACAGTTGAAAGCCCGTTGGATGAAGTTATAATTGTCACTTATAGCTTCCTCTAAAGGTCCACTTCCCTCACTAAAAAAATTCAAAAAATGTTTATATAAATTGTAGAAAACTGTAAATGCAGAGAAGAAACTGAAAAAGCGACAGTGAATTGTCATTTCTTCAAAATGACTTCATGCAACCGACCTACCTTGCTTCAGCCATAGTTTTGGAATCTAGAAAATTATAAGAAAGAGTTTCAGTTTCAGACTTCTATTCGTTTTAACAATCAACATACTGGTGCTAACAGTCCAACAAATAGTTTTAAGCAAAGAAAGGAAGATGAATATTTATGTTAAAACCTGCAACTGGCCTGGGCAGTGAAAACTAGGGCTTTTATACACGCGTTTTGGCACCGTTTTCGCTGCTTCAAGTGCCTCATCCTGCAATGGCACGAAATGGTCTGTCGCATGCCACACATGGTATAGTGAAGGTGTGATTCCACATCTCCCCCTTCCCCCCAACATCTTCTCAATAGCCCGACTCTCAATTTCAGTAGTTGTGGCCGGTTTTTGGGTTATAGGGCATTAAAAGAGGGGATCTTTATATTTTTCAAGGTATTTTGGACAAGGAGTATACGAAGGTGAGTTCGTATGAAAACTGATTAGTAGCGAAACGACCGATGTCCTTTTAATATTCAATAGTGATAGCGTTCATGAAGTGCGTCCAAAGTAATTGTCTAATTTCGTTATCTTTTTAGATTCAAAGCAACAAATTTCTGGTCCAATGACGTCTGCAGAAAAATTCTCGCCCGGGCGGGGGTAATCGTTGTGCCGCTTTTAGCCGTAAGACTCTTAAATGAAGCGTACATGAAGTGAAAACAACGAAACGGTCCAGGTTCTCAGTAGACGTTTGCTTACTTGAAGTAATGCGATGAAATACAGGCTCACGTTTGCTGGAAATTTTCTTCGTGTTGTCTACCCCTTAACGGCCTTAGAGTCATATATCATAAAAAGCATGTCGAGGACTTCCATCTCTACACAGAAGCCGAGTTTGTAGCTGGCTTTTAACGTGGTTAAATCCCTCCTATCTTTCAAAGGTAAGCATCTGTTACTACCTTCAATATGATGTTTGTTATTCCGGTGTGCGAGGTATAAAGTACAAGTTTATGCCATCAATCTTCGGCTTCGAAAGGTAAGCATTACTCGGTAATAAATAGGTGTTCTCTCATAGGCATGGTGACCTGTGTTCTGACCAGTCAGCGAAAGTGACCTGTATTTAAGACCCGTAGTGGAAGTACCTATTAAAGAAATCCTTTCGATTTACCTAAAATACCAGACGAATTGTATCTCAAATTTTCTGAAATCCTATCATTCGAGAGATTGTGAATTTGTGGTATCCTTCAGAGTTGCTAGGTTACTGCATCAAGACTTTTTAAGACACAAAGGCGTCAAGAACTTCACTAATCAACTATATATTGCCAGTATTCCCTACAAATCCCGCAATACCAATTTGCAGACCAGTTTCGAAGAAATTTGTAAAATTTATTATTATTATTGCTAATACTCTCAAATAAAGGTGTCAAATACAGTTTTCATCAACTCCGGCCAGCAACCAACAACAAGTACCTTTTACTTCACTTTTGCTTAGCCTACATCTCCAAAACGTTCCCAAGGACCCTTGCTCATCATTGTCCTTACACCTCACATCTTTTGATTTTCTCTTGTGAGATTTTGGTATTTTTCTCAGTACTCATCCTCTTTTGCTCGCACCCTTCCATGTTCCACTGTCCATAATTGTCACGTCTATAATGTTGCAGTTGTTCCCTTTTTTGGTCAATGACCAATAGATCCAATCCCCTAGCCTCAATTTCATGGTCTGTTTGTATACTAAAATCTCACAGCATCCTGTAATCCTCATTTTCAAGTACAGTGTCCGGCACATGTTCATACCACCTCTCATTTCACTGAAACCCATATTTTCCTGTCCCATAGAGTATAGACCATGGAAATGACGTAACATGTCACGCGGTGTCGCCTGTTTTCTTTTTTGGTTTTCATAAAAATAATTTTACTCCTCAGCATGGACAAAGAAGAACCAAATTTTAACATATGGCGAGATATTTCTAACAGTGAGTTGGTGCTTGAAGCTGCAAAAGTAGAGCAAAAAATACGAAAAACGACAATAAAAACGTCGCAGGAAATTAATTAAATGTTATTGTAAAAAACAAATCGACCACAATTTTTCATGGTCTACACTCTTGTAGACCATAAAAATGATGCCATAAAATTTTCAAAACTTTGCAGTGCGGCTCGTGGTTCCAGTTGAGTTTTGAACATCTTATGACCTCATTTCTATGGTATATAAGGGGGTGTTTACATGAGAAAACTCGCGCTGGCGCAAGTTTCATACCAGGATGACTTTTTGATTTTGTATCCCATTTACATGATAACTGGGTCATTTCATTTGAGGGTACACTTCATGTCAATAAAATATACGTGTGATTCAAAATTGCAAACATTACGCATGCGCTACCCATTCCAGTCCACCGGCAGACCGATTTCTCACCGAAACGTGTGGTT
>OZ037776.1:22325200-22452700 GCA_964035525.1 Porites cylindrica | reverse complement strand
GTAACTAAAAAATAGGTATTTACATTTTTGTTTTCGTCTCCCTAAGGTCAAAACTGAGAAACACAAGCCTCAGTATACAGATTCCCCACCCCCCCACTGAAACACGCGATCTTTTTTTGCCTAATATTCCGTGTTTACTTCCTGTTTTAAAGCCACAACATTTATTGTCGATTGTTCGTTAAAAAGGCGTTTATTGTCATCAATACACTGTCTACTAAAAAACTATAGCCAACTAATAAAAATACCGTCTACTAAAACTACTCTAAAAAAACATACTAAAACTAATTAAAAATGTCTGCATTCTTGGCATTAACACTAAAATCATCTAGAAAGTCAGCATCCTTGTGAAAAGGGGATCAGGACCCTCGCAACGAACATATGTGTGGACAGATCGCAAAAATTTCAAAAGATATGCTTGTTTTAAAACAAGATATGGCACTGACATACGACTTGCCGTTTTGGGGGGGGGGGAGTTTGTCCGCTAGGCTGCTTAGAAAAAGCTCGCATTCCTTCCCCATTCCTCCGTTCGTGCCAAAAACTAGGGGGTGGGGGGAGATCCCATTTCCACGTCAATAACTCTTTGTTGGTAATTCCTTTTCTTGTCTGGTGCTCGACGAAGATCGATTCTGTGGATTTGTTCTGGTTACACGTTGAGTTCACATGCGTTCGACATACATCGAAGAATGCTGTTTCTCCTCGTGACCAGAACTTCCTGCCTTTATGTCCAGTATAGCCTCAGGGCTTGTGACGGTGGATCTTAGGTTGAATACCTCACTGTCGATCGGTAGGAGGTGGAGCTTTACATCGACATCCTTGCAGACTTTGCTGAGCAGAGATGTGAGAATGTTCTGGATGCCATCATGTCTTTGTGCAACAAAATCCCCCTTACACAACAGGGCACGGCTTACTGTGAATCGGTCTCCACATGTGGGATCCAGTGACCCTCTAGCCATGCCATGGTATGCGATCAACACATCCATCAACTCAGTGTTATGCAACTGGTATAAGCTTTTTAGTCAAGAAGGAAAGAAATTTGGCTACCTAGTCAATGGCTCCAAAAGTTGACTGATAGTAAAGCCCAGGTAGCCTGAAGACTCAAGATCTAGCAGACAAGGCCAAGTTGGTGTTTGGAGAGGAGGTCAGAATAACAACGGAAGGTCAACGACACCTGGGAGCAGTCATTGGACCCTAGGAATACAAAGACAAATAATGTAGTGGAAAAATGGAGGATGGTGGAAAAACATCGAGTTGCTGGCTGAGATCGTACAGATTCAACCCATGCTGCCTACGTCGCCTTTACAAAGGGCTACAAATCGAAATGTGCACATTTTATGCGTACAATTGACTCTTTTGAAGACTATGTGGAACCAATTGATGAAGTGATCAACGATATTTTCCTTCCAGTTTTTTGTCAGACGGAACCGCTCCCTGATGAGTTAAAGTTAAATGAGTCAAAGTCAAAGTTAATAAGAGCACCACACAAGGCAGCTAGACTTGCTAAGATCAACAGTGCAGGCCAGAGACAATGGTGCAAGCTCGTGGCTCAACGCCGTAGCCCTTAAGGAGCAGGACCTGACATTGAATAAGCAACAATTTAGGGACTTGCTACACTTGCATTACTATCTTGCCGAGCCATTGCACGTGTGGAGATCGATTCACAGTCAGCCACGCCCTGTCGTGTAAGAAGGTGGGTTTTGTTGCACAAAGATATGATGGCATCCAGAACCTTCTCACATCTCTGCTCAGAAAAGTCTGCAAGGATGTCAATGTACAGCCCTACCTCCTATCGATCGACAGTGAGGTATTCAACCTCAAGATCCACCGTCACAAGCCCTGAGGCTATACTGGACATTAAGGGAGGAAGTTTCTGGTCTCGAGGAGAAACAGCATTCTTTCATGTATGTCTAACACATGTGAACTCAACGTGTAACCAGAACAAATCCACAGAATCCATCTTCGTGGAGCATGAGACAGACAAGAAAAGGAATTACCAACAAAGAGTTATTGACGTGGAAATGCGATCTCCCCCCACCCCCTAGTTTTTGGCACGAACGGAGGAATGGGGAAGGAATGCAAACTTTTTCTGAGCAACCTAGCGGACAAACTTTCCCCCGAAAAACGGCGAGTCATATGCCAGTGCCATTTCTTGTTTTAAAACAAACATATCTTTTGAAATTTTTACGATCTGTCCACACATATGTACGAGGGTCTCGATCCCCTTTTCTCAAGGATGCTGCCTTTCTAGATGATTTTAGTGTTAATGCCAGGAATGCAGACATTTTTAAAATTAGATTTAGTATGTTTTTTTACAGTAGTTTTAGTAGACAGTATTTTTATTAGTTGGCTATAGTTTTTTAGTAGATCGTGTATTTTATTTAAGATATATCTTTTAATATTATATATTGTTTTTATCATTGTAATGACAATAAACGCCTTTTTTTAAAGAACAATCGACCATAAATGTTCTGGCTTTAAAACAGGAAGTAAACACGGAATATTAAGTAAAAAAAGATCACGTGTTTCAATGGGTGGGGGGGATCTGTATACTGAGGCTTGTGTTTATGTATTTACATTCGGCGGAGCTAAACGTAGTGGCAGTGACAGAGAATGTAAATACTTTCCTATTGGTATGAACGCACGTGAGCCGTTATGGCGTTAATTGACTCTATTGTTGTAAGGTATATAAGGTTTTGACAGTTGTAATGTATTCATCTCAGCTCTCGAACTATCAAATTTTAAAATGCCGTCCGATGATGATCTCGCGCGAAGCATTTCCGAGCTCAAAGACGAGTTTCGATCTGGTTTATCTTCTTTAAAGAGAGAACTTGCACAAGAACACGACGCTGCGCTGAAGAAGCTCAAGACAGCTACTGCTAATGTTCCGAAGTTTTAAAAGAAAGGCAACGACAAGCAGTTCCTACTTAATTCTGAAGTTCTTGAACACGTCCAGTCTGCTTCTACCGCCCTTCAGGCGTCTTCGCCTCAAGTTGAAAAGGTCTTCGAAGAGTTAAAGGAAAGTTCCAATTTTTCGAACCCTTTCGTTGCCGTCAATTGGCCTAGGGCTCACCGTGGTTCGCGTGTTGGCAGTGTTGGCAGTTTTGGCAGTTTCGGCCTTTTCAGGAATCAGTGCCCCGTCCTTCAGGCGTAGTTTTCACCTAGCCAACCTGGGAATCGTACGTGATGGACTCGGATGTTGGTGCACTCGTCGAGGACACAGATAAGTTAAGGAATTTTGTTGAAGATGATTTTGACTTTTTTTGAATATGAACAGGGTCGTAGTTCTACTATCGTTGTAGCCGGTAGGCTAAAATCCCATATCATTGTTCAGTTTTGGCGTTCTATAGGCGCCAGTCAATATATTCTAGATTTTATCGAGCATGGTTATCGTATTCCTTTCCACTCTAGTTATAATAAGTCAGCTTTGACGCATTCTGATTTTGTTAACGAAGCTGTTTCCTAATTGTTGGTTACCAATCGCATTTTTGGATCTGGGGTCCTGCCCCATAACGTCAACCCTCTTTCCGTTTCTGTTCAATCATCTGGGAGGAAGAGGTTGATCTTGGACCTTAGGTTTGTAAATAAGCATGTCTGGAAGCCAAAGGTCAAGTTTGAGGTTCTTAAGGTGGCTCTGAATTATTTTGACAAGGGTCATTTCATGTTTTCATTTGACATTAAGAGGGGTTATCATCATGTCCTTATCTTCCCGCCCCACCAGACATTTTTGGGTTTTTCCTGGTTTTACCAGGGTAAGGTCCGTTAGTTTTGTTTCAGGGTCCTGCCCTTCGGCCCCTGTTCAATCCCTTTTGTTTACACAAAGATTTTTAGGCCTCTCGTTGCCTACTGAAGGTGGGTTGGTATTCACATTGTCGTTTATATTTATGATGGTTTAGGGGAGAGGCCTTCATATCCGGTTGCTTTAGACCATTCCACCAGGGTTAAGACTGATTTGATTCGTTCTGGCTTTGTACCCTACCTCGAGAAATCTGTTTGGGTTCCTACATCAGCCCTTGATTGTTTGGGTTTCCCCATTGATCTTTTTCAGGGTTTCCTTTTTGTTCAGGGGATAAAACTCAAACGGTTCTTTCTGATATTGATTCCCTTTTAGAGGCTAATTGTTGCACTGCCAGGGAACTGTCCGTTCTTGCTGGTCGTATTAATTCCTTTAAACTAGCTGTAGGTTATGTTACAACCGTTGATGACAAAGTTTATTCATATGTCCATCGTCCTTCAGTCTAGTTGGGACTCTAGGTTTCCTTTGTCCGATTCTGTCAAAGAAGAGCTTTTTTTCTGGAAAGAGAACGTTCGGTGTTTGAATGGTAGGCCCACTGGGCGTCACTTTTCATGTTCTCGTTCCATTGTTTATTCACATGCTAGTGATCTAGGGGTTGGCGGTGTTGTTAAGACCACGAGGGTGTTATTTGTCATCGTCCGTGGACTGCTAATGAAATGTTTCCCAGCTATATTTGTCTCTCTAGTTTTTCCGTAGTTTTGTCAGGGCGCGCGATTTAATGGTTTACGGATAACCGCTACATTCCGTCCATTATTCGCAACGGGAGTATGAAGCGGGGTTTACACGAACTTTCCGTCTCTATTTTTCAGCTAGTTTTGCGAAATGGTATTGATTTGCAGGTGGACTGGATTCCTAGGTCTCTCAATGGGCACGTGGATGCCATCAGCAGGATCGTTGACTTTGATGATTGGGGTGTTTCGTTTGAATTTTTTCGCCTTGTAGACAACATTTGGGGTCCACTTCCGTAGATCGTTTGCCCATTCTAATACCGCAAATTGCCCAGATTTTTTTCTCGTTTCTGGTATCCTGACTTGGAGGGGGTGGATGCCTTTTGTTTTGACAGGGCGGGGGAGAATAACTAGCTCGTTTCCCCAGTGTCCCTTGTTCCCAGGGTTATTAGGCATTTGTTTGTATGTCGGTCCATGGGCGCTATTATTGTCCCCAAGTGGGTCTCAGCTCCATTTTGGCCCATGCTCTTTGGTCCCCATTCCCCCTTTTCCTTTTGCGTTAAAGAGACCATTGTTTTTTACCAATGTTTCTAATATTTTTGTTCCGGGCTCCACAGAGTCTATTTTTTATGGCCCTAACTTTAGTCTCATGTATTAGCCGTCCGTTTGTCGGCTTGTTAGATTTGTGCTTCTAGGCTTAGTTTCTTTTCCGCAGTTACGTGTAGTTATTGTTTAGCCTATATTAAGTGTGGTTTATTATTTTTGAGTGATTTGTTCTGTTTTTTCTTTTGCCTCGGTGGCATTTACGCGGGTCTCGGTGACCTTGTTTGTACCTTCACTGATCCCGACGGGTCGTACCGTTACATTCTTGCGTGACCTCGGTCAGTTTTGAATCCTTCCAGGTCCCCCATATATATGGTCGCGTGCGCCTCGGTGGCCACTCTCTTGTTATGTATCTGTGTGATAATTGTATGTTTTTGCACTACATATTACCGCGCGTTTCCTTTTTCTGCTCCTTTTTTCTCGTGCATCTTTTTCATTTTTTAAGTCCTTATATTGAATCCATATGGTCTTTTATTTCTTCTGTTTTTCAGATGTTTTTCGCTAGCCCTATGTGGGCTGAGCTTAACGATGTCAGAGCTCCCTCCCTACGCTGCGTAGCAAAAAAGCTACCGGAGGTAGTCCTTGGTTCCAGGGCAGATTCGACTACTCTCACCTACCTCAACAGTTTTAAGCGATGGCGTGCTTGGGCCAACAGATTTCCCGAGGTCGCAGTGCTGCCTGCTACTCCGGCTTACGTTTCTTCATACCTGCTCAGTGTTCTCCAGGCTTCTAGTTCTCCTGCGCCGGTCCAGAACGCCCTCTATAGCATCCGCTGGGCTCATGATTTTGCTGGTTTTGACTCTCCTACCAATCATACACTTCCCCAGAAGGTCGTGGAGTCCGCTAAGAGAAGGCTATTACACCTCACTTCCAAAAAGCTCCCCATTACACCCGAAATTTTACTAACGTTTTTTCAGAGTCTCGATGGATCTTTGGTGGACACGAGACTCATCGCCATGGCGTTACTGGCCTTTGCGGGGTTCTTAAGATTTGACGAATTGGCTAATCTGAAACTTAAAGATTTAGCTCTGCATGACACCTCGTTTTGAGCTTTTATTGAAAGTAGTAAAACTGATCAATTTCGCGAGGGCGCTATTGTCCCTATTGTCAAGTCTGGCACGGATTGTTTTCCCCTGGGGTAATTTAGAGAAGTACTTATCGTAAGCCAAACTCACTTTACCGACATCTTCCCAAGGTGGAGACGACTATTTGTTCGGAAATATTCAACCAAGTCTGGCTCTTACAAGACATTTGGAGCCTGGGCGGATGGACTACAAGATGTAGAGAAGTTTTATTGAAGAAGACTACAGACGTGGGCTTAGATCTTAAGTCTTTCTCTTGGCACAGCTTCAGAAGTGGCGGTGCATCTGCCGCCGCTAATGGTGGTATCTCCGATAGAATGTTTAAGCGCCATGGTAGATGGCGTTCGGAAAACGCTAGGATGTTTACTTTGCAGACTCGATAGAGAGCCGATTAGCGGTCTCTATGTCTCTTGGACTGTATTGTTTCCCGTTCTTTGTTTTCTCAGCCGCTCCATAGTTCGAGCTGCACACCCATTCCCGTCTCTTAGTCGTGAATATAAATAGGAAATGTATTTACATTCGGCGGAGCTAAACGTAGTGGCAGTGACAGAGAATGTAAATACTTTCCTATTGGTATGAACGCACGTGAGCCGTTATGGCGTTAATTGACTCTATTGTTGTAAGGTATATAAGGTTTTGACAGTTGTAATGTATTCATCTCAGCTCTCGAACTATCAAATTTTATTTTTATACCTTACTTTATTCATCTATCGATTGATTTTTTACCTTTAACCCCCAGAGGTTGTGCGACCGCATCGGTTGGGGAATACGTTCCCAATTTTTTCCCATTGGGTTTTTTGGGTTTTCGTATCAGGCGGCGCACGTGAATAGTTTAGCCTGAGTGACTTTATTTAGGAATATTTGTTTACCATTCTTTAGTTATGATGTTGAACTTTGTATGTTATTTGGACGGCATTAAACACTCAGGCTCCATAGTTCGAGCTGCACACCCATTCCCGTCTCTTAGTCGTGAATATAAATAGGAACTCAGTTTTGACCTTAGGGAGACGAAAACAAAAATGTAAATACCTATTTTTTAGTTACGTTTTGTTTTGTGTATTTCTATTTATTCTATAGACAACCAAAAATTGTTTAGATTTATATATGTTAATTTCTGGGGAAGGCGCGGGAAATTCGCTGATCAAAACATTGCAGGCCCTTTTTTGTCACGTAATACTTGGTGATTGAGAGTGACGGAGATCTTCGAACAACTTGCATTTTAAAAGAAAAATGAAGATAGGAGGAGATAAATATAGTTATAGAGATAAGAAGGACATTCAGAAGGCCTTTTGGAGGCAAAGAAGTGGATTCTAAACAAATATTGGCCGGTCACGCAGCATACATAATAGTTCGGCGTAGGTCGACGGTGGGTAAGTAAAACTAACACCATTCGTCTTTGAAATACTATTCTTTTTCTGAGGTTGTAGCCAAAACTTAGTGAACTTTTTAAGGGCGTAATTTATTTATCGGTAGAAGGAAGAATTTCTCATCATTGAATGTTGTCTTTAGATGTACAAGTTGACTTTGCTTTATGACTGGCATATACTGGCGTGATTTAAAGCTTGTCAACAACCGTGCGCCATGTGGCCTTGAAATCTCCCCAGGAAATGAAAAACAGCTTGTTCTTGTCACAGTAAAGACCATTAACACTTGAATGAAGGACTTCTGTATAGTTTAACTCGAAAGAAGAATAATCTCTAATTTTGCAAGAAAATCAAAACGAGGTCACAAACATTACGATTTTGCCTTCGACATTTTGGTGGCATGCATTACTAATCAGTGTGAAATCTTTAATTTTCTCGCAAAATCTTGAACGTTTTAAGCATGCATCAGACTCCTCAATTATTATTCTTGTACAACGGGCTGGAAGGTGTCGGTTTAGTAACTTCAGCGGCCGTTAATTGCTGAATTATAGGGCAGGAGAAGTGGAAATAAGCTTGTTTTAGGTGCAGTTTTCGAGTGGCATCTGACGTCCAAAAAAGGCAGAGCCCAAAAATGTTTTTTATGTTTATTATAGACTAAAGGGTTGGTAAACAGGGAGTGGCAAAATTACTGTCATAGCTTTCTGGCAAGGAGAGATATTTGATCTCAAAATCAACAAATATTTGAATGGCTAAAAAGGTGGTCCCATATTCAAGGCCAGTGATTGACAAGCTGTCAATCAAATTGACTGAAACTTACATTCTTGCATTTGTCAAAAATGTATCAACATATACACAAACCCTCAAGGTAAAAGGTTAAAAACAGTTGTCCTGAGAGCTTCCTACTTTTACCTGTTATTAATGCACTTTTATTGGTAAAAAATGTAGTTAAACCAGTTGGGTGGGCTATCTCCCACCATAAAGATCCAAACTATGAACCAGTTTGTCATTTTGAGTTTTGGTGTAGACCCTTTAAACTGGCCAAGTTTCATTGAAATCGGAGAGATAGCATGTAGCACACCTGCCTGGTGCACCCATGGACTCACTCTTAAGTTGATCTCTCAGAACACATAGCCTGCGTAGCAGGCGCTTGGAAGTAGTGGGCGCACGAGAGGAAGACATGCGGAGACACCCGTTCTTTCTTGCGCCCACTACTTCCAAGCGCCTGCTACGCAGGCTAGGAACACTAGAAATGGCGATTCTGGGGGAGCATGCCGCCTTACCCCGCTCGTAGCAGCTCGCTCCTTGTCCTTGGACTCTAATACTAGTTTTTCTGATGAATAAAAAAGGGTTGAACGGTTTGTCTCAGTCCTGAACTACCTTATTTAGGCATATAGTATTCTTTTTTAAGGTAATTTCAGGCATTCGGTATCAAACTTTTTACAAATCTTTAGCTATATTGGTATCTTACGAGGACAAAAGCAGGTATATTGGTATCCCACTGCCCCCCACCCTCATCCCCTCTGTGCCGGCCGGGCCTGAAATAAGGAAGGGCGGAGTCCATGCTGTGAAAATAATGATTCATTACTAATACAAATTCCTCGGTGTGATACGCATTTTGTGCAATTTAAGGAAGAAAAACTCATTCAATTAGGGCATCTTTTTCTGGAGAGAAACAGAAATTTCGTTCATCACAAAGATTTTAACCGCCGACGCGGGGTTACGTAGCCACGTGACCGTAACATTACGTGACAAATCACGCTATGATTTGATTTTGAAAATTAACGAAACTGCATAACTTCAGCTGGCTGGATAGACTTCTTTCATCAAGAATCTAAAGTAAAGGTAAGCGTCTTATTCACCGAGAAAAGATAAAACGGTAAATGACTAATTGTTTTTGTTGTGTATGAAACGTTCTTAAACTGCCTGATTATTACAGTAATTTATGCACCGTAGTGAAATTCACTATGAAATTGCGCAAAGAACTTTTAAAAATTCTACGTTGTTTTTCTTGTACATGTTTTGTATGCCGGGATAGTGATATTTATTTTCATTACTTAGAGAGCTTGGATCAACTTCTGATCTAGAGAATTCTATTAAAAACATTGGTTACTGTTCAATGCAGGTAGTTACAAGACGACGGCGCCCGGCGTTGATTGTGGTAATCAGTAACATGCCTGACCATCCCTGTTAATATATCTCTTTCAATTCAAAAGTACTTTAAGAAGCTTAATGACTTTCTTTTAGAGGCTGGAGACGAATTCAAGTGTCAAAAGAGGCAATTGCATGGAACTTTTAAGAAATGGTCCAGGTAAGTACGATAGATAGCACTGAACGGCAACGAACATGTTGGAATGCAAAAAAGGTGCTAACTTTTCTATTGTCTGTACTTACTTCTGATTGACTTAAACAGCAAAAGTTAAAAAAACTTCATAAAGCAGTACATATATATTCATCCTTACTTTCCAACCATCTTCCATATAACAAAATCTGGTCTCAGTTTGAATAACAAAGAAATCCTATGTGGGGAACATGTAAAATTGTAAGCGTTTCTTGGCTATTGTTTTCAACTCTTGTGATTGGTCAGAATCTGTTAACACACACAAAAAAAACACCCTTCAAAGTGGAGTGTAAATGCATTTATTGCGTAAACGGCCTTCATGTAGGTTTTTGCATTCTCTGTGTAGAAATGAGAACATTCCTATGTGGGGAAAGCACCGTTGCCGGATAACAAAAGAAACTGCTATCCACCTTACGCGGATCGTTACTTAACCTGTACAATCATGACATCTGACACAGCCAGTAATTATGCAAATACGCAAAATGGCAGATTATAATCTACTGTTGGTTGCAATTCCAGAGGATACCCGCAAGTCTGAGCCTATAAACCAAAAAAGTAAGCTTAAAACTTTACTTTGATATGATTTTTAAACCAGATTTAGGCCGAAACTTTTGAGATATTTTCCCTCAAATCTTCCTTACTTTCAGGGTTTGCATTAAGCCTGCAAAACCACTTTGAACCACTGTAACCTGAACATGTTTTGATCAAAGATATTTTTGTTTAGCCTGTGAACTATCGACGGTTAACTAAAAGAACTGAATTGAACAGATGTTTTGTGCGGGCATTCGTTTGTTTGCAACATGGTTTTCAAAATCCATCAATTTTAGTCTTTGAAACACTCTCTGAGAAACCGAGACGGACTCAATTCGTTTTTGGCTTGTAGCAGAGCTAAGAATAAGAATTTGAAAACATAAACAGCGATTTTAGTATATACCTACTAAAGGCTCTTCACCGACAAAAAATGTAGGAAAAGTATTTTTTGTCGCGAAATCGAGTGGACCGCTTTTAGGGAGACAGCCTCTCAACAACAGTATGCGCTTAAAGCCCCGTAAATGCAAGACCATGACTGTTGACTTTCTTCACTACAATAGTTGCGTGCCGTGCGCAATCGCAGTTGGTGGGTCCGATATTGAACAGATCTTTAAATTTAAGCTCCTTGGTGTCCATCTTTCTGACGACCTTACTTGGGCAGTGCAATGCGACTACATAGTGAAGAAGGCCAACAGACGGCTGTATGCACTGACACAAATCAGGAAGTGCAAAGTTTCGTCGGCTGATATTGTTCAAATCTACTGAGCACTAATTCGCTGTATACTAGAGTACGCCTCCGCTACCTTTGTTGACTTGCCTAAGTATCTTGCTTGCTATCTTGAGAACATACAAAAAGGGCCCTTTCCATCATTTGGCCTGGTATTAAGTATGAAACAGCACTTGACAAAGCTGCATTATCCACTCTTTCTGACCATCAGGTAGTCTCGTGTATTAAATTTATAGGTAAGGTTCGGCTAGGTAACCCATTATACCCACTAATACACAACAAAGTGCTACCTATATCTACCAGTGTGTGTCTAGGATCAGGGAGTTCTAGCAGGCCCATGGCCACAAGGACTGAACCTTTCTCCAATTTTGTTAGTGTTAAATATCAATCTTGTCAGTAAATGTTGCGTATTACTATATAATATATCACAGCTTGTAAGGTATCCTACAATTCAGTCTTCTGACTGCAAAAGGGACAATAAACCAGTGATTTGAAATTAGCCAATCGCTGGGCCAAAAAAATTATATTAATATTATTATTATTATTCATTCAAATGTTTCTCCATTTCTGATTGGCTAAAATCACACGCTTAATTCATCATAACCAGCTACTGTTGACCAAATTTAGAAGAATTTTGCGATATTAAACCGAAGAGGTCAAAAGTGTAGCAAATTGCCAGATTATTAAACTGTTAACCGATAAAAGCTGGGAACGAGATTGAGTTGTTTTGTAAGTGAGAACAAACATGGACGAACATTTTACTCGTTTCACGAGGGAGAAATAGGCGAACGATTAGCTAGAAAATAGCAAGAACAGCAAGAAGACAACTCAAAGCACAACATCTACTATTTGGAGAATATTTTCGGAGCCGAACAACCCTTTATCTCGTAAACTTTCCAATTAACATGCACTATCGAATATGAACTTAACATCAATAGAGGTAAGCATGTTTTAGTTTTTTTTAAAACTGCCTCGATCTCCATAATTCTTCACTCGGCCTCATTCAATAATTGTTAAATATTAAGATCATGTACTCTTGCGGTATATAGTTGCAAATTTCTTGCCAAGAGCACGCACTCGTATTGGTTACTTCGAGGTCACATGACATGTAACTATGAAACTGTTTCCCGCCAAAATCTTTGAGTGGGCAACATTGCAAAATCTGATGTTAGAGGGTTACAGTGCACTGTTTCCAGTGAATGTTGACTGACGACCGCCAAATCACTTGAAGACTGGTAGCTCGGGAAACAGTTAATTTTGTTTCCCTCAAATCTCAGTGTTTGAGATGACAGTCGTTCGACTTTTATAAAGGTCGCCTGTCGACTAGACAGCATTCACTGTTTGGTTTGAGTGGCGTACCAATTATTCGGGGCACCTTGCTCGGTTTTGACTTCTTTCTCAGTCAATTGAGCGACGGCAGCGTCCATGAATTATTGGTGACCATTAATCCAATTTACATTACGGGAGACACCAAAGACGTACTTCCCTATGACCCTAGGTTGATTCACTGAACCTTCCTCAACACATTGTTTATGGTAAGTCAGCCAATTGTACGTTCTTTGGTGTCTCCCTGTCAGGATCACGATGATTGTCTCTGATCTGATTAAGCTCTTTAAACTTCGCTGACAATTCCACTGTCTGGAAGGAGCTCAAATGCAAAACTGGATTTCTGAGGTATTGCCTGCTCTCGAGAAATAGTGTCCTTTACCCATGCCGAATGTTCATGTAAGTTCCAGGTAAGATAGTTCAAATAGTCATTCATTCCAGGATGGATTATTTCTGATTCCGTTGGGTGTTTCATCACATGATAACAGGACAGTGCATAAAAAGTACCACTTCTGCTGTCCTTCATAATAGCACTTAAGGAGCCAGACATATTCTGTCCTTTTACACTGATGCTTGTTCCAAAACAGAGCCATCACCTTGCTTTTGTGTTTCCACTGGTGCCTGTATTTCCATCGTTCTGTACCAAAATCCGTTCACAAAATCCACCGGGTAGCGCTCAAGAAAGGGTGGAAAAGCAGACCCGCCAATTGGGATAACACCGTCCCCAAGAACATGAATGGTGATACAAGGCATCTCTGCTAATAATTTTTGATTTTGTTCGAGGCTTGCACAGCTGTGATGTTGCGATGCTTAACAAGCACGTGAAGGTTACATTTAATCTCTTGGGTTTGTTGGATGGATACTCGCTGTATGTATCATTCAGTACGTAAGCAGCATTGTTTTACAAATCTGACCTTACAAGTTTCACTTTCATCTCTTCAAAGTATTCTAGAGCAGATGATTTCAACTCTGTTAGTAAACCAAACTCGCTGAACACCATCAGCAAATATGGCAACACGCACAAACACTCTTTATGATTAGATTCAATCTCAACAGTTGCTGTTGCAATTTTCTCGACAATTTCATGTCTGAAACTTTCAATTGAGAAGGTCCCCTAACAATTGTTCTCCCATGTACTAGCAGGCTTTTCCAATTTTAAAATAAATATTAAGAAGTCACTTGATACGATCAAGAACACCGTCAGAGCCAAGCTACACCAGGACAACCACAACCATATGGGTAAAAACAGTTGGTTTTAGAAGGAAAACAACAGCTCTGTACCTGCCTCGCGCTTTTTAGTACGTTTCTTTGATGTCTACTGTGGGCAAACGACGTCAATCTTTTTAAGGTGACGTTACACAAGATGATTGACAACGATGATTTTTAGCGAAAAATAACATTCCAATGATGGAACCATTCGAAGGAATGTCGCAACATTGTTGTTACCCTGTGTTGCCCTAAATATCGTCATTGCAAATCATCCTGTGTAACAACATAACCATAATGGGACGTCGTATGGTTAACGTGTACATACGACAACCAATTTTCCTTTCATTCTTTGAACCTTGGTGCAGTCCTTTATAATTCAAATCCAGGAAAAGACTACCCATATTTGGCAAATGGAGTGAGTCTAAATAAACACACTAGGGTTTTGAAAAAGCCGCATTGTTATTTCTCAGCGACGTTTTCACTGCAGTCGTTTGTGGCCCGGTATTTTCCACGGTGAAGAAGGTAAGATAAATTTAAGGATGATTATAATTTATAAAGTCTGTCGAGAATACGTACCTAGGTGAGGCTCTGCCATGCTTTCTATCCGCTGAGAAGCCTTAAAGATTCATCTGTTGAAATTCATTTTTTACTATGTGAATGTGTGAAAAAAGCACATTGTGATTTGCTATAAATAAAGCATACAACAGAAAGAGATGTTATGGCTTGCCCTCGAATTATCGTAAATTTTAGTTTTCAAGATGTAATAGCCTACAAATACACCCGTCTATCATCGCTCCCCGCCATTGGGGGGACGTTTTAAGATGTAAACAATGGCGTCAGTGAAGAGCAAATTAAACATGATGAAAGCAATAACATTGTCTTTAATAATCAATTTCAATGTGGTTTGTACCCAGTTTGCAAAATAACTGAACCCAATTCTAAGGAGGCATACGAAGTCAAAAGGTGATCAACTAACAGTGATAACTCAACAATGTTAAAAATGTTTCTTTTGTTTCTTAATACTGAACTGGAACAGCAGATATAGATTATTGAGAAAGGGTCATTTGTGTTTTAACCTTGTCGATGATATACAGGTATGTTTACATCTAAATCAAGATCAATGACCGAATCTAGTTTTTTTTTAAAACAAACTTGAACAATACGTTACAGACGTGATCGAAACTGGCTCCCTTATAGCAGTTCAATACCTACAGCTATGAGAAGAAACGGGAGGATTACGTCTTATTCGACGCATTACCTCTCCCCTACTGATGACCCTATCTGTCGTTCCTTCAAAAAGTTAACTAAACTGAAACAAGTTATAGATTTCATTAAGTCACAACAGTAACAATAACGTAAGCAGGAGAGGGGAGTTGGTTGGGGGGGGGGGGCTCCCACATAAAAGTGATGGGTTGCTTGATGCACCTTTTGAGATGTTCAGTTTTAAAGGGTCTACAGTTGTAGATTTCTCGTACCCTTCAGGGTATAAACGAGCTAGAGACAGGATACTGCTCTAGTTTTCAGACGTGGATAAACTTTACAAAAATGCCAGTTCATGTTTTAGAGTTAACTTGGTGACAAGGGGTTCCTCTCACGATCTCCGACAAGCACCACCGTCACTTTTACATGGGAATCCTCCCAGACTATGACCTAATCTGTCTCTTCATTCAAGGTAAATAACATGGATCTGATGGGAAAAAGCTTTGCAGTGGTACAGAATTTTTAGCAATAAAGTCAAGGTATTATAATCGCATCCCTCCAGTGTTTATGAGTTATGACACAATAGGTCTAAAGATAAACTGAACCAGACCGACGTCTTCAAACGATATTGAATTTTTTTACCAATGAAGCACGATTTCCATCAAAATTAAGGTTCAAGGAGGGCTATCAGGATGATATGTTCCCAGTTAATCAGTTAGCTCCCACAGGTGTGGATTGCACATGTAGAAATAAATGTTTTCAGTCAGACGAGCAAGTGCCCTGTAGTTCTTTGGCAAAGTGAGAATGTTGAAGTACATTTTCGCCCTGGGCCGCATTGATGTACTGCTCATATTCACCACTTGGACTTTAATCTTCTTATATGGAAGCACCACGTCGTTTCCTGTACAAAAGCGAACAAATCGGCACAACAACTTGTGTTCTTTGCTCTTGATTGAACGGTTGAGCCTTCTTGAAACCTTGCCTTCTTGTTAATCTGCAGCTTGTTAAATATGGAGAAACCAGTCGATGGTTCCAAACACGGTCAGATTTAACTAGATGAAACACACAACATAAGCATTCAAGTTTTCAGCATGGCGGTCTACTCACAAGCTGACCTGCTTTAATGCGCATGCGTTAAAAAACAACCGCTGACAGATAAATAGTGAATACATAACACTTCCTCCCCTTCTAATATGTGAAAGTACTAAAATCACTGACGACACTGTTTTGTCAAGTTAACAAAATCTTCAAAAAACGCTAATAAGTCACTTGAAACTTGTAAACATCAACAGAAAGGGTAACATAAATGTCTCTAGAGTTCCGGCAGTGTCCAACCCTAAAAATGTTCCTTACTACTATCAATGTCACAGATTTAGCTTAACAGGGGCTTTTCTCTATCTGACTGGATATCTGCGCTCAGTCCTATTTGGCAAATCTCTTGAAGTTGACATATTGGGACTTGTGCTCGAGATGGAGAATCCAACTCTCAAGTGCTGGAACCGGGTTTGGCGACTGAAGCTTACAAGCTGACTTCCTTGCTGCAACGGGGTCTGAGTTTGGATCTTTGGAATTGACAGCTGTGCTGAGACACAATTCAGGGTCTTGTCCTTTAGGACTGAGGCGGTGTCTGTATAGGTACCTTACAGGGTGACTCTGTTTCTGGCTCCGGCACACTGGTAGCAGCACGTGGAGTTGTTGACTTACCAGATGTCAACTTTGGAGACAACATTGGAACAGCTCGCTCCCCGGGAAACACATCATCAAAACCCTCTTCATCTAAAACCTCTTCAGAATTCTCACGCTCAGTTCGCAGCAGGTGATCAACAGGTACATAACGCAGTTGCCGCCCTACTTTCACCAGATAGGTTAGTGGCCCCAACCTTCTAATCACTGTACCTGGAACCCACTTCTCTACCCCTCCCCAGGTATTTCGCACATTCACAGAATCACGCCAAGACAGTTCTCGCATCTTAACACGGATTGATTACTGATTAGGCATTGTTTAACTCTCACTATGTTTGCTGATGATACTTAAATAACTCTATATAGCTCTACTCTCCACGAGTTAAATGCTCGCCTTAATCTTGGCGCTTCTGGCGTGTTTGCATGGGCTAAGTTAAACGACATGGCCCTCAACACGTCTAAAACTAAGTCTATCTTGATTACGACTCAACAGAAATTTCATCGCCTGAATGATCGTTCTCTTGATGTCATGATTAATGGGAAGTTAATTGAGCAGGTTCAGCATGCTAAACTACTTGTTGTTACTCTTGATTGCCATCTTACATGGGAGAAAGACATTGAAAATATATGTTCAATTGTAAACAGTAGACTGTCTCTCTTAAGAAGGATCAAACCGTTTCTCAATCGTCACTGTGCTCTACGTTTCTTCAACTCTTGTATTCATAACCTCTTTATTTATTGTTCGAGTGCATGGGGTAACAGTTCCAATTTTTTTTCGTCTCGTCTTCTTTTTCAAAAACGTGCAGCTAGATTGCTCCTTGATGCCGACTTCTCTCAACCATCTGTAAGATTACTTTCCAAACTCAAATGGCTGCCTATTTTCGACCTTATAAAACTAAGAAAACTTGTACTTTTACTCACTATTCTTAATAATCCTGAAGCTCCTCTTTGTCTTAAACGTAAATTCAATTTCTTGTGTTCCGTTCGTTCAACTGGTCTGCGCACCAGAGCTTGTGCTTTTAAACTTCAAGTTCCATATCCTAGGTCTAATTCTAGAAAGCGCACATTTGCTTACTCTGCTGCCACTCTTTTTAATTGCCTTGACACTGATCTTAAGCAAAATGCGTGTGTATCTCCTATTATTTTTTCATCTAGATTAAATAATTTTAAGCATAAACTCTTTATCCTATTCCTTGAGTTTGCTAGTAACGTTTCTCATCTTGAAGAATTAATGTTTTGATTGTCGTTTTTCTCTTTATTGTAACTGTAGTAGAAGGTAATTAGTTTATATCATGTTATATCTATGTTAAACGATAAATTTTTCTAGTTCTATTCTTTCTCTTGTTGCAGTCGTATATTACCGATAAGGCATTGTTTTTATATGTGTATTTTGTATTGTTGTGAAAGGCGTAAGTTAGGTAACTCATTGGGTTATTACATCACCTTCGTTAAATAAAGAATATTGTATTGTATTGCATTGCTCTTATCGTGCTGCTGCTGTAGCTTGCCTTGTTGGTTTTGGATGTGCATTTCCATGTTAGGCTTTAGAACACTGAACTTGGTGCGAGGGTTGCGCTTCAAGAACAGTTCTGCTGGTGTCACTCCTGTAACAGAATGAGGAGTGTTTCTGTATTGGAACAGACAGTTTGCCAGTTGGTGCTTTAAAGACCGCTTCGGTGCATCCCTTCTTACTCTTTCAGCCTCCTTCTGTAATGCTTGCGTGAGGGTTTGTACCGTACGTTCTGCTGCACCATTAGACGATGGGTGATACGGGGCAGCTAGCGTCTGTTTAACTCCATTCTGCTTTAGGAAATCCACAAACTCACTGGCAATAAACTGGGGACCGTTATCGGACACAGCTTCCTCAGGGAGTCCGTATGCTGCAAACCACACTCTTATCTGGTCAATAGTACTCTTAGCTGATGTAGATGTCATGTGTGCTACCTCAATCCACTTGGAGTGGCTGTCAACAAGACCAAGAAAACTATTGCCATCCTTCTCAGCAAAATCAATGTGTGCTCTCTGCCACACACGAGTAGGCCATCTCCATGGGTATAGGGGTGTTCTTGGAGACGCTTTCCACACTGACTGGCAAACCTCACAATTCTTCACCATCAGCTCAATCTCTGCATCCAAATTAGGCCAACATAGGTAACTCCGGGCAATGGCTTTCATGGCAACAATACCAGGATGCTCTTCATGTAACCCTTGCAATAATCGGTTCCTTAACAATGGCAGAATGGTCATGCGCATTCCCCATAAAACACATCCTTGATCTGCTGTTAGGTCATTTCGGCTTGTGAAGTACAGTTTTAGTTCCTCTTCAGCTACATGATTAGGCAATCCAACGAGGGTGTACTCCAAAACTCTCGCTAACACAGGATCTCTCCGTGTGTGCCTGCTGGTGTCCCTAGAGTCAACTGGCAATTCATCAAGACCTGAGAAGAAGAACATTTCTGCCTCTTCCTTCATGGGACTGATGTCACAGGGTAAACGTGATAAGGCATCTGCATTAGCATGCTCTGCCGATGAAAGATACTCCACCTGATAATTGTACGCCTGCAGAATAACGGCCCAGCGCTGCATTCTTGCTGCTGCTAAGTAGGTATTGCTGTTTTAGGACCCAACAGGTGAACAGGTGAAAAGTTCGACCTTGTAGATACTTGTGAAACTTCTGGACACCAAATACAATTCCCAGGGCTTCCTTCTCTATTTGCGAGTAGTTCCTTTCGTTCTTTGTGAGTGTTCTCGAGGCAAATGCAATGGGACGCTCTTCACCATCCTCCATTACATGTGAAGTCATGGCTCCCACACCATAAGGAGAGGCGTCACACGCCAGAATCAGCTTTCTCGTTTCATCATATGGCACAAGCACCTTGTCAGCCACAAGCTCAGATTTGCTGCGCACAAATGCCTTCTCACACTCTTCTGTCCAACCCCGTTTCACTCCTTTCCAGAGCAGTTCATGCAGCGGCTGCAGCAACGTGGATAAAATGGGTATGAAATTTCCATAATAATCGAGCAGTCCCAAATTGGAACGAAGCTCTGCCACATTCTTAGGGCTCGGGGCCCCTTAAATGGCTGCAGTCTTCTCATCTGTGGGATGCCGTCCTTCTGCGTCAACACGGTACCCCAGGAACTCTACACTTGGCACCATGAACTCACATTTTGACCTCTTAGCTAATATGCCATCCTTCTCCAACCTGGTCAACACCTCATCCAATACTTGCAAGTGTTCATGGGGCTCTCTTCTGATCAGAATATCATCTATACGACAACGCACTTTATCCATCCCTTGCAGTATCTGATCCAGTGTTGACTGAAAAATGGCAGGAGCAGAGGCTATACCATAGGTGAGACACTGATATGCATACAACCCCTTATGAGTGTTTACCGTGAGATAGTGCTGGCTGTCAGCCGTCAATTTCATGTGCTGATATGCATTTGACGAGTCAATCTTGCGGAACACAGTTCCACCGCCCAAAGTGGCGAATACATCCTCTGTGTCTGGCAATGGGTATGGGTTGTCTAGAAGAACCCAGTGAATGGACACCTTGAAATCCCCACAGATACGAATACTTTCGTCTTTCTTTGGCACACAAACAATAGGCGAAGCCCAGTCACTCTGTTCCACCTTCTTAACTACTCCTTGATTTTCCAGACAGTCTAACTCTTCAACGTTTTGGTATAGGGCGTAGGGTACTGGCCGGGCTTTGCAAAATACAGACTTAGCATCATCTTGTAATTTAATATCCGCCTTGAAGCCTTTGATGGTACCCAGTCCTTTGTTGAACACCTTGTCATGCCGCTTTAATATGTTTGACAGCTTTTCAGTCTTGCTCACAAGAAAGATGTTGTGCCAGTTCAGCTGAAGTTCTTTCAGCCAATTCCTGCCCAGTAGTGGGGGACCATCTCCATCAACTACAATCAACGGAAACACCCTTTTCTGCAGATCATACACCACCGGTAACCAAACCTCTCCATAGACTGGAATTTGGACACCATTGTAAGCCGTTAACTTAACCTTAGACGTCCTCGGAGACCCAGGGGCAGATAGTGGGGGCAAGGGAAAGACTAAACGGGCGGAAAAAATGGGGCGAATAAAAGTAAAGAACGGCGAGAAGAGCCCCTGGGGACAATGTCTTACCAGACCAGTTCCAACGGTCGCCGCCGTTCTGGCCTCTGATTGGTGCCAGAAAACTGTTGTGTTTTTCTGCCCAATCAGAAGCCAGCAGACCTATGGCGAGGCTTTGCTCGAGATGAAAAGTTCAAATCTCAGCGCAAAATTTAAGGGATTTCCTTCAGACTTTACGCTAGAATCTCACCGGTGAATACGCTGGACCTTTCGCAGGTATCGTAACAGTAGCGTATTTAAAAGTTTGCGAGTTTTTTAAAACACTCACGAATTCACTGATGTATTATTTGGTTTCCTTTGGACGATATCTATATTAATGTTCTGTCTAGATTTCTTACATCACTTGCTGTGATTGAAACTTTGCCAATCGCGGGTATAAATTCTTTTGTTGCACGGGCCAGACAGGTATGTCGAGCAACCAGCAACACCGCGTGCACGACTTTCTTTGCGCGCCAAAAATCACAACTTCGGCATCGCCATCGAGCGCCATTCGTCGGTTATCATGGCTGAAAATATTTCGTTCAGTGAAATTAACAATGCTATTTGTTCCAGTTTGATTATTTTCCCTGGAATTCATGAGCTGAAACCTGAACAAATACTCGTCATCCAGAAAGTTGTTCGTGGAAAAGATGTGTTCGCCGATCTACCAACAGGGTTTGGAAAAAGTTTAACATTTCAAATTTTGCCATCTGTGTTGAAGTCATTGCAGAGTAGTTACGTGGCACCTTCTGCTTTGGTTATTGTTGTTTGCCCTTAAAAATCAATCATTAAAGATCAAGTGAACTATCTGAGGTCACTTGGTTTGAAAGCTGGCTATGTTGGGGAGAGTGATGAATTAGATAAGAGGATTATTAATGGCACCGCTCAGATTGAGCTGCTGTATGGAAGCCCGCAATCATTTGTCGGGGAAGAAAAGGTACGGGGAATGTTTTCCAACATGTTTTACCGCAAACATGTTGCTGCAGTATTGTGTGATGAGGTGCACACTGTTGTCCACTGGTAAGATTTTTCTCCTTAATACTACTGGCTCTATTCAAATCCTCTGAACTGAGTGAAAATATTTGAAAATTGTTCACTATTTTTTAATTTTAATTTTTTTGTACAATACTACCAGCACATATTGTTAATTTGCTTATGAAATGTCATTTTAATTTTTGTTTTGATTATGTCTATATTCCATCACTCGAGTCTACATTACTACAGTTACAACATCCGTGCTTTTACAATAGTCTTCTCAGCGGTGTACCTGACTGTTTATAACAGTGCACATGTTACTGTGCAAGTGTTAGCGCTAACAAGAAGCCTATGTACATGTGCCCCTTTCCAGGCTATAATAGTTAAGTGTCATGAAATCCAAATTAATGTTTGATCGACAAGAGCTTTTCACTCTTTCCTTTGCTGAATGTATAACGCTGGAATTTGATTTAATTAACCAGCTTTATGAGAAGCTGCCAGATTATTAAAAGTCCTAGATGACTTTTTTTCCTACCCTGAACAGCCTTTACGACTCCCAAACATTACACTATGAGCGTTATGGACGTTAGAGTCAACATTTGACGTAATGGAAGCTCTTTTCTCACAGTGATTAGGTTGCCGTGAATTATGGTAGGAAAACATGTAGTTTATCATAAATGTTTGCGTGGAACTCCATTCATTCAGCGTAACATGCACTATGACATCCACTGCACATGTTTATGCTTTCTGATTTCTGATAATAACCAATGTTTATTTCACTAATAATTTTTAGGGGTGAAAGAGGCAATGGCAAGAAAGATCCCTTTAGGAAGTGGTGTGGTGTTGTAGATGAAATTAGGTGTCATATTCCCCAAGGGCTTCCAATGCTGGCCTTGACAGCATCAGCTGGCGCAAGAGACAAAGTTATTGAAATGTTAAGTCAACAAAAGTGTCCAGATTGTTGTTAGTCCAAACAGAGATAATATAAAACTTTACCTTGAAAAGGTGAAAAATGATATCTCTGATAATTTCATGTGGCTAGTGAATGAATTGGAACAAAAACAACTTTACTGTCCAAAAGTATTGATATATGTCAGAGATTACCAGCGATGCAGTGAGATCTACCATCTTTTAATGCAAAGTTTAGGAGCTAAAGCATACTTCCCACCTTGTGCCAACAAAACATCCAAAAATAGAATGGTTGCCATGTACCACAGTGGCGCTTCTCCTAGTATTCAAGAAATTGTCCTAGCCTCTCTCAAGGATCCTAATGGAAAAGTTAGAATCATTATTGCTACGAGTGCTTCAGGAATGGGAGTACATATCAAGGGCCTACACGGTATAATCAACTATGGACCCCCCAGTGATATAGAATCGTATATACAAGAATTAGGAAGAGCTGGAAGAGATCGCAATCAGTCAGAAGCCCTTCTTATGTTTCATGGCAGGCAGCTACATCACTGCACACCCGAGATGCTTGAATACCTGAAATCAACCCGCTGTCGAAGACACAAACTTCTTGAACTGTTTGATAAAAGTACTGCTGGTAATCAAAGTTTTTCCAGGGTAAAGCACCTGTGCTGTGATGTCTGTGCACTTGAGTGTACATGTGAGTCCATAAACTGTCCAGATATAAATGACAGCATGGATTCACTGAAAAGGAAAAGTACTGATATTACAGCAAGTCAGAGACTTAGGCCTGTTTCCATTGACCAAAAAAAACAGCTTGAAAGAATTCCTCAGAGAATGCCAAGAAAGGATAAGAGATGAGTTAATGGAGTCAAACCCCAAGTTGTTTTATGCCAATATTGACAACGTCACTTGCTTTACCAATGAACTTATAGAGAATGTAGTATCCAAATGTGACTCGCTTTTTTCTGTTGAAGATACACTGGAGAAACGTTCTGTGTGGAAAGTGGACCATGCCCACGAAATCTTTAGTTGTTTATGCAATGTATTTCCAGATCGTTCAAAACCATAGTCAGTTGGAGACATTAACAGGTTGTTTTTCTCATACAGTTTATGTGTTAGGTTATATAAATGTACATGTGCACTCCAGGGCTTGGTTCTTCAAAGCTAGGTTAAGATAACCCATAGTTAGAGCAAGTTTGAACTTAGATGTGAGATCTTAAAAAGCAAATTCAGTTTAATTCTCTTTGCCTACAAAGTGATGATTGGATACGCTAAAAAGAATAGAGCAAATTATTTAAGAGAGTGCTTTTGATAAAAAGAAAAAAAAACCTGAGTTAAAATGTAACCCTGGGTTTGTGCTAACCAGCATTTAAACAACTGGGCCCAGGTAATTAATTCAGTGTAAAAAATTTAGAAGTTTTTATTCTACTAATCCACTCTGGAAGGGATAGTAGTCCAAACTTTCACTTGTTTCCCTGAAATTTAATGCCTGGGCCTTGTTGAAGTGAGGGAATTCATATAATTCATATAAAATTTTAAATTCATTTTCAGGAACCAAATAGATATAGGAATGAAGTTAATGGTTGTCATCTTACATTTAACTAGCCCTCATCAGCACCAGACCACAAATTGTAGCTCCCAAAAGGTCCCGGGTTCAAGCTTCTTGGTAAAGATCTCTAATAGCTTGTGGTCTGGCCGGCTTCAGGCTATGAAATAGCGGGAATGGGAAAATTACAAGCCAAGGTTCACAAGGGAAGGTAGGTAAACTTTGTCATACACATATTACAAGCGTGACCAACTCTTTTTGTGCTTGTTTATCCATTCATTTAAGTCACTAAAGTTCAGAACAGAAATTGGATCTTTTGGGATAGTTCCAATACCCGCATGTGTCCGACCAGGGATTTCTTTCAGAGCATGGATCTCTTGTAAGATCTTCATCACTGTCTGGATATCTGCATCTTGTCTATATTTATGTTTCCCAGATTCCTCGCGGACCTTGTTTTCGTGGTCGAAGTTGTTCATTGTTTCAGTGACTCCATCGCTTGCTCTACTATAAATTTGGGCTGATGGAAATGTGAGGTTAGCCCCGTGTCCGGACATTAGTTCTTTTGTCTCCTTTATTCTGTGCTCCTGCACTTGGTCAATTGCTACATTGCGCCCCTTTCCCCCTTCAAATTTATTGTGCGGTTCCATCTCAAAGAATGTGCTTCCCTTGGTGATAAAAGAGCATTTAACTGGGCGTGAAGCCGAATGACCGCCAAGGTATACTTGGTCTTTCCAGTAACTTTGAAGAGAAACATCATAAACTTCCACAAGCGTTCTAGTCTGCCACCATCACCCTCTTTGACTGCATCTTGAAAATCTCTAAGAAGCAGTCCGGTCTTCATGATGTTGTGAGAATAGTTAAACACACCATCATCATCTTTCGGATTTGGAGGGCTTCTCTCTTCATTTTCTCTAGGCATGGTCAACCCATGTGCTGAAACCTCATGGTTGTTACGTCGCTTTTTATGTACATAGATCTTGTTACAAGAAGGAAATCTGCAAACATAGCATTCTTGGCATGCTTCTGCCTCTCGAATTTCTTCATGGAGTGTTGTGGATTCCTCGAGTTCTGGTTTTAAAAGAACATACTTGTTTACCAATTCTCCTACTTTCTCCTTTAGTGTGTGCGAGTCATTAGCCTGTGCCATGTGTAGTGTCGGTTTTGCATCTAAAGATGTCATGCCAAAAAACTCCATGGCTGCATACACAACATAGCCATCCACAACTGTATGGAAAAATGCCTCAGTACCATGATAAGATTTGTTCACTTTTGCATGGACATCTTTCCTGTTAAGTCTGGCCTTTAGCTGATGTAATGTTCCCAGATCTCCAGCAGAATTTTATTTGTACAGGTAGTCGAACAACATCTGTAAATTAGGGACAATTTTGAGTCTATATAAATTATGGCTTTTTTCTCTTTTTTTGCTAGTTCAGTTCTATTTTTTGCAACTTATTCCACAGGTCAAGAGGTCACTGCTCCATCGATAAATTACCAAACCTCACAGATTCTCCTCAATCTACATGTATTAGAGCATTTTGTTAAGGGATTAGGACCAGGGGACACTTTTAATACTCTTCACTTTATTTTTATATGAATCATGGTGACCTGTACTCTGACCTGGAAAGTGACCTGTATTTTAGACCCGCTGTATGTTATTAACATACCACAATAAACGATACCATCATATCCTCTTTTTAACACCAGCACTGGTCAACATCCTGGTGGTACCGGTAATGAGTTTGCCTGACAGGGAGATGGATGTGCATGTGTATGGAAATACAACAAATCACTGATCAAAAAACTGATCAAAAACCTCAGGATCCAAAACAACATGTCAATCAAAATATCACTCGGACCTTTTCGCTAATGAAGAGCTATCACGCGGCTAAGCTTGAATTAGACATATATTGAAATAGGAACTTGTGTCAATAAAGTATCAGAAGTGAGTGGGAATCGCTCCTGGTTGAAAAACTGGTTCACAGGGATATGCATCTCTTCTAGTTAAGAGAAGGGAATCAGAACTGCTTTTTATGCAGGAACAGGTTTTCTTCGGGCTAACTACAAAACTTCAGCTTATTTCACTCTTGAAATTGTCAAAGCGCATTTTGTAAAGATGACTTTTTCCGCTTTATCGGCTTTTTTTATATTCTATTCCATTAATGTTTAACCTCCCTCAAAAAGCCAAATAATATAGATGCTGTTGTTAAAAAAAGCGTTTTACCTGTTTCGTGAATTCGCTAGCCAAAGATCACTATGCTCAAAGGACATGGCAAAATTTCCAGGAGAGAGGCATTAATTTTTTTTTGCCACGAGGTTACAAAGAGAAAATGCAATGATTATTATTAATGTAACCAACAGGTATACTCTACCCACAAGTTTACGGACAGCAAATGTAGTGATTATTATTAACGTAACCATCAGGTATGTTCTACGCACGAGGTTACAAAGAGAAAATGCAATGCTTATTATTAACGTAACTTTCAGGTATGTTCTACCCACAAGGTTACAGAGAGCAAATGCAGTGATTATTATGAAATGTAACCGTCAGGTATATTCTACCCACGAGGTTACGGAGAGCAAATTCTATGATTATTTTTAACGTAACCTTCAGGTATGTTCTACCCACGAGGTTACAAAGAGAAAGTGCAATGATTATTATTAACGTAACCTTCAGGTATGTTCTACCCACGAGGTTACAGAGAGCAAATGCAGTGATTATTATTAATGTAACCATCAGGTATGTTCTACCCACGAGATTACAAAGAGAAAATGCAATGATTATTATTAACGTAACCTTCAGGTATGTTCTACCCACGAGGTTACAGAGAGCAAATGCAGTGATTATTATTAATGTAACAATCAGGTATGTTCTACCCACGAGGTTACAAAGAGAAAATGCAATGATTATTATTAACGTAACCTTCAGGTATGTTCTACCCACGAGGTTACAGAGAGCAAATGCAGTGATTATTATTAATGTAACCATCGGGTATGTTCTACCCACGAGGTTACAGAGAGCATGCAAATGCAGTATCAATTATTAGATTTAAGTGCAACTATCAGGTTGAGTTCCTCCATTAAAAGAGGTTTTTGCTAGGGTTAAACAAGTTTGGCTTTCATGAGTTTCAAGGTGCAAGAAATTATCAGTATAATTATAGCACACAAACAGTGTCATCTAAGTTTTCGCACGCAGCCGGAATAAGTCAAGAAATGAAGCATATATAACGAAAAATCGTCCTCAGATGATCTCCATATTAAGTAAATTATACTAAACGTTGCGAAAGAAATTATTGTTTGTATCTGTCTTATCCATCGTAAAAGCGAGGGGTCATCGCATGACATCCGGTATATTGAACAGAGGTAATACTCACGGGTTTCACGAGTTGTATGCACTATTTTTCGCCGAGGAACAAATTTAAACTTCAATTCTTACCTTACAGTAGTCCGTTCCTTTACCTTGCATTCGACAACAAATCTGTTAAAGGCGAACAAAGCGATTCCGGTACTCTTCTTTATGATGAGTAGCAAGCCGCAGGAACTGAAGCCGCCTGACTGAAGTAAAATCCACTGATATGCACGGCATTCTCACTAGAAATATAAACAAACGTCGCGGGGAAAAAAAGACGAGGAGGAAAAAATGCCAGATCTTCGCCTCGATAATGTATTCCAGCTATCATGCCGGCGTATCTCCAGAAGGTGGACTCGAAGTGGGACAAACCTTGTGATTCTTTTTAGAAGCCCTTTGCGCGCAAACTAATTTATTCTGGCGCGAAATGAAGATTAACAATATGTATACTGAAATCTAATCCACGACAAGAAGATTTTCGCACTGTAGCGCGACATATTAAATGCCTATTTTTGCAAGTACGCGGAGAAAGTGGTCCACTAGTTTAACTTTTTTAAGATGAATTTACCCCACAAAAGCAAAATGAAATGTTTTATCTCTATGTTGTTTACGTGCCTGATTAGAGGGCAGAAGTAAATTCATCATACAGACCCCATCAAAATGAAAGTACACGAATGAAACGGAATAAGTCTGGGACGGTTTAGTTTCTACTCAGCAGCTTCTTTGCTTCTATAACAAAAAGTTAACGTTGCAGTCTGTTTTAAACGTTGGCATATCAACGCGCACAGTCACTGAATGAAAACAACAGTCACGATCACGTTCTTCGAAACCGACCAGACGCGCGCGACCTACCACTGTTATGGTAAGCAATTATCCTGAAGGTGTTAATGTTCCCGTGACAGTCTTCGCACTGAAGGTGTAAGTGGTAAACCGAACGGTCGCTTTGATCATCAGAAAGACCTGTCAACTGTGATGATTTAACTGATTAAATTACGGGACCCAAATTTTACTGCATGCGGCTCCTCGTGACAGCACTTACAGCCCTCTCCACTGTTAAATGGTCACCACCAAGGTTTATCTTGTGTAGTATGTTCGATTCAGGGTCTGATGGTACATATTCTGTGTGGCAATGCTGAATAATTTGAAGCATCTTTTCACTTTTGTTTTCATTTTTTTCCAGAAGGCCAATTTGCACCTGGTTCAAACACATGAGAAGATTTCATGTACATTTGTAGCTTGCTAACACTGATAATCATGATAATGCTGCAGTGTATTAGTAGTGACAGTTGTTGCACACATCACAGATTTAAAGTTTCACTTAAATTTCTCTAAAAAATATAAATATATTTCTTTAACTTAAAAAGTATTGAATATCTTTTCCTGGTTCCTTTATGGGGATAAATACAGTAGAAAACCCTTATCATATCAGGACAACCAAAAGGTGGTTGTGATGACAATAGTACCATATTGCATATTTTTACTACTTGAAACATTTTGAAATAAATTTGGCGGAAGACCAAAAGCTGCTGCCAATCTATCTCAGGCAACAAAATGATAGATGCATTTCCCATATAAAGCATGTTGTGAAGGAGGTAATAATATATACACATATATATACATAATTTTTTGGTTTTGGGTGGGGGAAGGGGCGGAAGACTACAAACTAAAAGGCTTGTCCCTGCTATATTTCCCTACAACACGAACGCTGGTCTGTGCCATCCTAGTTTGCTAAAACAGATAAGTTTAGTAGCAAGGCCAAACGGGCTCTGTGCTTGCACAAGAGGCTTGATTGTAGTAATTTTAGTACTTACGACTTGAGATTCGCGGCTCATTTCCTTGCTGTACTGGTGAGGGATATGAGCTGGAACTATGTTTGCAAACTGCTGAAAGTATTTGCAGTGCGTAGTCAAAATACGAAGAACAAGGATCACAAACTCATCTTTCAGTTGGGCATGTTCATCTGGTGATGGTATGAATGTGGAGCTCTCCAAATCCATGATGTCTTTTATGGGGTCTTTGTCATTTAAGTTCCAGTCAAGAACACGATTGTCATAGGCCAAGAGGTTGAACTGTGTCTGTGTCTTTGTCGCGCGAGTAAATGGATGGCCTCTGGATCCAATCTAAATTGTCACCACTTAGACCAAAATCACAAGGGTATGATCTGCCATGCTGGTTGCATGAGGATCCTTCTCTTTCTTCCTCTGATTCTGAGGCCTCTGATGAACCTGAAAAATCTGACTCAAGACTGCTGGTATCTGAAAACAAAGTATATGAAGTAAGTACTGTGTAAGCCAACTGTCAAAGACTGTTACTGAACAGCAAATATGAAAAACTGGCTAAGAACTAGGCGTTAATATTTCTATTTGTGTACCGTTGTCAGTTGTGCTCATGATAAAGTACATGTATCTGTAAAAGACACTGAATTGTAACATCATAAGCCTTATAGCTTTTTAAAAGTGACTCTTTCATTTTGTTTTTCTCCTCAGAAAAGAAATGATAAGTACTTTAGTTACACTTTTGAATAATCCATTCTTTTTTTTTTTTATAACTGGTTACTTATAAATCCTGGATAATAAATTTTACTTCTAAGATCTAAGAAATGGGTTTTTAAGGTTATCGGGCAATATGTCATAACAGAAACATTTATTCACTTTTCATTTCCTTAAAAATCCAACAGTCATGTTGGAGTTCTCATCTTAGAGCAAAATATCTTCTGATCCTTACAATTATTAGAAGTTAACAGCTAAGTTCATTTTCACCTAATAAATGAAAGCCACATGCAGTCATATGCAAATCAGTAAAGAGAATTTCCCTTTTGATATTCAGAGCCCAAACACACTTCAAGGTACTCTAGCAGAGAAGGGACACTATTCTTAAAGTTTAATGGTCCACCTTGTACAAGTCTCTGCTTATGGGACTTAATTTGAAAGGAATTCAAATGACAGTTCATCATGAAAGCAGCAGTGAAATATTGATTTTTTTTTCCACTCACCATTATCTTGTTCTTGAGGTCCATTTAGTGTCGGTGTTGATTAAAAATAAATTGTTGTATCTTAGAAACAGCTTGACCCTGTTAACTTGAACATGCTGATATCTAATACTTTTCTTAGGAGTTCAGGGTGGAGCTGTGCAGTATATTCAAGACTGTTCACTATTGTTTATAGTAATAATATCATTTAACAGAATGATGCTTAAAAGAACTGGTACTTGCTGACGAGAGGTGCTCCCAAAAATACAGATTTAACTGAATTACAAATAAATGTAGTTATTCAACTAAATCATATTGTGTACCTGTTGTTGAATCTGTGGAGCACTTGATACGGGCAGTGATGAGCTTGTAACCTAAAAAAAAGTAAATAATTCAAAACTGTGCACTATTGTTAATTAATAATATCATTTAACAGAATGATGCTTAAGAGGTGCTCCTAAAAATACAGATCCAACTGAATTACACATACATGTAGGTATTCAACTAACTTACAGTACATTTGTCGTTTGTAAAAATGTGTGTATCTGCTGTTGAATTTGCAGAGCACTTAATATGGGTATGGATGAGCTTGCGACCTAAACATGATTAAATAATGTTATTATTTAATAACATTAGTAGAATGACTGTCACTGCCAGTTTTGATTGAGGTGTGTTGCTCAAACGCTTTTGCTTACGCTTCTAATAAAAACCATGTACCTAGTTACAGTGTTGTATAGTTTGATTTGATTCAAGCAATTTAAAACATGGGGACTGTTTAGCAAAAGGCTGTTTGCAACATTATTTCTTCTATATAATATATCAAAATTGGAAAATAAGCAATCAAGCCAGGAATTTATAAACGTACTCAACAAAAATGCAGTTAAAACTCGGCCGGGCTAAAGTGCAGGTCACAGGTCACAGGTTACAGGCCACAGGTCACAGGCCACAGGCCGCAGGTCAGGTCACAGGTCACACAAAAAACAATAGGACACCGGAAAAAACTGTTTTGGACCGACGTTTTACTATACAAAAATAAAATAAGCCAAGGAACCTTGATGATATTTTTGTCCTTTAAACAATATTAAATTCCACAAATGGAATAATATTTTCATGCTGATCATACGGCATATCCAAACTTCGTAACGAAATCACAGGTGTGCAAAATCATGTGATTTGTACGAAAAACAAATCACGTTTTTCACTGAAAACGAAGTTTTGTCGTGTTATTAGGATGTCATCGCCAAATAAACCGTGCAGCCAAGATAACTTGGAGCGAGTCATTGAAATGCAGTACTGTAATCCTTTGATACATCAGCAGTTTACAGAGTCAAAGATTCAAGTTGTAATGGCGGAATGCTCCCACCTAAGGCCCACGAGGCAAATCCAACAGAGGTTTTTCAAGCTGTTGTGCCACAGAACGTGAGAAAATGGCAAGCTCTTGGGAGAAGAGCCGGGAAATATGGTCCTGCAACTATTGGAGAGGCCCAAATAGCAGTGTCTGAAGTTCTTAGTCGACTACACTTTAACACAGCGTTATTTTGTGACTTGTAAGAGGCGCGAGCAGCAGGCCGCCATCTTCAAAAGAGATGGAAGACCGATCTAGTGGCAAGAAGAGTTTAGGACGAGGAAAGTCTGAAGAAAGTTGCCGTATTTCAGTGGTCAAATAAGTTTTAGACTGTCCTTAAGTTTTTCTTCCGTTTTCCCGTCGAATGCTTTTCAAAACATCCACAAACACGTCATGGTATTCTTAACGCAACAACCCTTCGTTTTGAGATTCGTTTTTTCTAACAAATCACGTGATTTTGCGTACCTTTGTGATTTCGTTACGAACTTTGGTTACGCTGTAACGCAAGTCCTCCTTGCGTGATAAACATGAATATATTTTCTCGTGTGGGATCTGGTAAAGTTCAGAACAGAAAAAATATAATTGAGGTTCTTTGGCTTGTTTTATTTTTGTATAATGAAATGTCAATCAAGAACAGTTTTGTCCAGTGTCCTAATGTTTTTGTGTGTGACCTGTGATCTGACCTGTGACCTGACCTGTGTCCTGTGGTCTGACCTGTGACCTGGTCTGTGGCCTGTGACCTGTAAACTGACCTGTGACCTATGACCTGCACTGTAGCCCCGCCGGTTAAAACTTTACCTGTTGTTCATTTTGAGATGAAATTGAGACTGTGTTGTTGATTGCTGTTTCCATGGAAGCTTTCCATGACTTGACTTTTTGCTGGAAATGTTTTGCAGCCTTTTTGATCTTCCTGTTGGTGCTCCTCCTGCTCATGCACATGCCTGGCTTCTGAAGTCTGGTAAATCCCTACATTTAGTTTATGTCCCAATTACATAATTATCCAATGACTTTGTATCCATATACCAGGGGGTGGATTCTCATTCCACAGAGCCATCTTTAGCTAACATATATCCCAAGTATTGTATTGTATTGTTAAAAAAAGGCAATGCTTATGAGGTTTCTTAAGTTAGAAAATCTTTGTAAACTTGACCCTCACCAATCCACAGACATAAACATACGATGTGAATAATGTGGTCACTGCTGTGCTTATGTTACCAATAGAAATCAGCCTAGCCAGTAGTGATTAAATGATAATCGTGATTTATTTTCAGAGAAAGGCACACCCTTACAATTTTTCTCTGTTAAAACTCTCACAACAGGAGCCAAAATGATGGCCTCCAACTTACTAGTCCAATATTGTTCTACCATAAAGCTATAAGAGACTTCTGGAAACTAGGCCATAATCTAATTACACTGTAGATTCCAGCACATGGCAAACATCCTGTATATTGCTAGGATTAGAATTTTACTCACTGACACACTGTGATGTTTTTAACAATGGCAATGCCAATCATGTTACATGTAAACTAAGAAATAAGAATCTTAAAACAAACCTTTTTTCTTATTCGACCAAGAAAAAGAGAAGGGGCGACAAGGTGTTGAAAAGCAGACATTTGGGCATTTCTTGCCTTCAGCAACATAGCAGCAGCAGATCCTATAACAGGCCTGAGTGATTGCAGTTTCCTCTCAGAAACCTGTGATGGCGTTGCAATCGCCCTCAGAACCTTGTATAGGATGGGTGCCTCCCTTTTAGATAGATAGATAGATAGATAGATAATCTTTAAATATCCACGGTACAAAATTCGTCAGCTTTAAAAATGCCTAATACTAATATAATAAAAATATTTAAATGAAAAAGCTGCTTTCCACGAATGCCGTGCCTTACAGTTCTTTGAGTAATCGTTTAAACTGCCCAAGGGACTCTGCTTCCCTTAAGTTACAGGGAAGACTGTTCCAGAGAATGGCGCCACTATAGCTGAAGCTGTTTTTGTAATAGTTTGTGCGCCGTAATGGAACATTGAGGTTATTTTCAGAGTCCCTTAGGTTATATGCGACTTCTCGCCTTTCAAATTTAGAACTAAGATAGTTTGGAGCCAACCCGTGCAGAGACCTGTAAACCATCGTAGCTCTTTGAAATTGTTGCTGGAAAGCTAGGTTTTTCCACCCTAGAAGTTTGAAAAGGTGACCAGCATCTACGTCATAGCTTGAGTAGGTCAAAACACAGGATGCTCTGTTTTGTAGCTTTTGAACCTTATCCCGTAAGGTTATCCCACAGTTTCCCCAAATAATGTTGCAATAATCAAAGTGTGGCTGTATTAAAGCTTGATATATTAGTTGTAAGGTCGCCTGAGGGACAAGGTGCCTTATTCGTTTTATGGCCCCAATACCAGAAGCGACTTTCTTTGTTACTTTCTCGTTATGGCCACTCCAGTCAAGTCTGTCATCGATGGTCACTTCAAGTGATTTTGCAGTAGTGACCTGGCTAACTTCAAAATCATTAATTGCAAATGTCGGGGACTCTGTGAGAGTACTTAGCCTCTGCCTAGATCCGATAAGCATAGATTCGGTTTTAGTCATATTTAGAGTAAGTTTGTTTGCTCTCAGCCAATTGTGAACATTCTCTAAATCTTGATTTAGATGCAACTGAATATTGTCAGCATTATCACCTGCGAACGTAAGGTTGGTGTCATCAGCGTACATCCTCGGCTCACAATTTGAAAGACAGTTTGGAAGATCGTTGATGTATAACAGAAATAATAATGGACCTAAAATCGTCCCCTGGGGAACACCACAACTTAATAAACAGCTTTGAGAGAGCGATCAGTTGATGGAGCACATTTGAGTACGATTCTCTAAGTACGACTTAAACCATTGGTGCGCATTACCATATATGCCGTAATTGCTTAATTTTGATAAAAGGATCTCATGGTCAACTGTGTAGAAGGCCTTTTTGAGATCTAAGAAAACAACGGCGTTGATTTTACCGCGGTCAATATTGTACGCCCAAGCATCCGTGGCCTCAAGGAGAGCCGTGACAGTTGAGTGAATAGCGCGAAAGCCTGATTGATATTTACAGATTATATTGTGCTCTTCTAGGTAGGCATATAATTGATCATAGACGATTCTTTCAAAGACCTTGGCCATAACTGAGATCACCGAAATTGGACGATAATTGTTTAAGTCGTCCCGATCGCCTTGTTTAAAAAGTGGGGTGACCTTTCCACTCTTTTATTAGATTCGGCCATGTAATTTTCTTGAGGTCGTCTAGGGAAGTGCGCTTAAATAAACACTTTTTCTTGTTTACAATTTTCCGGCATTCTTTGTCCAACTCCAAGCAAGAACGATCAATCACTGCCCTACGCAATCCTTTAGATCTAACTACTGCAGAGGTAACAGCTGAGGTGGTGTTGGCCTTGCAGAGAGCAATCCCCAGGCTGTGCAAGTTTGGTGGTAATTCCTTCGAGATGATTTTTTGGGGGTAATGGACAATAATCTAAGCATGGAAGGTTAGTTCATTGTCATCCTCGGAGACCCAGGGGCAGTTAGTCGGGTCGATAAAATGTTCGTGGTGAAAGTTTACTGCAAGATCGAGACAAGCCCCTGGGCACTTACTCTTACCGAACCAGTTCCAGAAGCGTTTGAATTGCCTGCTTCTGATTGGCCAGAAAAAATTTTTTCTGGCCAATCAGCTAAGAGAAGCTGCCGGGTGACTCTCGTGTTTTCTTACACGACGTAGTTTTCCTCATCGATCGCCATAGTTGCGTAGCGCGTTCAAGGGAGAATGTTTCTCGACGAAAGTTTCAGAACAAAAATGTTAACAACCCGCAAAATTACAACCTTTAGCACGGCTACAAGAAACAAACACTCTCCGATGAATTTTTAGAGCGGATCTTTCCAAGGTATCGTAAATTTTTATTGCTGATACGATACGCGATGCATGACTTTCACTTTCCACACCTTAATTTGCTCACATTGTCTAGTATACAACGCCAAGCTTACATTTTAGATGTCCATGTTCGTTGCACGACTTCTGAAACTTTCTACAGCGTGAAAATTTCCGTTGCACGGGCCACGCAACTACGTTGATTGATCGTGGGAATTGCTGGCTTGCTGCAGTGCACGCACCTTCTTGCTTTCGCGCCAAACTCCCTTACCGTACGTATTTTAAATACAGCCGTTATGTTTAGTTCGAAATCTCGGTCCGGTTATGTGCTGAATCCTGACTTGTAAATTGAGGTCGATTTTTGCAGGCTGTGTGGGTTTATTTTTACGGATAAGTGAAGAAAAAAAAAATAAAGGTGAGTTTGTGAAAATTTTTGAAAGTAGTTGTTGTGAAAGTTTTAGAGGGCGATAAACGCGCAGTGTGTGACACGTGTAGGTACTGAGTTGAGAAATCGTGGAAGGGTGGGATGTCTATATAGATATTTTTGTAATCACTAAAACTTTACAAGAAGTGAACGCTCTTAAAGAAATTCCAGGGAGAAGAGACCAAGGAATAGGGACACTTTCCAAAGATCCAGCTTCAGCTCTTGATTTAAAGGACCTGGGTCTCTGGCTTACTAAACCGCATAAGAGAACCTGGGTTAATCTTCACTGTGATTAGAATTAGTAATGGTAACAGGACTGAGTGGAGTCCAATTCGGTCTGTAATCATACTCGTGATTAACAAAATCGGACGACCGCGCAGCGGGAGTCCGATTTGTTTAATCACGAGTATGATTACAGACCGAATTGGATGACACGAAGTTCTGTTACCAATTAATCATAACTTTAACAAAGTTTGTGATATAATAGGCAATTTTTTTTAAAATCAAAACACATGAAATTTGAAATTTTGTTTTGCTGGCAGTGAAAAAAAAGCCATTTAAGCGCGCGCGTGATGCCGCGTACTGTCCTATTAAACTGTCCAATTAAGGCTGAAATCAGGGCAGTTGAGAGCCAATCAGATTTGACAATTTTGTTATAGTTATGATTATGGCTAATATAGTAAAAGAGAATTTTTATTATAAGATATCTTTTAACAAATACATGGAGAAAAGTAATTTCACATAATATGTGATTTTTTGCCAAACTATTTATCTATGATTAACTTGATGTTTCCACTTACTGACCCCCTCAACCACATCCACAGTGCCATTGTTTTAACTCCCTTGGAATTGACTCTACAAGATTGGACTTATCTTGAAAAAATAATGCTACAATATTAACAATTTTCCTTTGGTGCATTTGTCGGATATTTCATAACTTCCCTATCATAATTCTCCTCATCTGACAATAATATTCTTCATTGAAAATTATTTTTAAATCTTTAAACACCCTCTTCAGAAAGGTAAAAATCTTCATTGCACGGTCACCTTTCCACACAGTGTCTCTAAAATACTTTCCACAGAACATAATTTATTACAATTATCAAGAAGACAATACAAGTTCTAGAATACAAGCAGTGAAGATTTGATTCTTGAAATTCCTGTCACAGATCATTTTGATTTTCTTTAAGCAGACTAACAGTCTTTGGCACTGATGTCGCAACATAAGTGCCTTGGAATGATTCTGCTGTTTTCATTACTGTTGTCAAAAAAGGAAGGAGTTTTTTCTCTTCTCCAGGTTGTACACTTAATAAAATCTAAAAGAAGAAAGACTTTTAGAATTATGGAAAACAGTAAGAGACAATTATTTCAACACAGTTCCCTTTCTTCCAGAGAGTGTTGGAAAACAGTTTTTGTATGTTATGTGTAGGTATACCATATTTACTTGTGTATAATGTGTACCCGAATATAATGCACACCCCATTTTTCTAGACAGTTTTCAAATAATATACTCAAGTATACTTGTTGGCCACCTACAGTAAAACAAACCCTTTGGGACAGAAAGAATCACCAACAAATACCCCAGCATAAATGTTTATTAACAAATTAAAATAAAATAAAATATTACAGCTCCCTAATATATGCATAACTCAAGCAGATATATAAGTAGACATGTGAACTCCAATAAAAAATTTTAAAAAAAATCTCAACAGCTTAAAAATAAAATTAATGTAATGGCATCTGTAGTTCTGTATTATGGGGTGTTTTTCCATTTACAATATGTAAATGTTCAATTGCACTATTATCTTAAGCAGTCACAAGGCTTACTTCATCAGCTTTCAATTGTCAATAAATGGTGACAAAAAAAACATGATAATTCTTGTGGTGTCTGTCAGCTTTAGACATAAGATTACTGAGCATCCTTGAATAAAAGCCAGATCTACTGTTAAGTATAATGAGGGTCCTGAAGGGGGGATATCAATCCCGTTGAAACTGTTTAACCCTCAATTCCCATTTTTTTACATTTTTCCCATTCTCAGTGACTTAAATCACATTTTCCCAGAGCAACAACATCCCATTTTACCCCTTCAGAACTCCCCACAATGAATTCAGCGTAGCACCCTTCCTAGTAAACAAATCAGCATACTTACCAATGAACAGCTGTATATACCTGCAACGGGATTCATCTGGTAAAACTCCTGAAAGAACATTGCCCTGAATTTCTTGTCCCCAAGTTAATGATTCCGGGCTTCCGTACAACAAAGAAAACGCTCCCTAGCCATTCAATATTTCTCGATCTTTTGTTTTGCTTTCCCCTAAGAAACCGGCCTGAATTCCTAGTGACCTCGAGTACTTTACCTGGTCCTCAACAATTGACATGAGAGGTGAAATCACTATGACCAATGGATTACTAGGGAATTCATAACCTTTAGCATCTAACGATTTTTAAACCCCCTAGCTTATAGCCAACATTTGGAAGGTTAGACTCTTCTTTCAATTGCCCAAAAACATCTCTTCTTTCCACAATCTTCTCAATAATAAATCTTTGCTTCGCTTTGAACTGTACCACAGGAAACAAAGACAAGCCTTCTAATTATTCAAGCGCTTGCAGGAGGTCTCCCTCGAATCTAAAGTTAACACTACTATCAACTTCGGCAGAATTCGTACGGTCAACTGCTCTAAGCTTTTAAGCTTTAATGTTTCGAAAGGAGTATGGAGCGAAAGCAAGAAGAAGGCACTGCAGCTAGCCGGCATTTCCCACGATCAATCGACGTAGTTGCGTGGCCCATGCAACGAAAATTTTCACGCTGTAGAAAGTTTCAGAAGTCGTGCAACGAACATGGACATTTAAAATGTAAGCTTGGCGTTGTATACTAGACAATGTGAGCAAATTAAGGTGTGGAAAGTGAAAGTCATGCATCGCGTATCGTATCAGCAATAAAAATTTACGATACCTTGGAAAGATCCGCCCTAAAAATTCATCGGAGAGTGTTTGTTTCTTGTAGCCGTGCTAAAGGTTGTAATTTTGCGGGTTGTTAACATTTTTGTTCTGAAACTTTCGTCGAGAAACATTCCCCCTTGAACGCGCTACGCAACTATGGCGATCGATGAGGAAAACTACGTCGTGTAAGAAAACACGAGAGTCACCCGGCAGCTTCCCTTCGCTGATTGGCCAGAAAAAATTTTTTCTGGCCAATCAGAAGCAGGCAATTCAAACGCTTCTGGAACTGGTTCGGTAAGAGTAAGTGCCCAGGGGCTCGTCTCGATCTTACAGTAAACTTTCACCACGAACATTTTATCGACCCGACTAACTGCCCCTGGGTCTCCGAGGATGGTTCATTGTAAGTTACTTACAGGTAGGAGCATGCAGTAGAGATATTAAGTTTTAAAAGCAGCATTTGATGTGATGAGATGTTTATTTGCTATCTCACTCTTTCTTCATGACCATGCAGGTTATTTGACAATAATATAGTAACAGTTTTTTCCCAGTTGTTTATGTGACTTAAGGCTAGGTAGACATTTTACCAAGCCACTTTGGTGTAGTGAACATCAAGTGCTTGTTTCTCACATGGGAATATTTAGTACTATAATTATACCAAACAAGTGACAAAATAATTAAACAGAAAAAAAATAAAATGACATTGACATGACTTGTCACCTCACCGGTTATAGTAGGCACCAGTCTTCCTCTTCCTTAATGAGATGAGCAGCAAGCATTTTCCTGCATTCTGTAGACACTGGCATGTTTCATTGTTTCCTTTTTTATGATTATATGAATCTCCAGGTTCAATTTTTTCTATGATCTTTAGGTCTATGGGACACCCTTTTTCAAAATCTCCAGATTTTCAGTTCCTGCAGTTTGGCAGGTCTGGTATCTACACATCTACGGGCATCTAATAAATAAAATTTTCTATATTTATTTTACATAAGTTGTAACTGTGCATATATTGACAGATGTTCCCTTAGTTGAAACTGGAAAGCAATGACAACTTGATTTTCTTGTTTGGGGTCTTTTATCATGCAAAATTCAAGGATGGTGGCTTTGGCCTAATTGGTACGTTTTCAAATGGAATTCTATAGACCTTCTTTTTGCTTATGTGACATGATCTTTGCTCATCCCCTTGACTAGACGTTAAAGGAGACAAGGGATGCCTCCTCTTCGATAGCTCATTGACATGAATGACGACTGCAGACTACTTACTTTTCCACATTCTTTGCACTCTATAGTGACAAGTATCGCACACTGCATGTGGAAGCCCATCATCAGTTAGTAGTTTTTGATTAAATACTTCTTCAAATATTTTACGAAACTCACCATCGATATTTCTTTTTCTCTTTTCAGTCACAAAAACGAAAGAACAGACTCGACAACAGTCTTCCGGATTAACATTGTTCATCGTGAACAAGACTCGATAACCGACAAATGGCGATGCCGAAGTTGTGATTTTTGGCGCGCAAAGAAAGTCGTGCCTGTGGTGTTGTCTGGCCTGTGCGACAAAAGAATTTATACCCGCGATAGGCAAAGTTTCATTCACAGCAAGTGATGCAAGAAATCTAGACAGAACAGTAATATAAATATCGTCCAAAGGAAACCAAATAATACATCAGTGAATTGGTGAGTGTTTTAAAAAACTCGCAAACTTTTAAATGCGCTACTATTACGATACCTGCGAAAGATCCAGCGTATTCACCGGTGAGATTCTAGCGTAAAGTCTGAAGGAAATCTCTTAAATTTTCTGCTGAGACTGCAACTTTTCATCTCGAGCAAAGCCTCGGCGAACGGCCCAGACAAACATGGCAAGCAACTACCATTCATGTATCATTCCGTGCAAGGACACACGAAACGACCCATAGGTCTGCTGGCTTCTGATTGGGCAGAAAAACACAACAGTTTTCTGGCACCAATCAGAAGCCAGAACGGCGGCGACCGTTTGGAATTGTCCAAACGACATTGTCCCCAGCGGCTCTTCTCGCCGTTCTTTACTTTTCTTTGCGCCCTTTTTTTCTGCCAGTTTAGTCTTTCCCTTGCCGCCACTATCTGCCCCTGGGTCTCCGAGGAAGAACCTTAGTACACCGCAATGGCCACTGATTAAACTGCTGGTCATATAGGGTCTTATGCAAGATAGACACTGTTGCTGCTGTTTCCAACTGCATGTCACAGCTCTTCTGGCCTAACATCACTGACACTTGAATTGGTGCATGCCCCTTCTTTTTTTTCGGAATCCTCAGCTGTAAACAGGCCTAGTGCGTCATCATCATCATCATCATCTGTGTCGTCTACAATCACTTCTTCCAAATACTTGTTAACTTCTGCCTCTCGCTTCCGGCCAGCTAACGAGTTTGCTGCTCCACCTCGTCTTGATCTTGCACACAGCTGCATAATGACCCACCATTATACACTTTAAACACTCTGCTTGGCGAGCTGGGCAGCATTTATCTCGGCCATAATGCCCCTCTTGACCACATCGGTAGCACCGCCCTTTACTAGAATTCTTGTTTGGCTGCTTAGAAGATTTAGAAGAAGATTTCTGGACAACTTTATGCACACTCAATGGCTCTTCTCTCTGCTCCCCCATTTGTTTAGCCTGCAGGTCTACAGCTTCCATAGCTCGAGCAACCTCCTGCACTTTTGTCAGAGTCAGGTTTTCTTTTCCCAGTAGATTTCGTCTTAAAACCGAAGATCAACATTTATCGATGACTTGATCTCTGATGTCAACATTGGGGTCATTGAAATTACAATTCTGTGCTTGTTTCCTGAGTCTAGTGATGAACTGATCAACTGTCTCTCCATCCTGTTGAGTCATGCTTCTGAATACATGTCTCTCATACGGTTCGTTCAGTTTGGTTACAAAATACGCGTTCAGAGTGTGAACAGTTTTCTCGTATTCTGTTGCGGTATCGTCCTCTAACGTATCTATGCCTGGGTCCATTAGCGTTTCGTACAACTCTTGAACCTCTATTCTCGCAGTGTGAAGTAGGAAAGCTTTCTTTTTTGCTTCATTCACCACTCCTTTGGCTCGAGAAAGTATTGAAACGATTAAAGTCGTTTCTTCCAACGTGGTGCCAATTCTGCCAAATTCTTAACTGCCGCCATTTTTCGCTGTTTCAGTCTTTTTCAGTTAATCCCATCCTCGTTGCCAGTGTTAAATATGGAGAAACCAGTCGATGGTTCCAAACACGGTCAGATTTAACTAGATAAAACACACAACATAAGCATACAAGTTTCCAACATGGCGGTCTACTCACAAGCTGGCCTGCTTTAATGCGCATGCATTAAACAACAACCGCTGACAGACAAATAGCGAATACATAACACAGCTGTTACCTCGATGTTCTTCAGTACGTTGCTATGGGTTGGACTACAAATATTGTGACAGCATGGATTTCGTCAGCATTAACACCATCCCAGAATGATCCCATTCCTTCCCTTAACTTGGTGATGCACATGAACGGCCTGGAAATCATCTCTGTTTCACATACGTTGCTTCATGTTTGAGGTACTTGGAATAGTTGTGACACCATAATCCACGGGAATATCTATCACATTTTCAGTAGGAAATGGTTTTACACCAAGGAGGGCTTGTTGAAGGATTTCTCTTTCTTTTTCGTAGAGCAACATGAGGAGGGATTGCACCAAACACTCTTCTGATACCCGTCCGGTTACGGCTTGCTGTATTATGGCTTTCAATATCTGCAGCGGAAGTGTCCCAGTCTCGATGAATTGATGTGTTAAAATTCGACCTATAGCAACAAAGTCATCTTGTGACTTGGCAGCAGTGACAGGAAACGTGAAGTGAGAGGATCCTTCGTAGTAACTGGAAACAGAACGGTCCCAAAAGACAGAGTACACAACTGCATGTTGACCTTTAAATAAAAGGCAAAGCTTACTGTCAGCAACGCTTTGCTGCCTGAAATGAGTCAACATATCTTTCACACAATTGTGTCGACTGAACTCCCTGACCATCTCCAGTTCGTTTTCAAACTGTTCCTTTACACTTCGACATTTATCATTTAGGCCTTTCAATATCTGAATGTTCAATTGCTCGCTGGTCGAGACTTCAGGATCATCTTCCAAAAGCTGCGCTGGGGGATGCGACTGGACCTCTTCAAGTTGTTTGTAGGTGTCGGCTGCTACACCATCACTGAAATATGCAGTTGCTGCTTCGAACTCGTAATCAGACAAAGTGTCATTAACACTGTCGTTATTGTAAGGTTGAGCATTGAAAACCGCAACTTCGTCATCATCTCTGCACAAAGAGATGGAGAACTGTTGCTCCGACATACAAAGCACTGACAGAATTTATGTCATCTTCGGGGTAAGCAGTGCGATAAGGGCCGCTGAAACAGAGCAAAATGTTCTGGACGGGTGGACCCCACCCAATCGTACAATGCCATAATTGTGCAGTTGGGTGGAAATTCCCTCCTGACGACACCAAGGGTAGGGTGTCAAGCAGAAACCATCACGCGTGGCTCTTGTAATGTTGGTTCGGGTTGGACACGGTTCATCCTTGATATTTAGAGAGCTTCCCTTCGGATGCTTGCCTCGTTTGCCAATTCTTTTTCTTTATCTGCTGCTAGAGGTGCCTTGTAATCTGCCTGAAGCTGATCCATGAATTATCTGCGTTCTTCAGATCTCCCAATCAATCCATCCATAGCATGTTCTACTGATAAGCTACTGTGCACTAAAGGCTCTGCAGAGGTTGTGCTCAAGCGGGCTGCAACAGGCTGGCTCTTATCCGTTACCGAGATTGCATCTCTTCAGGTTCTTCAGACCCACTGTCTTCAAACGAAGACTTCTTCAATTCCTCGTAATCTGACTCCTTTGATGAAACTGTGCTGTCTCTGAGGAGGAATAATCGGAGAGTATGCAAACCGTATCTTTGCTTATATCTTTCCAGCGAAAAGTCCTCGCACATGTAAATGGTCCGACACTTGAAATCGGCAAGCTTAAATTCTATGTCATCCCCATTTCCGACCAGACTATGGCCTTCTGGAAAGAAAATCTTTTTCAGCTGTAAAAGACATTCTTTTTCTGGGGCATGTCTTGGTAGGTCCAAATTTCGCACTTCACCACCCTGTTCAGACCTCTGGGCTTTGTAACCAAAGCCTTTGACATAGTACTTAAAGGGAACCTCCACTTCAACAAAAAGATAACTTTAAATCACAGGAAATTACTGTTACAGTCAAGTCAATCTAAAATATTTTTAAAGAAAGCGTTTGTATCCGAAAGAAATAACTTTTAGATTAGCCTATTTTTGTTTTCAACTTTTGCGGGCGTCGCCATCTTGAATAATTGTGACGTGTAATGGTTGCCCTATTGTTATAAAACAAAAGCTCTTTGTGTCAGAACAATAGAGCAACCGTAACACGTCACAATTATTCAAGATGGCGGCGCCCGCCAAATTTGAAAGTGAAAATAAGCGATTTTAAAATTCACTTTTCCTGATATAAACACTTTTTTTAAGACAAATTTCGAACAAATTTGTTTATCAACATAATTTTATTCGATTTAAACTTATTCTGTAGTAAGAGTGGAGGTTCCCTTTAAACAAGATTTCAAATTTGAGAGTGGCTTTCCTTGCACTTGTAGGTGGTGTGGTCTTCCCCTTCTTCACTGTTGTCTTGGAATGTCTACAACTCTTGGAAGCCTCCGTAATCGTAGATAGGTTCAGTTTTACAAGCTTTTCTGGACACAGGCCTGCCCAGAGGGAATAGGCACGAACGGGACTCATAGGTCCCATGCAAGGTGCCATCCTTACCCAATCCCACAACCCTTTAAGGTGGGTACACCACCGGGGTCTACGTCCCCTTCTCTTTTCGAACAGTAGTGTGGGTTCTTTTACGTCCCACTAGAACAGATCAGTGAAAGTGCTGTGAGACGGGACCTACGGGTTTTCGTCCTTATCCGAGAAGACTAGAAAGTCTAACCATTTGGAGATGACATTACAAAGGTAGCACTTTCTTCTCAGTTATTTAAAGACCTTAAGTGTTGGTCCGACCGGGGTTTGAATCCGCGACCTCCTGCTCAGCAGACCGTCGCTCTCCCAACTGAGCTAACGAGGCGGCGGTTCCTCCTCATTTCAGCTCTTCTATCATCTTTGAGCTCACTTTCTCCCCGGCAGAATGCTCAAAGTTTCACTCTGTCTCTCACTGCTGAGATGCCCACGTCACTTAACTCCTTATGGGACATAATGGCTATTGCAGCTTTATCAGGCTGTTTACATCTAGAGATAATAGTGTGTCAGTCGTTATCAAATATTTATTTGTTATTTTCATTTTCTTAATCTTTTACCTGCATATTATTGTTTAGTAAAAATCTTTTTACCTGCTTGTAGTTTTTATTCATTTTTAGCCTTTTTAACGTATTGTAAAGCGCAATTGATCTTGTGCCATGAAAAGATGTGCTATATAAGTTTTAATTGTAATTGAGTTGAAATGGAGAGAATTACATTATTGGGCGGGGGTGGGCGGGACGGGCGAAGTACAAAAAAAATATTCGCGCAAGGAAAACTTAAATGAAAAAAAATTCATGCACGCCAATTAACCCTAACAAATATTCATGCTACGGCCTAAAACTGAAATTCATGAAGGAATTTGATAAGGAAAAAAATTCCCGCGGCTCAAAAATCCCCCCCCCCCATAAATTTTCTAATGGTCCGTCGTAATAGATAAGATTTCTCTTCGTGATCCCCAGTGTCCTGCGTTCTTGCAACATTCTGCAAGCGCATCTGCTACTGACCTTGAAGTCAATGGCTTCATCATTCGCCATATCCCCACACGTAGTCTTGAATGAGGTACAAGTCAGTCGTTTGAAGAAAATGTAAAAAAAATAAAATAAAATAGAACGACAACAACAAAAGCCATCAGAACTGGACTACGATCTTTAAATTAAAAAAAAATTATTTACTCTGGGGGAAATCGGGTTTAATTTCAAACTAAGAAAAAAACTGAAAGGTTTATTTTATCGGACAGATTAGGTGGATTGGTACCGGGGAGACTCTGGGTTACTAAGAGAGTTGACAACTATGATAAACTTTATACAGTATTCGTGGATTGAATTTAAGTGACTTATTAGAATATAATACAGTGAATAAACCAAGAGTACCTGAGCCTACAGGAATGAAGATACCGGTTTGCTGATAGATATATTTTGAAATGTTCTTCCTCTAACTCTTTTGTCGGCTTTAACAGGTTTCCCTCTTCTTTTAATTATGTGATTGGCGCTTTCCTTTGGAACTTGGCACGAATTGGAATAACTGTTCCGTCACCATCCAATACCGAGCTCTGAATGATGGAAAGGGCATATATTAAAGGAACTTAGGGCGCTTTCCATTTGTCACGACTGGCCGGCTGGACCTTTGCCTGACCACTCATTTTGAAAATTAAATAGGATTTTTCCAAGAGTTTTTGCCGAAAAATGTTCTCTTTCGAGCACACTTTTTCGGATTTGACTGATCTAGCTGAAGAGTTTGAATAAAAGGGAAATTATCATTGCGACGGGAATGGTCTGGCTGGTCAGTTCTGAGCTAAAATAAAGTTTGTTTCGTTTTCAATACCAGAAAGAGACCATGTCGATCTATGCCCAGTTACGTCCTTAATAGTGTGACAGCGACGAAGGAACAATCTCAGTTGATCTCTGCTTATCCCTTCTATCAAACGAACACAGAGTATCTACTAATGACTCGAAGGAGCACGACCCTTCCATAGCTTCATCGAAGAAGAGCGCACACAAACAGTGTTTATGCAAACATATTTTTCTTTTTCAAGTGGGAATGAACGGTTGAATCAAATTAAACTAAATTTAATTCGATAATGTTAATCAAATGCCTGGAATGTCAAAATATGAAAGATAATTCTCAGGTAAAATAATGTCAACTGGAGTATTTTTGAAGAACGGGGAGTATAAAAGGTGAATCTTCTTCAGTGTACTGGAAATAACGGGTGAAAGTCGGTGAAGCTCGTCACGTGTACATCAGCGGAAGTAGACCCTTGGCATACTCCTATGCAAATGAGATTAGTTCAAGTGAACGGACCCACTAGCAAGCAACTTTGCTTTGTTGACAGTTAAACTACCGAGCTTTATCTATACACGGCTTTTTTAAGGTCCAGGGTTCTCAAAATTTAACAAACATGAGATGTTAACTTAAAAACATTAGAGAAAACAGAGGGATGAAGACTAAGCCTTTTTATTTAGGAGTAAAAGCTTTTTGAAGGCGACAATTTTTCTGATTCCTCTTTCTTTATATTTTTTGAAACCGAAAGTTTGTTTTCTTTTTTTTTAACGAAGTATAGCCAGACTTAGACAATGAAATATGAAAAATCCTATTACTGCAAATAGTAAGGAAGTTATTTTAAAGGTAATCTTCGCAAACCATACATAAATGGAATAGTCAACGAGGAATTTTTATCCTTCCTCTAGCTCTAGGTATGGGTGTTAATTTTCCTGATGTTAGGTTTGTGATACACCTGGACCCAGCAAGAAGTATTGTAGACCATGTCCAACAAGCAGGTAGAGCAGGGCGTGATGGGAAGCAGGCCTACAATGTTGTAATATCAAATGGTTACAAACTTGCTCATTGTGAGACTGACATCAAGAACTTTGTTAAGTCAAAAGAATGCCACAGAAAGGCTCTTCTACTACCACTTGGTGTTGAAGCTGAAACAGTATCGCTCCTCCATCTTTGTTGTTCAAATTGCAGATCATTATGTATGTGTAATGATTCAGATTGTAATGCTGAGGAACTTCCATTTGCTGGAATTGTGGATGTTTGTAAGCCTAAGACTTCAAGAAATGTCAGCAAGGAGGATGAAAGGGTTTTGGAGGAAGCTCTGAAAGAATATCAAGAATTTCTGAATTCAGGGACAATGACTTTGTTAGGAACAACCCATGCTTTCACAGATCAGTTAATAAAAGAGATAATCCGTAATGCTCCCACTATATACACCTTAGAAGATGTCCTACAGACTCTCCCCGTTTTCTCCACTGGACAAGCACGCTTCATTTTGGGTATTTTCCAAGACATCTTTGGAGACATTGAAAGTGATGATGAAGGATCGATTTCTATGTTAGACAGTGTGATGGCAGGTTCTACTGAAGTAAATGACGACAGCAACTTTTTACAGAATTATTTTGATAACTCCGACAGTGACTCTGACAATCCAGAGCTTCCATCTGTATAAATCGCAAGCAAAAACTCTAAATACTGATACTTAAGCTGTAACAGATACTGAGAACATAGGGAAAATAGTATTTACAGGTGTTTCTTTTGTAATGGCAGGAACAATGCATTTCACCCCTGCCGAAAGAGCTGGAAAGACACAGTATCTTGTACCTTGCAAAAACCAAAAATGAGGTCAATGTATTTATCAATCATGCGCAAAAGCAAACATCCAAACAGAATATTTCTACTTCTGTCTTTCCAGGTCTAAGAGAAAGTGCTCCTACAATCACTTTCAAAAATACGGTCATTTGTAATTTATTATTTGTAATTTTTAGACAAAGGATTCCTTTTTTTAAAAGGTTTTGTAGTTGGTTCAAAAAGTTACTGTTTGGGCCCAAAATGACCTTAAATGCTATCATTATTGCTGCCAGGGCAACTGAAAATGCAGCTTTAAATTAATTATTATTATTCAATGGATGTATCTGGCACAATACATTTCATGGACCATTTTATAAGTGTTTGCCATTTAACTGGGAAGGAACAAAAAGTAACTCTAAAAGCAGCAAAAAAACTTGTCACTGAGCAGTTCCACAATATAGAACATGGTTTGTCCTTGTGGGGGGGATAGAAGCACTGGGACGAGTTTGTTCATTAACCAACACTTTATGCCTCCAAATGAACTAGTAAATTTGCATTATGTAACCCTTTAACTACGAAGAGCTGATTAGCAATTCTCATTTGTAGCTGCTACTTCCCTTGTTCAGGAATTAATAGAATTTTAGATAAGTTTGTTATTCTCATCACCTTTTGCTGAACAGCACATTGCTGTTATAAGAGAAAGCTACTTGCCAGTCACTTCTGGGAGTTAAAGGGTCAAGGTATGGATCTCCACATAAAATGCCTTTTGCTAAGTACACTTAACTCACAAATAATTTGTGGCACAACAGTCAAAATCATTAATGATATTAGCGGGGCTCCCTCGCGCGCGAAGCGCGCGTGGGACAGAGCCCCATACTCATGGAATATGGTCAACCTCTTTTCTTTTGGTTGTCACGTGACTGACCGAGCGTACGTACGTACGTACGTACGTACGCGTCTACAGATTGTACGGGTAGGGTAGGGGAGACTATCAAAAGGAAGGGAGGGGTGTCTCAGGCGTGTCTTAGCAAATCCACATCTTTTACATTGGCCATTCACGATATGGTCAATTGACAGCTGTCAAAACAAGATAGCCACTGACCAGTATCACATTGCCATATCGGGGGCTCATGTGTCAACTCATCAAGGTGACGTGAGTTATTTGGAAGCTGTCCGCTGACCAGTTGTTTTACTAGATCGCGATCAATGTTCAATCTCATACTTTCTAGCTAGTTTGAGAGCACAGGAAAACTGATAATGCACACATCCATTAGACATCAGTGTTTTGATCAATTGACAGCTGTCAAAACAGGGTATCCGCTGACCAGTACCACTTGACCGTATCGCGGGCTCGGGTGTTAACCCATCGAGGTCAAGTATTTTTTTGAAGTTATCCGCTGACAAGTTACTAGTTTTCAAATGATCGCAGGCTCAAGTTTGATTTTTTTTCATTCATATGAAATATGTTTTGTTTTTGGGCCGCACAATTAAAATTTTGATTTAAAACTGACCTCGGACCCGAAAATTCAGCCAGCTATTACAGGCAAGACAGTTGCTTTTGACTTTGCTCACCATGGTCACGCGTTGGTCACGCTCTACATCCATTTTTAAAGCTCTGATTGGTCAAAATTTGACAGGTGAGCTCATGCGGAAAATTTATGCAGCATTTTGAATCTTGTTTACTTTGACAGCTGAAGCTGAGAGAGTTTTGTGTCAACTTGTGATGTTTTTATCTGTCTTTCTCCACTGGATGCACAAAATGAAATTTAGCTGCTATCAGGAGCCTTCTCTTATTCATGGCTAGTTGGTTTTTGGTTGAGAAATTAATACATCACTTGTCAAAGTCGGGAATCCGATTTCGGGTGTCAACGTTTTTGTTTTTCACCTTGCTTGATGCGCGTAGAGGCTGAAAACTCTGAAGCGATACTGGCCTTCCTTGATACCTTTCAGGAGCTGCATCTCGAATGGTAAGCCTCAGTAATTATTGTGTTTGATGTTTGTTTTTTATATCTAATTTAAAGAAGTCGAGCGTAGTTTATGCGGCTATGTAGTTTATGCACGTTTGTAAGATTTGAGACAATTTGATCTGACCACGAATCAGGTAAACTTGATATAAGCTTACACAACTTTAAAAAGTCTTTAGACATTTTCTCACCGCAGATAGAAAGAAAACGTTCCATAGAACATTTAGTTATAATTCTGGCAGTAAAAGAAAGCTTTGAGCGATTTTCTTGCCTCGAGTTCATCTGAAAAAAGTAAATACTGGGAAGCCGGCTTAAAACATAAACTTACGCTTTAAGCTTGAAGACTCAGGATTTTTAGAGACACTTTAATATTTGTCTTCGTGAATGAAAAATGTTGTCTCTGTATATGTTTCGCCGAATTATATTTCCTTTATTGATTGCTGGTAGTCTCTCTTGTAATTTTAATCGCTGTGCCGTTTGTTTTCAGTCGTTCAGTGAACATCGCTTGCAGGAGTACTCAAAATGCCGCGCGTATCAAACGCTTTTAAAGATTACAGATCGATAAAACTATTAAATAAAAAATAAACATAATAATTTCTTTATTGTGTTGGACCTTAACTCTAGTATGTTCGTTCAAACATTCGCTACAGCTCGCACTGCAAAAGTGAGAACCGGCTGGCTGTATACGTGATTTTGGACATTTTTTTAACGGTTTAGCTAAAAGCCCACGCGTGCAATTGAATGAGTGCAATTTCTCTTGCAAAACTGTGAAATACTGAATTCTGTCCGAGGTCTGTATGATTAAAACAGTACCTCATAGTACTGTTTCACCTTAGATGTGATGTATAAATGGTATGAAAGGGTTGTTTACACGCAACCAGATTTGTTGGCAAGATTTTGTAAAGTAAACTTGTCGAACGCAAAAAAATTCAAGCTGATTTTTTTTCCAGGCCTAATTAATCTTACGGTGATCAAGAGCCATTATGGCTCTTAAATGTGGTCGAAGATGATTGCTATTTTTTGGGTGTACATATGAGGTTATCAACTCGATGTAAGATTTTGTTCACTCTTGGGCTGTTTGCAAATTATTTTTCTCTAAAATCACTTAGCCTTTCCCTCAAAAGTCACATGAATGTGCAATGTGCTCTAAAGTTAACTGAATTGTGGAATACAAGTTTATTGTTTGATTTAAATTATAAATATATAATGGGAGCCTCGCTTTTAGCCCTGGCTAAATCTATATATTATCTTATCCTATGAAATACATCTGAGTCTGGACCTGACTTTGATTTTAGTTGATACCTCTTTCTGAAACATTGAAGATCAGATGTCAATAGATTAAATATTATCTTTGAATGCTGAACTTAAAGTAGTATCAATAATCATTTTATCGTATAATTATGTGATTATTTTATGGTTGAAATAAATGCTGCTCCTACAATATTTTTTTGTAAGGTAGTTTAACAACATTTTGCCTCATTCAACTTCCTGGAAGTAGTCAGTTTTGGTGTTCATATATTTTTGCCCATTCATTTAATCTTGTTTTCATCCAGTTCTACTGGTCTCTGTAATGAAGACCTTGAACAAGGTTTCCACTGATTTTTGGGAATGAAGTGTAACCCTCTCTCCCAGGTTTAAAAACAAAAGCATTTATGGAAAGGAGATCTGCAACCATTTGTTTCACTGCTTCACTTGGGTCAGTGCTGGATCTAGTTTTGTCCTTCTCTAAAATCTTGCAGTCGCTGTTGACACTTCTCAAAATTTCGTCAGTAATACCTGAAGACCTGGCAATTCGCTGTGCTGACTCTTCTCCAAAGTTGGGGCCGAACAAATCACAATAACCCTTAACGGAGTTGTTTCTGTGTTCAAGGAATAAGTCCATAGAAATATTTTCCCCTTGTTTTCCATGAGTGTTGAAAAACCTGTTAGCAACAAGGCTTTCTGCTTTGTCCGCAGACAAGATAGCTTTGACCTTTGTTAGAAAGAGAAGGATTGAATAGTCATATTTAGTGTGGCCGTGACATTTGTAAAGAAGTAAAGCATTCTTGTACAGGTTAAGTAATCGCTTTCCATCTCCTTCCTTTACTACATCATTAATGTCAGCCAGGAGTAAGCCAAAACGGATCTTTGCCTTGTGATAGTTAAGTCTGTAATCATGTTTGTCTTCATCATTCACAGGTCTCTCTACTTGTTGATGACTACAAGAAAGTAAAATAAAATAAAACTAATATGTTGGCAAAGCACCACTAAACAAAAACCTAAAAAAGTAATTTTTAGAATAATAATACTTTTTATTTTATCAATAATAGTATTTTTTATCACAATCCAGTTATTTATCAAAAGAGCAGTAACATGCACCTGTGACCTGTGTTTTGCACCTGCCACCTTTATAGGTCACCTTTGAGTAAGATGAATCTGTTAGAAAAAACTACTTACATTTTTAAAGTAGCTTTAGTTCTGAATACAAGACCACAGTTGTAGGCTGCGCACTTAAAATACCCAAAGCTATTTCTGCCATCTTCATCAGGAGTATCTTGAATTCTCGGGCCATGTTTTGCAATCTCGTGTCTAAAGGAGTTTAAAATTGAGAAAAAATAGAAATCGTTAAAAATGCTGATGTTTATTTGTTTGTTTTAGCTTTTTTCTTCCAAAGGGTTGATGTCAATTCACTTGGTCTATTAGAACAAAATAAATTCTACATTGGAAAATAGTGTGGCAACCACTTTTATCAACCGACTCACTGTCTTATGGGAATGACAAAGTAGAATACTCTAAGCCAAGGTCAAATTCTCCATTCACAGCAGCCTCTCACATGTACTTTTGCTTGCGGAGTCCAAGCATTTCTTACCTTACACGCCAAGCATCACCCTGGTAGATCCTTCCACTGATTCTACATGCATAACCTTCTCTTTGTTGCATGTCAAGGCGATTGACTCCCTGAACCACCTCGTCTGACTCTTTGGTGTCAAAAACAAATTCGCGGAGAAATTTTCTTATCAAGTTCTCTAGCCAGCTGCGTCGCACTTCTTTGTCTTCACTTTTAAGGGGCAGCTGAACTTTGGTTGGCACATCTGCAAATAAAATGTAAAAAAGGTCGTACATTAATTTTTTTGTGTCACTGTGTGAATCCTGGAATTAAAATATTCATAGCCACCCCAAGTAGCATCATTGATAATTGTGATGGGGACAGAGCACTTTCAAGGTCCAAATCTTTTAAAGGAAAATATGCAGGAAGAATGGAATGATTAGTTGGCTAGTGGTTTCAAACCAAAAAACCTTCCACAAAAATCGGAATATATCCAGGAGGGACGTACAAGAACATACCTTCCATATTCTCCATACCACAGAAGACCATAAATGCTGCAATAATATGTCCCTCCACTTCGCGATCATGGAACTCTCTATAAGCATTATAATCGTCAACCCCTTTTTTTGCATTTGTCTTTCCTGTTCGGTTGACTGTTGCCATAGTGGTTCCAATTTCTGGAGCAGAGTCATCCTTAAGAAAGATCTTGTTCTCAATCTAAGACAAATTTCAAACAACAACATCAGATATACTCATTACATTGCTGACTAAGATCGTTTTTCCAGTTTTTTTCCAGGTAGAATTGGCTGTTGCTTTGATTTGTTTGATTATTGACCGAAGTGTTTGTCATAGTTAGTGAATAAATGCAAAAGAAACATTTTAGAGTCTTGGCAGCCTGATTCAAACTCTAAAACACACATATTTAATTTTTCAGAGGAAAGGCCTTGGCTTATGGGTTGGCTGGATTTCTTCCTTTTTTTACATGTCGGCTTTGAAAGGAAAGCAGAGGAACAACCAGTAACAGAAAATTATACCTTGTACAGATTAACTTTAGCATACCAATCTGCATATGTTGGATCTAACCCCTCCAGTCGATCGAACATGTCATCGCCATCCTGGAAAACCCACTGAACATTGCGCGCACGTTTTTCTGTAAGTTGGTCTCCATCCAGGTAAACTCTTTCAAGAATCACATTGCCACCGTCCTTCTTCCGCTTCTCTTGAGAAGTGGCGATGTCCATCCAAATCCTGGTCCACCGAGCGGAATTGTCAGTTCTGAGTCACGGAAAGATGGCCCTGATCTTCGTGGTTTGCGAACATTTTACACCAACGCTCGCAGTATTGTCAACAAAGTTAACCTACTTGAACTGGCAATGTACCAACGGAACTACGATCTAATTGCACTAACTGAAACGCATTTGGACCATTCGATTCTTGACTCCGAGATTTTTCCCTCTCACTATACTGTTTTTAGAAAAGATCGTAAGATTAATGGCCGTCATGGCGGTGGTGTACTCATTGCGGTACGTGATTACATTACTGTTTCTCTTCGTCCGTCTCATCCGTGCGACTCTGAAATGCTTTTTATTGATGTGCTCTTATCTTACAACCGACGGATAACTATCGGCGTGTTTTATCGACCCCCGGGAAGTGATATTAAGCCTTTGGAAGACCTTCAGACCTTTATTCAAGGACTTGATTCAACCGCGGATTTAATTCTGGTTGGAGATTTTAACTTGCCGGAGATCGAGTGGTCATGTAATAGAGCTTTACAACAATCTCACAATCACGCCCTTTTAATTGATATAATTCAGGACAATTTCTTAACACAGCTGGTCAGTGAGCCTACAAGGAACCAAAATATTCTAGACTTGTTAATCACATCCTCGCCAGATATCATTGATCGTCTTGTTGTTGGCGATTGCTTCTCCGACCATAACTCTCTTAGTTTTGAGATCTTAAGATCACCCTACACCCAGCGTAAATCTCGGAAATGTTTCTATTCATATGGCAAAACTGACTGGGCACACCTAAAGATGTTATTGGCTTGCATTCCTTGGAACTGTGCTTTTTTCGATGATGACATTGAATACAACTGGTCTTGCTGGAAAGATCTTTTATTTACGGCTATGGATGAATGCATACCCGTGCGCCGGGGCAAGAAAAAATGTAATGCACCTTGGATAACAAAGGATCTTATTAGGTTGTGCAGAAAAAAGAAATTGTTGTATAACAAAGCGCGAAAAAGCAGCAATCCAGCCCTTTGGGAGAAGTACAGAAAACTGAACAATGTCGTGAAAAAAGAATGTAACTTAGCTCGATGGACGTATATCAATAATATGGCCTCTGATATTGCAGTTTCTGGTAATTCCAAGCCTTTCTGGAATTATATTAAAAGCAAACGTAACGGTACGAACACTCTGGTATCTTTAAAGGTTGGTGACAAAGAACTGATTGACGATGAGAGTATTGCTAGTAGTTTTAATTCCTATTTTTCATCTGTTTTTACCTCCGAGGACTTCACCAACTTGCCTTCTTTAGAGCCTTTAGTCTGTGAGAAACTTAATTATATTTCCTGTACTACTGAGGAAATTTTAAAGCATCTTAAGTCTCTTAAAACGAACAAGTCCCCGGGTCCAGACAGAATTTCACCAGTAATTTTAAAATCATGTGCGTTCGAATTGGCGCCCTCGATCTCATTTCTGGTTAACAAATCTTTCCTGCTGGGCCATTTGCCCGAAGATTGGAGATCAGCTGACATTGTCCCACTTCATAAGAAAGGTTCTAAACACTTGAGGGAGAATTATCGTCCAATTTCGCTTACATCCATGATATGCAAAATCAGCGAAAAAATCGTACGCGATAGGTTAACGTCATTTTGGCAAGACCATAACGTGATAAACAAAAACCAATTTGGTTTTTTGCAGGGTAGGTCTACTGTGACCCAATTACTCTCTACTTTTCATGACTTCGCCAAATCTAGGAATTCATCTGTAGCAACAGATGTTGTATTTCTTGATCTCGCAAAGGCTTTTGATAGTGTTCCTCATGAGCGTCTACTCATAAAGTTATATAGCCTCGGTATTGAGAGCAAACTTCTTAACTGGTTGAGGCATTTCCTCACGTGTAGAAAGCAACGAGTTGTTGTAAGAGGGACTTTTTCTGATTGGGCACCTGTGATATCTGGTACCCCACAGGGAACTATTCTTGGTCCAATTTTATTCCTATCATATATAAATGATATCGTTGATAGTGTCTCTTCAAAAATTAAATTATTTGCGGATGACACTAAGATTTACAGAGAGCTTCGCAACCCTAGTCTCGATGAACAATACCTTCAAACTGATTTGAATAATCTTGGTAAATGGGCGAAAAAATGGCAACTTCGTTTCAATGAGGAAAAGTGTGAAGCAATGCGAATAACGCATTCTCGTGACAAATCGACTACGAATTATAAACTAGGTACGGCCTTAAAAGATGTCAAGAGCTTTAAAGATCTTGGAATTATTATATCAAAAGATCTTACTTGGAGTGAACATATTAGTACCATGGTGAATAAGGCGAACCAAGTCCTAGGGCTAATAAGACGGTCTGTTGGAACAGCTAATACAACAACTTTTTCATTGCTTTACAAAACATTGGTCAGACCACTTCTAGAGTATGCTGCTCCAGTCTGGAACCCAAATCTTGTCAAAGATATTCATGCAATAGAGAGCGTGCAAAGACGCGCGTCAAGATTAGCTCTTAGGCAAAAAAGAGGTGATATGTCTTATGAAGAGCGTTGTGACTCGTTACATTGGCCATCTTTGTCCAGTCGTAGGACATATTCCTCTCTTGTTGAATGTTATAAGATCGTGTTTGGCTTATCACACTTGGATTTTGAGGAATTCTTTCAATTCGCAAAAGTCAAATCCACTAGGGCAAATCACTCGTATAAGCTTTATTGTAAATTATCTAGAATCAACTGTTTTAAATATTCTTTTTTTAACAATGTAATTAGTTACTGGAACAATTTACCTAGTAATGTTGTTGAAGCCGGTTCCCTTGAACTTTTTAAATGTAAACTCAAATCCTTTTTAAAGTTGTAATTTTTATTGTAATTTTTATTGTAATTTTTATTGTGTGTTGTTTTTAGGAGAGTTTTATTCATAGGGTTAACCTCTAGACTCTCCCTTTCAAATTCATGTGGTCATTATGAGTTTGAATAAACATGTATGTTATGTTATGTTTGTGGTACATACTTTGACTGTACAGACATCAGATACTGAGCCATTTCCCCAGAAATGTTGGTATTTAGGAATTCCAAACCGAGAAAACACTACAAAAAACAGTGAGAGTAGTACACACACTTTGATTATTTCTGTTTCTTATTATGAATGTAACAGGAATAGAAGGTCTCTCTGATTTTCAATATTCATTGCTACGTGTGGGGAGTGTTCTGTAGACGTGTAGTTTTTTGTCATTATTTAAGAGCCCATGACTGTAAATATCGAGAATCGCTGGCCAGGCTAAAAAAACCGAAAATTCCCATAATTTTTCCGAAAAACCCCTTTCGGGAACTATCTTCGAAAAAAATATTTTCAACTTTCAAGAATCTATAGTTTTCGAGAAAATGAGGAAAAACGAAAATAGCGGTTTTTACCTAATTAATTATGCAAAAATCTGAGTAAAAATGACCTACTTTATCGCGTCTGTACCGAGGCAAGATTCAAAGCTATAAAACAGAAATATATTTTTTTAAAAGAATTCTATCTTTTCTTTCTATCTGTGGTATGTTTTAAGCCATAAACATGATTTTGAATTTTTTTACGGTTTTTTAAAAACTACCACTAAGCACACTTTTTAAAATGGCAAAAAAATGAGCAACTTCAGAGGCGAAAAACTCACCTTGGTATGTGTGATACCTAGCCAAAATGTATTCTAGGACAAAGTTCAGCTCTTACATTAACAGAATATGAAATAAAAAATCTGGGTACTCCGGATTCGCCTTTACAAAATAAAAAGTTTCGTGACCACCAGTGGCAAAATGTCACAAATTTGCATAAGTCAAATTTGTAGAGAAATGATGCCGCCTGATTTTTCTTTGTAGTTTCGGTACATGGTATATTCGAAACGTAGGAGAAAGGATGAAAGCCCTTTAAATGAAGCTAAAATTAAGTAAAGGATCTGAAAATTTGATATCCCTGATAAGAAATTGCAGTGAAGGTTGGTGACACAATGTGGCAAATTTGCATATAAATGCATCTGCATATTCCTATCGTACACAAGGACTGGTGTGAACACTGCTAGCATCACGCTATATTTGAGGCTTGAAATAGCAAAACCAGGAGAATAGCTAATGTTAAATGTTTTGTAATTTGTATGTTAGCTCTTCTTAACTGTACATTATAAAATTCAGGTTGCTCAGCAAATGTTGTTGGGTGTTGGAGTGCTGTATTCTGCAATTGCGTGACAGTTGTCAAACTCGATAAAAAAAATGAGAGGTTTTGAAGTGTATAAAGAAATATTATTCATGTCAGATGACTTAACTTTACTTTATTCACCTGAATGAATTTCGCGGTCATACATCTTTCTTGGAGTGGGCACATGCTTTTATGGTACCGATATAGATCATTCGTCAAGGCATTTTAGGGATTTTCCATTAATAACTTACACTATACATCAGACCCTATAGGTGGTTTTCACGTTACGTCATCGGCGCCATGCTGGTGGACGGTAAACAAAAGATCGCTCATTAGCTCGCTTTGTTTGTCCACCAGCATTTGTTCATTTCACCATTGTTTTTTTGTGTCTCCCGAGATTGTATGAAAACCACCTATAAGTTTTCAATCAATAAGGGACTGGTCAAAAAGTATAGGTGGGGGTGGGCCGGAGGAGAGAGGGGGTGGGTCATGAGGTTTTGAGCCTTGTGCAAGGGGTGGGTCGTGCAATTTTCAGCTACCCTTAGGGGGTGGGTCACCCTATTTTTTACTAACTGCTAACGAGACAGTTGACTACACTTGTTATATAAAACACCGCCAGCTGGAATTATTGCTAAAATACTCACAAACCTGTTGTGCGACAAAATACAAAGGTTGACAAGCCGCACATCTATACGGGCGTGGAGCCGTGGAACCCTCTATTAACCTTTTTTTTTTCGGCTCTAACGGCATGTCCTTTAACGATTTTCCTTTTTTGTAAGGAAATGATTGGTGGTTCTTTAAAAATTTATTGAAGTTATGGTTGGTTTTGTATAAAATTCCATTTTTTCATTCAAGCTTCCTTTATAGTAGACACTGAGGGCTGGTATTGGGTCACGAATGGCAATATTTCTTTTTCCTCCTTGTTGTTTTGTTTTAGGAGTTTAGACTCCCTTTTGTGAATTCTATTTCTGATAGTAGGTTTTCTATCAACGATAGGGGGCACCCAACGAGAATATATTTCAAAACCACTTAAACGTAGCATTGTTAAACGTATTTTAGTATTTAAACAGTAGATATAGGCATATTTTTATCCCCTAAAAATTTTTCATCTGTTCGGATCTCCTGGCTGAAAGTCTTGTGATACGAAAATTATAGGGATCAAAACTTACCTTTTCGAAAATTTCAGCCAGAAAAAAGGCTCCCGAAAATTCTAGGTAACCTTAGGGTAAAAATCCGTTAAAAATGGGCAATTATACCATTTTTTTAGATGTTCAAAAATCCTAGGAGGGGCAGACAAGCAAGAAATTTTACAACAAATGTTCCGAAAATTCTAGATCTCAAATCGTCTTTTGAACAGATATTTTCCGAAAATTGACGTTGGGTGCCCCTGAAAGATTGTGGGTAGCCTCCGTCCGTCAAGCGTTTTTTTTTTTTAAATTTGAATTATTTTCCTCAAAGGTTGTTTCTGGGGAGTTTTTTTGTAGGATTCTTAAGGCTTCTCCTTTGACAAATTCTTTTTTTAACATTTGGAGGGTGACACGAGGTGAAATGTGTGTGCAAGAAGCTTTCCGTCTGTTTAAAATGTGTCTTTGCATCAAGGATAGATTTTTCCTTGAATCTTGTGCCTTTGTATACAACCGTGTCTAAAAACGCAGTCTCAGTGTCAAATGTTTCGGTCGTGAATTCAATAGTTAGGTGATGTAAGCTTGCTTGTTCAATAAAAGCTTCGATGTCTGGTTTGCTCATGTCCCATAGGGAAAAGATAGTATGTGGTATTTCCAAACTGTTGTTCTAAAGACAGTTTTGCTTAGATTTGTTTCAATATATGTCATGAAAATATTGGCAAAGGAATCAAAACTGCTGTCTTTGTGCCCACTGCTGTTCCATGGTTTTGTAGGTAGTGCTTTCCACTGAAGTGGAAGAAATTTTCTTTGAGAATTAATCTAATCATTTCTGGCAAGTAATGTGTAGGAATGGGTTGCCTTTGTTGAAATTTTCATATGCTTTGTGACAGATAATTTCAATATACCCTCGTTTTGCTGTATATTTGTGTCAAGACTCAAAACGTCCATTGAAACAAAAATTGTTCGGTTTTTCACATTCGTCTTTTCAGTGAAAGGTATGATTTCTGTGATTTTGATATTGTTTGTAGCAGTGTATCAACAAATTTTGTCAAGCACAGAACAAGGTTTTATTGGATTATTAAGAGGAAACCGAACATCCATGTTTTAACTAGGGGATGGGTCGTGCAATTTCCAACCTTGCTTTAGGGGTGGGTCAGTCATTTTTGTGCCGAAGGGAGGGGTTGGGTGATGTGTTTTTTATCAACCACATTTCCAAATGCTCCAGACCACCCCCCCCATACTTTTTGACCAGTCCCTAAAAATCCAAAATAGTTATTTTTCTCGGTAGTTTTTCAAAGTTATATTTTGGTAAAATTGCCACGTCTCGCATATTAAAAATAACGTAAGTAAAGACAAGATTAAAGTAATCATCGCCCCCTTTTCTCTCTTTTCTGAAACTCTTCCACCTCCTCTTTCTGCCTCTTCACTGTTCGTACGTTCAACACTATTAATTAAACCCAGACACGATTTCGAACAGCCAAAGATGGTCAAAGATCGCCAACTGGACCGACCCGTAATTGTGCCATTGATTAGTTGAAACCTTCATTGAATGGACCCTCACGGATCCTTGCAATTGTCCTCTCAATAGAAAAAGTAAATCAGATGGACGGAGTACTGCCGACCTGGGGCCTTTTTGGTGTTCTTTTGGAACCATGAATATCCTTCATGAACCCATTTAGCTTTCCATTTATTCACCATGGTTATAAACTGATCAAAATCAACAAGGAAAGATTTTTCCACTGGTACCTCTTTTAGCAAATTTTCACCTATCTTCATGTATCTTGAGAGAGTTACACACACACAAAAAAGCAACATTTGGGGTAAAAAAAACCTACTTCCAATTTTTCTATTCACCTTCTATTCTCTACACATTAATTAAATGTCCCCTTCCTGAAAAGTTAGCCAGCCAAAATGCCTTGCAAAACAAAGACAGTGGGAAGACGATCAAGTGCCGGAGCAACAGAAGAAGAAAGGCATAGGGAAAAAAGAGAGCGGGAGAAAAAGATCGATATAGGTTCGTAAGATATGTCCAAATTTTGGCTTCTGTACGTCCAATTGAGCAGTCTTGTGTTGCAAATATCTTTTTCAGCCATTCCCATGTCAAGCTAACTGGCTAGCCTGCATAACGGGCGTGCGTTTTTCAGGCGAGTGATGGCAATTAAGCCTGAAGCCAGAGCGAATGCAAGCGCGAAGCGAGTGAGGAGAGCCATTAAGGAGTATATGCAAAAAAACGATGGTATGTGGACAGGCCGTTGTTTTTTCTGGGTCTTCCCCGTCGCTTGTCTGGCGCTGCTCACTCACTTCGCGATTGCCTGAAACTGAAACTATTTCCTGTCGCGTTCTGTTACTACTGAGGGCCAGGATGGACATGGACTGAAAACTGGAAAAATTGGGCCATCTTTTTCAAGTTTAAATGCATCACCCAAAAAGATATTTTTGGCTAGTGCTCCCTGATAAGATATCTTCTTCATACCCCACATATAACTCTACACTGAACATTTTTTGACTGGCTAAAGGCGGTAAGTTATAGCACAGAATCAACCTAAAACAGCAAATATACTGATTTGCGGTCTTCTCGACAAGAACTGTCACAGGGAGCCCAGAACCTCCGCCTCGCACATTGACAATCTGTAACCAGCTGTTGTCATGTTTCGTTGCTGCGGATATACAGGATATATTATATTAGATACCGTCCAAACTTAAGGACACTTCAATTAAAGGGCCTGGTGATAAGAGGGAAATATCTAAATAGTGGATTTTTTTTGCCTGGTATCACAAGTGGCTGGAGCTAAAATTTTCATGGTCAAAATTCCAAACCAAGGAAAAAATGTTTTTCCGTAATTTTTTTGGTAACGGCACATGTCATTCAGCAATTAAATAGCCCCCACCCCCTCGCATATGCCATAGCTAAACATCAATTTAAGAGCAGTTTTATCGCATAACTCTTTCTCTCCTTCTCTTTCCCTTTGTTTGAAGTTCTTTCCTTCTTTACTTTGGGAAACGGTTAGGCGTAAAAATAACCGCCGATGCCACTTACTTACCTCGCTATGTTATTTAGCTCCTTGGTCGCTATCAACTACCCTGCGAGCAGAGGCCCCTCGATCTTCCTAGATAAGTCGGGAAGAGGAAGAGAAGGGTAGCTATCAACTAAACAGTGATTCGATCGGACGTTCCAGTGTGAAGGCACGAGCTGGGACATTGCGGGTACTGACGTTAATACTCCTGAGCAAAAGGCAGGTATTTCTTTAAACAAAACTTGGGTCTGCTGTAAACTGAAAAGCGTACTCAAGTTACGCTTTTACTCTGCGTCGCCTTACTGCCCGGTTAGTAAATGGTGCTTACGTCGATATAAGTTCGTTCCCGGATACTGCGATAGGCCAGGGGCGTCATGGATGACCTTTCTGATACTTCTTTTTTCAAGATGATGCTACGTTTTGCAAGCACTCGACATGGGTGTGAGTTGGTTAGAGTAGCTCAAAAGCGGTGAACAAGGAGTCTTATCTTCCATGGACAAATCCTAGTCGCATCGTCGTGAATGGTGGTCCATGTGCGACCACCTATCCAAAACACCAAAACCCACCCAGTTAAGTGTTACAGTTGGAATCTCTCCTGTAAGTGCGCGCGACCACTAATTGGGGCTGACTGTTAAATGATTTTGCATTGTTTTTAACTTCTTGTAAGCGACCACCTGACGAGTTTTCTGATCTCGTGTGGTAGGAACAACAACAACATGAAACTGCGCATATCGTAACTTGGAAATTGCATGCAATAAATTATCTTCCTTAAAGTAGGATGTGTCCACTTTTCTTCTCAAAGAAACCTCCTGTGGTCCGATTCTCGTAAGAGACCACCCCCCTCTAGCGACCACTAAGTCTGCGCATTTTGGGTGGTCGCTTTCGGGAGGTTCGACTGTACCGCTAGTCTCCTTTTCCAGTTCTTCGGCGGCGTCGGTTGGAACTTGTTTTGTTCATGGGTTTCGCGTATAGATTTACACACCAAGGCGCTGCTAGATTATTTTTTGAAATCAACAAATATCATTTTGTATTTGAAGGAAAACGCCCCTTGGCAGGTGGTACAACTCCGAGATGACCGAAAAGGGGCAGTTTTTGCGGGAAAGGTGTTTCGGATTCGCTTCGGAGCAGAGAAACCGCTGGACCGTACGAAGTACGTTTACTTAGCTGTTTCCTAGGGCCTTTGGTAGCTGCCTAATTATACCTCTATTTGTGAAAAAGTAAAGAAATTAACCAAGGGACGGTTTGTTGTTTGTAATACGTAGTAAAAAAATCAGATTTCAACATCTTTGACAAGAAAATGCTAACTTTTAGTGCGTGACTGACAGGCCCGGACCCCGGCTTCTCTCATGCAAAGTTAGTATCCTTCTTTCTGAAAAGAAAATAAACTACTGCGAAACAAATGATGTTGCGAACAACGCATTGTCTGTTCAAAACAAAGTTTCCATAAAATTTCATAAGGAGAAAAAAATCAATAAAAGAAGGCGGAGCTGCTCGAGACTTCGTTGCCTAACATTGTTACTCTAATTGTTAGTTTATGGCTTACTCTCTCGCAGTGTATCCCGTTCGCAAAAAACCTCCTTCAAAATAAAATTTCAAGGAAAATGTACCTACCTATTTCAGATATACCGGAGTCGAATTTACGATGATACAGATGGATGCTAATACAAGGAAGTTAGGAAACGAAACGAGAGACATGGGATATAGTTTACATAATAATTCGGCGATTTTATATAACGCTTCTTCGAGGTCGTTTTTTATTATTATTTTTTTGTGAACGGTTAATCACTCTGATATTTTAACACAAACTTTATCAGAAAACGTTTTCTTACTTCGTAATGTTTCCGAACATTACATACTGACTCTGAATTGAAACAAAACTCGGCTGCCGCAACATTTCTCTTCACATTTGACTTATGCAAATTTGTGACATTTTTCCACTGGTGGTCACGAAACTTTTTATTTTGTAAAGGCGAATCCGGAGTACCCAGATTTTTTATTTCATATTCTGTTAATATAAAAGCTGAACTTTGTCGTAGTATACATTTTGGCTAGGTATCACACATACCAGGGTGAGTTTTTCGCCTCTGAAGTTGCTCATTTTTTAGCCCTTTTAAAAAGTGCCATTGATGGTAGTTTTTAAAAAACCATAAAAAATTCAAAATCAAGTTTATGGCTTAAAACGTACCATGGATAGGAAGAACAGATAGAATTATTTTAAACAAAAATATTTCTGTTTTATAACTTTGAATCTTGCCTCGGTACAGACGCGATGAAGTAGGTCATTTTTACTCTAATTTTTGCATAATTAATTAGGCAAAAACCGCTATTTTCGTTTTTCCTCATTTTCTCGAAAACTATAGATTCTTGAAAGTTGAAAATATTTTTTTCGAAGATAGTTCCCCAAAGGGGTTTTTCTGACAAATTGTCAGAATTTTCGTTTTTTTCACCCTGGCCAGCGATTCTCGATATTTACAGTCATGGGCTCTTAATGGCTTGTGCCCCTTTCTCTGCTAACTGTCAAACATTTTTACAGTTGAAACACTTTTTATGTTCCAAATTGAAAGTCAACTAATGTTGCACGTCAATTTTTGCTGAACATATTAACACTTATACATATTAACAGCAGGGAATTTCTAATTCAAAAGTAAAATCCACTGCCATTTCACAAAAGTCAATCCTGAGAAATGGGTGACCAGACATGTGCAAGATATTTCACCCCTAACAAACTTGAGATCACATAAATAACTGTACTTACCACCTCAGATTTTTGTACCATCTCCTGACTGTATTGATGAGGGATATGGTGGACCACAACGTCCTTTAAAAAACTGAAAGCAGGTAAGTACTTTACTAATATCCTTGACACCAGAGTGATGAAGTCACTTTCAACAGCAAAGTTACTGTCATCGCTAGGTAGCAACTCGGATAACTCCAGGTCCATTAGCTTTCTTTGACCTGTTGCTTCAGCATGATCCCTGCAAGGGGTTACGACCCTATCACGGATAGCAATGTGATGAGTCCAGTGAATTGACTGGTTTCTCAGTTTGCTGGTTTGGATCCTGGCAGAGAGGCTGAAATCCAAGTTGTCAGCTACAATTCTAAAAAAAGAAAAAACCTGTCTTCAGTAGGAAGAATAAACATCTGAAACCTGCAACAAATTAGGCTGTTTCCAGATAAATTCAACCACCATAATAATATAATAATTTTAAACAATACAAAAATACAGTTATTTACAGTTATTTGTGAAAGGCCTTTTTATGATAACAGAGTGGGTGAATAAAATTATTTATGTAAAACCGAAGAGTGGAAGAAATGGGAGTCAGTCCCATTATATATATATTTTTGAAGTTTAAATAAACAACTTGTAAATGACAATAATTGGAACAAATTAGCTGACCCTTGCGATATAACCTTAATCAATGTAGCTCGTGATTTCTGTTACTGAGCATAAAATTAATATGATGTTCAAGTTGTTGCTAGAAAGTGTACCTGTAAGACACTTGCTCTTCCTTCATCAAGTCTTGTTTCGCACTCGCTAACTCCTCAGCACTGGCAAGGCAATTTTCTCCATCTTTTCTGTGAAGAAGGCAACTCATCTTGTTGAATGACAATTCAGAATAAAAATACTTGCCCTCTAGCGTAGTTTGGGACACATCGACTGGCGCGTCCATACTTGCAGCCTGGCTTTGTGTTTCTTCGATTAACAGCAAAGTTCCCTTTCTCTCCTCGATGGCACGTTTCCACAACAATACTTTCACATCATGCTGACTGTCCATTTCAACCTGATCACGGATTACCTGCTTGTGAGAAGAGCAAATGCCAAGCCTATTCAATCGAGTAAAGTCATTTGCTTTTGCTCCAGTATGAACCAAAACGGTGGAAATTTGCTTTGCGAATGCAGACATACGGCTGTATCGATGGCATGCGATTGAAGCAGTCGCTAAAGCCGTGAGATTTATACTTTCCTCGATGTCATCGCCAACGTTTGCAGCTCCAATAATACACGAGTACCACAAAGGGCAAAATACTTTAACCTCGTGCACAAAAGTTCTATTAGAGAACGCGGACAACTCACTTGGAGTACTGTACTTGAGCATGCTTTCACGGTGGCAATAATCAGACATTTCACGAGATAAATTTTTGGAGACAGCCGACATCAATTCCTTCCTGAGCTCCGTATGTGCGAACATCACATTGGCGACTGGTTTCCAGTTGCAATTGCATGTGTTTTTCACGATTTTTTCTGCAAGCTCGTCTGGGGCAGATCGTAGGGAAATCGTATCATCCTTTGTTGGGATTACAACCTTCAGTTGATCCGTTTTCTCAAGTACTAGTGATGTTTCGTCTTCAGAAGGGCCATAAACAATTGATCTGCGCGCTTTGCCAGTCCTTACACCGTCGTTAGACGACGAAGGAAGACCTTCATTTACAGGAGACCGTGCCATTCGTTCGCAATCGGCAAATGTTCAACGTCCACAACACTTTTCGGGGGTTGGAAGAGAAGACTTCCCCGCAAAAATCGAAAAAGTCCGATAGCATTTCTTATTTTGGTGCCGCATTTTGCACAGACGCGGGAAGAAAGAGAACTTGATTGCTCACATGTAATTCCAAGTTCGCACAGCAGGTCAGCCAAGCGACTTTTCTCAACGCCCGCTCGTTTAGGGATCTCAAAGAGATTCTTTTTTTTTTTTTTTTTTTTTTTTTTAATTTTTATTGTTTTTACAAACATAATGCTGACTTACTTACATAGTACTTACTTACTTACATAAAGCTTTAATACCCACTTACATATAACTTGCTAAGTTAAATACTACATACTTACATAATATAAACTTACAAGATAATGCTTACAAAACAGGAGCCAATGAGTTGGAGACTGTTACAAAATAATGAAAAAAGAATTCTAATACAACTAATTACTAACTTACTATCTATTAACGGAGAGTAAATACGTAAAAAACGACAAAAAAATAGATAAATAAATAAATAAATAACAAACAAACAAACAAAACAAAAAAGCCAAAAAACAAGGGAAATTAGCCAGAATCAAGAAAATTATTTTTACAGCTTGACTGGCACCTTTGCTTTGCTAGTTTCAATTTGTATTTTATTTTTAAGGATAGACAAAAAGCGTCGAAAAAATAATCTTCCTCATTTTTAGACGCGGTGTAAATATAGTATTTTGCAATTATCAAGCAGAGGTTTAACCAAGAGACTGAGGCACGGTGTCTGTAATGCCATAAAGTGTTTGTGCTTCAGAAAGCGAGATCTCAATGTTGTTTTTTTCGCGCCACCAAACTGAAAAATGTGTCCAAAACAGCTGAGCATTGGGGCAAGTCACAAATAGGTGTGTGATTGTTTGCTTTTCAGCGCATAAATGACAGCGGTCATGTTCCTTAATTCCGAATTTATATAATGTAGCGTTGGTGGGTAAGATGTGGTGTAAGATCTTGAACTGAAACATTGAGAGTTGTATGTCTTTCGTAGCACTGAAAGGCATCTTGTAAATTTGAGAAATTTGCTGTTCGTTTAAACTAGCTTTTCTCAGTCTTTTTTTGGCGGTGGCAGGAACAAATTTTCTTTCAACAAAAAAGTTGGTAGCAAGTTTAGAAGAAAGCTTCTCAACGGGAATTCTATCCATACTTATGGATTTATTCGAAGGCGGTTGTAATTTACCTTTCATTATTTTAATCCAGTTAGGAGGAATTGCTTTGCATAAACCGTAGTAGGTAAGAAAATTAGTTTTATGACCAAAATACGAGCAGAAGTCTTGGTGAGATAGAAAGGTATTGCCGTTGAAGAGATCTCCAATTTTTTCAACACCCGCTACATGCCATACTTTATAGTATACTGAATAATTGTTGATCCTAATAAAGCGGTTGTTTTCATTCAGTATTTCTTCTTTTGAGGAGGGAGTGAACGAATTTATGGATTGCCACGCCAACAAGGCTTTCTCGTAAAAGATCAATGGAATGTGGATGTTAAGATGTTTAAGTTCAAAGTTACATTTAAGGAGAAAGAGACCACCAACTCGCTCTAGCAGGGAAACAGGAATGTGAGTCCAACTCGCGGTGGGATGACAGCTGTCAAGTCTTCTGATCCAAGTTGCTTTGAGAGCATTGTTAATTATGTCAAAATCAGGCAATGAGAGACCACCTTTTTCTTTAGGGCCAATCAGGGTAGTTTGTTTTATTTTTGGTTTTTTCTTTTGCCAGACGAATTGAGTAATAGCTTTATTAACTTTTTGAATAAATGTGGGGGTGACAGTGAGGACAGCAGTGTTATAAATAAGTTTGGAGAGGGCTAATGCTTTTAAAATGACAATTCGACCATGTAAAGTTAAGTTCCTAGGGTACCACAAGTTTAGCAAGGAAGCCATCGAGGACAGTTTCTGTTCAAAGTTCCTTTTGAAAGCAGCTTCGTCATCATAAGAGAAGTGAATACCAAGTGCAAATACAGGATCTTTTGGCCATGCAATATCAAGAGGTTCTTCCGGGTTGTTTTTGTTCGCGCCTAGCCACAAGCCCTCTGTCTTGCTTCTGTTTACTTCAAGACCAGAGCATTTTTGAAAAGCGTGGAGCAGTTGGAAGAGGTTTTGGGCAGATGTTACATCAGAGACAAAAACAGTGGTATCATCTGCGTATTGTGAAATTTTGAATTCCTTTCCATATATGTTGATTCCTTGAATATTTGCATTAGACCTTATTGCATTAGCAAGAATTTCAGCGCACAGCACAAATAGGGAGCCGGAAAGAGGGCACCCTTGGCGAACACCTCTTTGTAGTTTAAAGAAGACAGAGGCGTAACCATTATTTACTACACAGCTAGAACAGTCAGTGTAAAAGGTTCGGATCCACTGTAGTAACTGAGGGCCGAAATTTAATGCCTCCAAGGTCTTAAAAAGAAAGTTCCAGTCGACGGTGTCAAAAGCTTTTTTAAAGTCCACAAAAATCGCCATGCCGGGAATGTTTTCTAGCTCAGTAATCTTCATGATATCGTTAATGAGTCTAATGTTCTGTCCTATATAGCGGCCCTTGACATAGCCAGTTTGGTCGTCGTTTATTAATTTGGGGAGGACTTTAGCGATTCTATGGGCTATAGATTTGGTTGCTATTTTATAGTCGACGTTAAGTAACGTTAGCGGTCTCCAATGTTCCAAATACAACCTGTTCTTGCGTTTTTTCGGTATGACCTTTATTATACCTTGTCTTTGTGTTATGTTGAGTTGTTCTACTTTATGAGCATAGTTAAAGCTTTGGACCATCTCATCACCAAGTAGATGCCAGAAGTGCAAATAGAACTCAACTGAGAGACCGTCGCTGCCCGGACATTTGTTTTTAGCACACTGTTTAAGAACGGTGAAACACTCGGTTTTCGACAAAGGCTCTTCAAGTTCATTTAGCTCGTCTTCGTCGAGTTTGACGAGGTTAGGGTCTCCCAGGAAAGCATCGCGTGCAATAATATCACAGGGAGCGCTCGTATATAAATTTTCATAAAATGCTCTCTGCATTTCCAAAATCTCTTTTTCGCAAGAAGTTTCCGAGCCAGTACTTGTTTTAAGCCTAGTTATATGAGTTTTTGCAAACCTCCTTTTCTCAAGATTTAAGAAGTATTTAGTATTCTTTTCTCCTTTTTCGTGCCAGCGTATCCTACTTCTAATCATTGCACCCTCGGTTTTATATTCAGCAATCTGATTGAGTTGAGCTCTTAATTGGTAGAGTTTAGTGATATTTTCTTTCGATCTGTTGGATTGCAGCAAGGCCATTAGGTGATCAATTTCTTTCTGAAGGTCTCGTTCCTTATTTCTTTTTATTCTGTTTTTCCTTTTTGAGTATTGTACACAGAAACCTCTAATCTCCATCTTGAGCATGTCCCAGTACAGGCCTTCATTAGTAAGGTAACAGTGTTTGCTTTTGTATTCGGGTATTTTGCTTACGAGCTCGTCAATGAAATTTGCGTCTTTCAGCAAAGCGTTATTAATTTTCCAAAACCCAGGTCCACGTTTAGCGTATTCTTTCGATTGAAGAGTGAAAGTGATAGCGCTATGATCAGATATTGTGGGGTTGGTGATGTTAGTATCAATGACAGACATCAACAATTCTTTCGACACAAGCCAATAATCTAAGCGGCATTGCACTTTCAAGGAATTGTTACGCCATGTAAATTGTGTTTTGTTGGTATGTTGATTTCTCCAAATGTCATGAAGTTTAAAACGCCGGGTTAAGCCTTCAATCCCGTCAATGACTTTTTGTTTTTTCTGAACAGTAGCACCACCCATTTTATCTGTAGGTGTTAATGGGCAATTCATGTCACCTCCCAAAATGATTTGTGCATCTGCAAATGGTAGGAGAATGTTATCAAGATTGCGAAAGAAAGCTATCTGGGCGGTAGAGTCATTTGGCGCGTAAATGTTGCTAAACAAGAAGGAAGATTCTAGCACGTTGGCTTTTAATAGCAAGTATCGTCCATTCTTATCAGCGAGGATGCTTTCTGTTTCGAAATCCAGAGTCGGTTTAAATAATATCATCACACCTTTTGAATGTGTTGTTCCATGACTGTAATAAATTTTCCCTCCCCATTCTGCTTTCCATATTTCTTCGACACTTTTGGAAGAGTAAGTTTCTTGTAAATAAACAACGTCGAATTTTTGATTGTGGAGCCATCTAAACACCCGCCGTCTCTTTCTAGCTTAATTTAAACCTCTTACGTTTAAAGAAAAAAAGGAGAGTCTAAACGGAGCAGCTGTGAATTAGCAGCATAGAATATTCTATCGGTTTCGTTGAGGAAGATATTGAAAAACTTTTCGAATGTGAGCAATTTCGAATTGAAAGTGTACTTAATGTAAATTAAATAATAAACATTAGTAATCAGCCTTAACGCAAGCTGAAGGAGTACAAGACTAAGCTGCAGGGAGATAAATCTAAGTATATCAAAATAGATTCTAAACATGTAAATAGAAACGGCTATACAGAAACGCTAAGACACAAAACGCACAGTTACTAGAGCACAAATTGCTCAAAGTAGGGAAACCTCTTCTTACACCTAAACGGGTTCCCTATGAACAGTTTAATGCTAAATAAGTAGGCGCTATGAGCGAAGCAACTCTTGGGAGCGCGAAAGGAATCAATTATTTACAACAACTGACTAATCATGTACCATAACTTTACCGTACAGAGGAAGATCTTTAGTTTCTTTTCCACGATAAACTTGCCCATCAATAATAAGTTTGTCGACATTAAAGAAAGCTTTTTTCTTCTGGGCTTTAGCAGCTTTCAGGATTGGGTAAAGTTTCTTGTGCATATCGGCAATTTCTTTTGGGAAGTCACTGGCAACACCGATCTTTGAGCCTTTTGGTAAGCTTCTAGCGTATGAAAAAATTTGCTCCTTGTCTTGATAAAAGCTGGCTTTGGCGATTATTGGGCGCGGACTCTTAGATTTGTTGGTTTGATTAACAGCTCGGGTGTTAGAAATTCGATGAACTCTTTCGAAGCTCATATTGTTTACGTCTTCTTCAGGTATTTGAAGCTGTTGTAACAGGACGTTTCTCAACACTTGCTCGGTTTCTGCTGGAGTTTCATGTGGAGAATCTCTGACACCGTAAACTCTGAAGTTGCTTCTTCTTGACTGAGCTTCAAGACGTATGTTGCGACATACTAATTTGTCGACTTCAGCCTTCAACTGATCATTTTCTTTGCGAAGCGAAGCAGTCGCCTTTTCAGTCGCCGCGGCAGCATTTTTAATTTCTTGAATTTCCTTAGTTGCAGAATTCAAACTTTCCATTAGTTGCTTGTTTTCCTCTGTGAGTTTAGCAATTACTGATTTTAGGTCATCAACAGCTGGTTTGAGAAGAAGTAAGCTTTCTAACTTATTCCTGATATCGTCAAGGGCTTTCAGCGTGGCGTCACCCTCGTGGTCGGGAAGCTCCTCGAGGTCGTCGTCAGTTTGTGAACCTTTTTCCCGTTTTCTTTTTGCTCTTCTTCTAGAGGAAACGAAAGAGATCAAAGAGATTCTCTGTAGAAACTCTTCGTTTAAAATCACCGTAATAAGTATTGAAGTTACAGCCACAAACACGACAAAAGTCACTGCAACTTGGATTTTTTAAAGGTCTTCCAACTGACTTTTTCGGCGTTTCAGTCGTTGATCAGTTCTTCGCGCGAAACAGCCGCGAAGAAAAGTTGTGTCTGGGTTTTCTTTCACTTGCAATAAATATCCCCTGCAGTTTACCGATGACAAGGGCAATGACAGCTCAATGAGAGAAGGAATTCCATTGGATGAGCTTAATTGATTTAGAACGTGATACGAACCTCACACTCCAAAATCAGTCGGCCGTGAAGGGTCAAAAGCTTGGGCTTTGTCTGTAGTCCCTCATTTTTCTCTCTCCCCGCCGCGTGTCGCCTTTTCTCGCGTGGGGTGATTTTCACGCGCGCTCGCGTTTCGCTCGCCCTACTATCCCTGAGGGAAAATGGGGGACTACTCGTAGTCTATGTTTTCCCCTTCAATCTTGAAGAATTCTGATCAAAGGCACATGACGAAAATCGTCGCTTTTTTCAACTACCTTCCGTGGTTGAACAACAGGTAGACATACGCTTTAGCTTTTTTATAATTACTCAGACTGTTGTAATGCTAAAAATACTTTATATTTTGGTCAACGACGAGCTATACTTACAATTTTAGCAACAAGCTTTTTTTCTTGCGCGGTTGTTTTGAAATGCAAGTCGAGCGAATCATAGTGAATTTCAACCCTGTTTTCGGCTTGCGAAATCGACGGCGGGACTTGAAACGGTTTTCTTGTTTTTCTCGGAAACGAACAGATCTTTCGAAGAAAAAACTACATGGCGTTTGTACACTTACTAAAGTCTATCAGTATGCAAAAGAAGAGCGATTTTTATTTTTTGAGCCTTGCCGCACTCTGGTCGATATTTGCATGGAGTTGCTCTTAATTTCTTGCCCAGGATTTTTGCTTCTTTGAGCCAGAAAGTGTTAGGCAATCAACAACGTAAATGTGAACAAGGCAACCCAATCAGAGAGCTCCTAACAGTCCTGCATTGTGGACAAACAACCAGATCAATCTGAACTACCTATGACCGCCTTTATTTTTAACAACTTCCCCCTCCCATTTGCATTTCCTTAGCAGGTACTTTTCGCCTGTAGAGAGAATAACATTTATCCTGAAGAAAGCTATCTGCTTGTGGAGAAGATAACAAGGACCTTATAACAGCGAGAACGTTGATGACCCAGAAGTCAATAATAGACCCCGGAAATAGGCTTCTTGCTATTCAAGTCTTCTGTCTTCATTGTGACATGCCAAAGATGTAAAAAGGAAAACTTTTCCTTTTTTGTGAGGAACAGAAGCATGACATAAAATTAAAACACCACACCTTTTGGTTGCTGACATGACATCCGGGACATCATCATCCTTGTTGCTTCAGGTCCTTAACATTACATTGGACATTCTGAGCATTTCTATTCAGTGTTTTGTTTGGTTTTATGGAAATTATTGTTGGTTGGCTATTGTGTTGTGGTGTGGGTATTATTTATCGTCTTTAGTGTTACGTCATTTGGTGATAGCACCAAATGCAACACCAAGAAACCTCCATTCTTCTCAATCTCAATGGAAATAAACATACAATATAATCCGACATCGGACTATCATCCTATCCAGGGGAGGACTAACAATACTTCTAGGTGCTTCATGCTACAGAAACTGGGATACCATAAGCTCCGACAGTGTGGGTCGAGATTACATGTAAAGGTTCAGTAGGTTTAATTCTCCGTAATGAGAGCATAAATACACACATACAATAAAAAAGAGAAAATGGACCCCTTTAGTTTAGGTATCGTCAAGAGGTAGTACCAGGTCGAGAGTCAAGACACATGTTGAAAGTAATTATAAAGTGAATTAATTTTTTTAGGTATGAATTATAAAGAACAAAAACCTCGTTCTTCTTGTGTAAATGCACGACCAAGTCCTATCACATTGGATTCCTATCAAATTGGTTTCTTGTAAAGATTTGATAACTTGGCCTAAAGAAAGAAAGAAAGCAATAAGACTGCTCTACTTTCAGAATGTCCAGTAGTGTAAAGAATATCAAAATATATCAGCATGACTAAATTCCAAACCATTGCATTGAAAAGCAAGTAAATGTTTTATAAATAAATCAAATGCTAACTGCTCTGCCCACACGCCACGTGAGTGAAAAATAAATTATGATAAGACCTTTTTTTAAATTTCTTGCTGAAATTTTGCAGGTGGAATGTCATAATTATTGTCTTTTCCTTTCCTTGCTTTTTGAATAGATAAGATTATTTAGGTTAAATCTCAAACACGTTTCTTCATCTCAATGGTACACAAAGCTCCTGCACCGGCAAATACAAATAGTAGAAGAGCATAATTCCTTGAACCAGTAAGTGGCCAAAAAACTCATAACGTAACAAGAATGTTTTTACAGTCCGGCACATCACATCACATCACTACGAGTTGAATGGCCAGCGACCGCTCTATAGTCCCCCCCCCAAGTGAGTCAATGAGACGAATGACAACCTAATTTACAAACATCAACAAAACCGAAAACTGTTCCTAACTACAAACGTTCTTGGTAAAGCACTGCTCTGCATTCTTCAAACCATCAAGCAGATTCTTCCAACAAGCACATCTTCGCGGCACGCCGCATCAAGGTTCCGTCAGGGGTCTTGACCTCTGCCATCATCTCCAGGGAATGTCTTGACAACTCTTCCAAGAGGCAAGGCCAATGTGACCGGGGCGCATCGTCATTCTTCCAACAGGATCAAGTGGCCTTCCTTTAAGCTACACTGTTCTTTGTTCCACTTCGAATGGATCATCATCGCCATATCATATCAGCAAGCACCTGGGCCATTCTCCACCTCTTGCGGCTATTAATTTCACGTTCTTCAAACTGACCGGGTGTTTAGTGATGCTCGTTCGATGAGGAAGTGGTTTGGTGTAAGTGTCTCGTTATTGTTGATGTCATCACTGACCCCAGTGAGCGGACGACTATTTATGATAACCTCTGCTTCGACAAGGACTGTATGGAGTGTTTCTTCGGGTAGAAGTTGATCATTTATGATGGTTTTCATAGCTCTCTTTACTTGCTTGACCGTTGACTCGAATATTCCTCCCATATTGGGGATGAAGGGGGCTTGAAGTACCAGGTGATCCCTTCTTGAGAAAGCTCTCCAGTAATCCGTTCTTCACTCAGTGACTTCCAAGCATCCGACAAATTTCATTCCGTTGTCCAAACGCATTGTCTTACGGTTGCCTCTTCTTCTGCAAAATCTTCTCAACGCCATGATAAAGGAATCAGTGGTGAAGTCACCTGCTAGCTTTAAGTGAACCGAACTGGTGGTCAGACACGTAAACAAACATCCCCATCTTTTTTCCATGACTCTTCCTCTCTTAACATTCATCGGACCGAAGTAGTCCACGCCGGTGTTTGTGAACGGAAGCTCACTCAGTGCAAGTCGATCGCTCCCGGTAAGGATACCATCACAGGTATTTCTGGTTTCGCTCTTCTCCTTTTGCAGTGCAGGCAGTCATTAACGATCGTTCTAATGAATCATTTCCCTCGTGGGATCCAGAACTGCTGATGCACAAGGGCCAAAACGTGTTCTCTTCCTACGTGGGAGTGTTTCTTGTGAAGGTCTTGAACCAGCAACCTGTACAAAGGATGTTTTGGTGAAACAATTACTTGGTGCTTTGTCTCAAAGGGTATCAGAGCTTTGTCCAGTCGGCCACCTTCTGTAAGGACCAGTCGCCAGGGAAGAAGTGTGCTTTTACTCAGAGCTTGAGTTGCTTGAAGATCCTTATACCCCTCCCCAAACGATTTGATTTGGGTTATCTTGCACGAGGCCAATGATGCTTCTTTGAGATCATCAGCAGTCGAAATCTTAATCTGCCACCCTGGAGGTGGAGCCTAATAAGGCTTTTCCAAGTAGAGTATTTTTCCCATTCTACTACAATCACAGAAGGAGTGATCGAGGTTGTTAGGACTGAGACCCCGACCTCTAATTCGCTGTCATTTACTCGGAGGTCGTCTTTGGAACTCGACCATTCCTCTTCAGGTAGCATAAAAAATTGGGTGCCGCTGATGCATCGGCTTTCCGGAGTTAATTCGTGAATCTCCTTCCCTCTTGTACAATTGTCAGCTACGTTTATTGTGCCGGAAATGTGATGTAACGTCTGATCTGGCGGTAATTCCAGCAACTCTGTGTAATACGTACACGCTGAATCTCCTCTGCGTGTGGCTAAGGTAGTGCAACACGATCTCGGAGTCACTCCAGAAATGTGTTTCGTCAACTTCAAAGTCGATTTCTTCTAATATCTTGGTCTTCAGCCTAGCGGCCACAACTGCAGCTTGCAGCTCCAAACGTGGTATGGTCAATGTCTTGATTCAATCTTGTCTTGCCTATAACAAAGCTCATATTAACACATCCACACGTCACCGTACGAAATCAGGCAACTGCTCCGTAAGCGATTTCAGAGGCATCACAAAACAAAAGTAACTGCACGCTTTGGCACTCATGATGATGGAAGCTGTACCATCAGGGAACTGCGATAGGCTGCAAAGTCTTCAAACCGTTCTTCCAAACTTGCCACTGCTGAGGAATGTCGTTGGGCAACACTTCATCCCACTTGATCTGACGCCTCCTATGTTCTTCAATAATCAGTTTTTCCTTAATCACGTATGGGGCGGCAAGCCCAAGAGGCTCAAACAGACTGCTTGTTGTACTTAAAACACCTCGCTTAGTGTTGGGAAATTCACTCCTCACTGGCTTCAGACTCGGCAGATCCTCTACTGCGCACCATTTTACACCTAGCGCTCTTTCCTGAGGTAAGCTACTTCTACATGCTACTTCTGAAGCAGGGATTGCTGCATTTCAGGTGTTTTTAGAGGAGTACTGTTGCGATTGTCTGGACATTTGTCTCCATGTCCAAAAACATGTTTATGGCCTCCTTTACATTGACATGCAAGTTAAAAGTCATTAGATGCTCTCTTCTAAGCAAATAATGATCGCTGTATTAGATGCAGGATATTACTAGTTTTGAAATGATACAGCTTACTAAGAGATGTAATCAGAAAACTTCTAAGTGTGTGGGAAGTGGGGGGGGGGGGTATGAGTTAAGTAAAAAGTATATATTCTTGCAAGGAAAAATTAAATGGAAAAAATTCATGCATGCTAAGAAACCCTCAAAATATTCTTGCAATAGCTAAAAAAAATTAGGAAAATGTTCATGAAAACAATCATATGCCTCAAAACTTCCCCACTTCCACCAGAAATTGTCTAATGGTCCATCCGTTACATGTATAGAGGTCTGTGCTGTGACATAATTACGCAATTTTTTTTCACTAATTAAATAAACGCAAATTGAATTTACGATCATGGATACTATTGAAAGAATACCCAATGTTGCAACTTTTTGAAAAATATTATTGAACAGTAAATGATTCAAGAAATTGCGATGACAATTATTTTTGTGTTTGCCTTGTAAAATAGCCATTAACTGTTTAATCGTTCTTATTCAACAAATGTGACATAGTTTGGGCTTGCTGTTGTACCATGGACATCATCTGATGTTACATCATGACAAACTGTTGCTGCTGTTGTTGTTGATGCTGCATTTGCTGCAGCATTTGTTGCTGGAACAGTTTCATTTGTTCATTCTGGCTTTGAAGCTGCAGCATGAACTGTTCATTTTGAACTCCTTGTGCCTCTCCTTCCTCTCTTTTCTCCGGTAGTTCTTGCTCCCTTAGTTGCCGTCCATATTCACCTTTTTCTTTCAGCCATTCCATTACCTCTCCACCTGATCTTCTTCGTTTAGGTTCCTCTTCCTCTTCATCATTTTTTGATTCTTCATGCTCATGCCTCTTTCTAGTCCAGCTAAACCTCTCCAGTGCTCTCTCTCTCAACTCTGTGGCTTTTTTCTTCTCTTCTGCCACTGCTTTCTTGTGTCCATCGCCTTCCTGTTCAGCCTTTTTTTCAGATTCATTTTCTATCTCTACCAGCTCTTCTAGTAAGATCTCAACTTCTGTCAATTGCTCATCCCCTCCTCCACTTTCATTTTCCTGTCTTCTCACTTTCTCTCTCTATTTTTTGCAAGTACTTGGTACTGGTCTCTTACGGCCCCTTGCGTTTACTGTCAAAGAGTCTGCAAAAAGGACACTCGCAACATTTTGCCACACAACACCTCTCTCCTGGCTGCCTCTCTTGTTAGTTACAAATACCCCCTCTGCTTTCATAGCTCGCAGCAGTTTGACACCTTTCTGTTCTGACCAAACCATTATCGTCCTGATAAACAAAATCCAAGGAAAACAAAACAAAACAAAAATAACCATGAAATGAAATGTCATTTTGAATTATAAAATTCAGTATTAATTTTACATCTCTCTTAAGCTAGCCTCCAAACCCATCAAACAACAGATATTAACAGTACTAGCCATATAAAAAGATTCATACCTGACAGGCAATAGTCAAAAACTGTTCAAAATATCACACTTCTTGTTTTGGAAAATAAATAAACGGTGTAATGAAATTAGCTAAGATACGAAGTGAAAGTATTTTTGCGAATTCAATTCTTCATACCACTTTTCAACCACTGGCGTCTAAATATATATTTTTAAATATATGGCCCTAATTGCGGACATTTTTCACCCTTTTCGCCACTTCTCAACTCAAAGCAGACAGCACATAAATGTTTTACCACACATGACACTGGGGCATCATTCATGACCTTAAAAACAAAACACCTACAGACAAATGTTAATTTCACATGGTGATGCTGAATGGTTGAAAAAGAAGAAAAACAACTTAGCTAAATCAGCCTTGATCTAGAGAAAAAAGCCTCGATTGCGAGGCTAATGCGAGTCAACGTCTTTGCAAAACAAAAACAAACATATGTAATTTCCCGCTGAGTCGCTGGAAAACGATAGAAATCTTCGAAACAGTAAGATTTTGAAGCTTAACCTTTACCTGTAAGCCAAAGGGATTTCTGTTGCAAACAACAAAATTGTGGAAAAAGCTGATCGTATGTAACAGACCAAAAAAAAAGCGACGAAGCCAAAAGAAGAGGTAAACTTTTTAAGCTTGAAAAGGGTACAGTTTGTTAAAATGACAATATTTTATGCCCTTTAATTATCTTACTTCTTAGTATTCTTTTTTACTTTTGTGTATATCTGTAAAATGGAGTTTAAACGGCTAAGTACATTGTCTGTATAAAATTCTGTGTTGAGTTCTTGTCGACCGAAATACGCCTACGTTTTTCTCTGAGAAGCATATATTATATTCTTCTCTGTCAACTAGAAGTAAGCTTATGTTTAAATAAACTAATTCCATTATAGTCATCTTCGTTAAAACCGAATTAACCTCCTCACAGTGCAAGGAATGAATGCAGGACGTCTGCCCGGTCGCTGTATTTTTTTCAAAAGCACAAGATTTTGCCCTCGCTCTGTTAGAAAAAAAGTCAACTAAAAATAAGGTTTCAATTGAACTTGCAGGCGTTCGACAAGTACGTCCACTCCAATGGAAGGTATCGCTTAAAGAACTTTTAACCATCACTCAAGTAACATTAAATTGGCTTCAGGCCAGTACCTTCAGTGTTTAAGGATTTTGAAACCATCTTAACACTATTTTGGTCGATTTCTGGTCAGGCTCATTGTCTTTCGCAGTGATGACGAGCTGATTTCCCTTTTGCTGTTTGAAACAATGATTTCTCAAACCTGTAAGTAAGTTTTGAAACCTCCGGAACCTTTCAGCGTTTCAAATTTTCCCTTTTTTCGGCAACTCAGACGCAGTTTTCTAGTGTTTGTTTGTCTTCTTGTTGAGAAGTGACCCGCATTAGCCTCGCTGTTGCGCAAAAGCAAGCATTCGTCCTAGGCCACCCGGAAATACGAAACTCGCCTATTGTCTGCTAAAAATTAACTCAAACTTAATCTTACTTTAACTTTGTTTTCTCGCATTTGTCGGCGCACAAAATTCAACACCAGTAAGACAATTAATATTCCATCTTACCTCTTTTTTGAAAAAGTGCCGCCCTCCATATTCTAAAATACAACAACAAATACTGTGGAAACGGAAGATAATAAGTTAATATAAAACATACAAGTTTTAAAAGTGCGACAAGCTGTTCACGTTCAAAGCTACTTGTAATAATCAACACGCGATATAAAATCAGCTTTACGTTTATTTTTGCTTCTAAGATGAATGACAACAATGAAATGAAAAAAAAAAAACAAACGGCGAAATGGTCTTTTAAATCCTTTTTGAAGAGCTTTCTTACCTTTCAATAAAAAATGACCGACGTTCTGGTCGTGACGGGAAAACTAGCGAAGTGCCGTACTGAACTTGATGTGACGACGGTAACGTAAAAACCGGAAGTCGAAATATAGTCGGGTCCAGACTATGCCGCGCGCTCTCCCGTCGTCAAATGACGTCCCCGTTCTGTTGCTAAATCAGCCTATTATCGTTTGGTTCGTCTCATGAAAATTCGACGTTTGCCCTCCTGAGGCTCCGGAAGCATCTGTCCTTCCAAGCGCAACCACAAGGTCAATCAGGAAACGAGGTTTGCCCAGCCACTCCCGGAAAGATATTGAAAGTTTCTACTGACTACAGCCGGTTCTCCTTGCTCCTCGCCGCTAAGAGCGTTCCGCTAGGAAAAAAATAAAAACCTCACGGGGGGTTGGGGGGGGGGGGGTGGCAACCACCATGTACGCCTGACCCCCCCCCCTGTATGTCCACGGGTAAAATTATATTGCGAGTGTAACTTGATTTCTAATGGGTGGTAAAATCCACGATGGAGACCATTGTTTGCGATGTCAACGTCCCTGGCGGCAAGGAGAAAGGGCTGTATTAGCAGACTAGGAGATGAACGGGACCTGGCTATGTTGATCCAACTCAGATATTCAGAGAAAGCTTTCAGATGCTGTTGAGATCAGGACTGGACATTACACGGGTGAGAGAATCCATATGTTATTCCTGTCCTTGGCTACGATTACTTAAGACTCAATGTCCTTGACGAACACGTATGGCAGCCACTTGTAAAAGCGTAGACAGGTGTCAATTCTCCACAAGTTCACGTCTTCCTCGAAGAATGGTGGCTTAAACCAATTCACGTACGCTAGCTCACGTCTCTCACCAGCGAATTTTAGAATGAAGAAGTGCTCTACCCTGCCAAAGTATATGCTTCATGTATATTTTCACCATTCAAGACGGTTCAGTGGCTTCCAAAACCTGTGTAAATAAAAAGAGACATTTTTTGCATTGTAATGATGTAGGTCCAAAGCACCTCTAACAAGTTAATGCCCTCATCAATACAATTCATTCAGATGTACACCTTTTGTTAAAAAAGCATAAGCTTTAAAGCTAAAGGTTTTTCCTGTGCAGTTCAAATTCCCAGCCAGTGCCAGGCTTCCTCTTGAGCTTCGAGGGGACGAGGGAGAGAGAAAATACAAAATGGCGCACTTGTACTCTTGGACAATATTATCCAAAACCAACACTGCTTTTACCAATTATACATGTAATTCCAGAGTTAATTTCTGCAATACAACTGTGAAATCGCACGTGAGTAAGCCGATAAACTTGTGTAAATTGTTGGTGTTCTTTGTACATTCGAGTGGATTCGCATCCCTTGTCTTTCCCGGCAGGATGGCCATTTGGACTATAGTTTGTTTCATTTCACTTTTATGAAACCAATTTTTAGGGGACTAATAAGTTGTCAGTTAAAATTGGATGCTTTTTTTCTTGCAATGTGACTGTTCGTAAATGTTTTTGCAGTTCAGTGTCCAAGGAGTGCCCGTTGAAAGAGGCTCAGCGCAGTTTGGATTTGATGGTGCAGGTGAGCTTAAGTTTAATTAAAAATTGTTTGATCGGTCTGAAAAGTAGACAGTGTAGCGTTAGCTTGGTTCCCGATCTTGCAAGTGAATTTTAAATTTGCTTTTTACCTGGAGTAGACGTCTCTAAGATTTTTGTACCTTTCATGGCTACCTTTTTTGAATGTGGATAATATATGATGTTGTACCAGTACAGCACATTGCTTCTCACAAACCCTATCCTTGTGAAGCTCGATATAGTGTGAGAAAAATTTCTTTCACTCGGATTAAGTAGTTTCGAGATAGGATTGTATAACAAGCAGAGCATCTCAGAGACAGTCAGTAATCGGGACATCAACTTTTATTTTTCCCCATTGTGGAAATATGGACGTTGTTAATGTCATTTTGATTTTGTAAAATACCGGTAAAGTAGTAAACATGCGTACTATTATGCAAATTCAATTGTGATTGCCAGTTGGATAGTTGGGATGTTGTGTTTTTATGCCATATTGACACAAGGGCTTATTTCTATAGAGGGTAAGCACCAGTAAATAAAAAAAAATATATAATTGATCAGCTAATGATAGTGTGATAAAAAAAGAAAGTATTACTGTGGCTGCCCTCGAAAGTGGTACTTGGCATCCGAAGGAGTTTCGTTGTTATTCACAAGAAAAAGAGAAAAACTTGAGTCGTCAGATCTTTCCTTTATCTCCAAATTAAATTTAACTCTTCAGTTCTTCAGTTCTTCAGTTCTTCAGTTCTTCAGATAACAACTTAGTCTGCCTTACACGATACGGATGAGCGAAGGATTACATAGGTTGTAAACCTAAATCACACATGTGATAAACAAGAACATGGCGGCAACTAGCACGAGTCCTAAGCAAAATGGTAACAACCGCTGACCATAAATACTGAAAACTCCTTACTACCGCACTGCTGTAGTAACATGGCTCCTCAACTGCATGCCATGCAGTTAAAACAAAACAATAAACCTACATGAGTCCCTAAGGCTAAACGTTCAACAAACTATCAGTTCGATACTCAAACATTAGAATCTCGAAAGCTCAAGTCACTGATCGGCAACAGCGAATGAATGTTAAATGAGTTAATCAAAATCAAGTGTTCACTACAATGTTCATTGACAATGAAACCTTTGCAGCGTCTTTCAATTGTTCTTCGTTGGCTCCTCGATGATGGGGGACTTCCCTGGTCTCCTCGTGAAAGACATATTCCTGGAACACTTCATCTGCAGTCAACAATAGAGCGAGCTTGTGTATAGGTCTGTCTAAATATGATGGTGGGCATTGGCGTTTGCCACTATCATCCAAATTCCCGTCTGCCATCAGCAACCTGATCTTTCTGACATATCCGTCGTCACTTGGGTACACCTGCACTACTTTGCCAAGTGGCCACTTGTTGCGCGTGCTTTCACTTTCCTTAGAGATGACTATATCACCAACAGCAAGGTTTCTTTTAGGCTGGACCCACTTTTGCCTGACTTGTAAAATTTGAAGATACTCTCCCCGCCATCTCAGCCAAAATTCATTTGCAAGATACTGAACTCTTCTCCAACGTTTACGACAATATACATATCGGCTCTTTGAAACTTTCCGGGGGGCGGTAGCACTCTTTTAGGTTTCATAGTAAGAAGTTGGTTAGGAGTCAACGGCTCTGGCGCTTCTGCATCACATACGTTATGGACGCTGAGGGGTCTTGAATTAATAATGCATTCGACTTCTGTCAAGAGTGTTCGCAATGTCTCATCATCAAGTTGGCTGCTAGCTTGTAACAGTAGTGGTTCAAGTGCGTTGCGTTCACTACGAATCATACGTTCCCATGTTCTGCCCATGTGACTAGAATGGGGTACGTTCAACTTGAATGGAATCCACTCGCATCCATTCCTTAGAAAATAATCTTGAACATGATCTTGATTCATCTCACATAATGTTGCTTTCTGTTCACTTCGTGCACGAATGAAATTTGTCCCTTGGTCGGACCTCAGTTGTCTCACAGCACCTCTCCGATTCATGAAACGTCTCAATGCATTGATAAATGAAGAACTCTCCAATGAATTGGCAGTCTCTAGATGAATACTTCGTGACCCCATACATGTAAACAATACTCCATAGCGTTTAACTTCACTTCTTCTCTCTTTGACAATGAACGGTCCAAAGTAATCAACGGCACAAAACGAAAAGGGAGGAGCTGGTTCAAGTCTGTCGTCAGGAAGGCAGGCCATCTTCTGCTGTTCAGTGGGCCTACGCAGTCGTCTACATGTCACACAACTCGATATGAACCTCGCTACTTTTGATGAACCATTGATCAACCAATGGCCACTTTGCCGCAACTCGTTATGCGTCATACCACGACCCATATGGTTCACTTTGAGATGGTGATGTTGAATCAACAGTTCAGTCAAGTGTCCTTTTCACTGGTGTATCTGCTCTTCTGATACGACCACCAACACGAATTATGCCATTATGGTCCACAAACGGATCCAGTTTGTACAGCGAACTGGTCTTTCGTAACGCTTGGTTCCTCTTTCTGGCTTGGTTTCTGTTTGTCTCTCCGTTGGTTACATTTAAGTCGCAGAGAATTTGAAGTTCCTCACGGAAATGTTCGTTCTGCAAACATCTGATCATGGTCTTCTCTGCCTCCTGAAGCTCTGGAAGTGTAACTCTCAGTATTGACTTCTCAACTTCTGTACTTGATCCTGTTACTGGACTCTCGAGTTTCTTAATTTTCCTTCTTTGAAGCTTGGACTTCAGACGTAAACATAGAGCTATGACCTTTATAACATGGTACCAGCTAGATACACCATCTAGTCTGCTTATTTCAAATTGATCTGGAAATGGAGCAACACTTCTGACCTTCGTGGTCAAAACAGACACTTTCTTCACCTACAGGTCAGAGTCTTGAAGGCGAGGCAGCTCCACGTTTTCTGGTTCACAGGGTCCCCTTTTCCACAAGAATTCTGGACCAGTTAGCCACAGAGATCCTTCAACCAGCTGCTTTGCGGTGAGTCCTCTTGATGCTTCGTCTGCGGGGTTGTTGTTTGTGTCTACGTAAAACCATGCGTTGGGATCGTTTAGGTCCCGGATTTGCTGCACTCTGTTAGCAACATAAACGTAAAACCTTTTGGCTTCATTGTTAATGTATCCAAGAACTACTCGGCTATCCGTCCAGAAGAATTCTTTCATCTCCGGGTGCTCCAACTCATTTCTCATGAACTCACTCATTCTTGCAGATGTGGTAGCAGCAGCTAACTCCGGCCTTGGAATAGTCTTGTGTTTAAGGGGGGTTACCCTAACTTTTCTGACGATGAAGGAACAATGAGCTTGATCGAGTTCGTTAATCAATCTTAGATAACAGCATTGACCATAACCTCCCACTGAAGCATCTGAAAAATAGTGGACCTCCACTGCTTTCACTTGGCCAACGTTGTCTGGCGTGAAACATCGCTGTATCTCTAGTTTCTCCAACTTCTCCGATTTCTCGCCGCCACTTTTCCCAGTATGGGTGTAGATACTCTGGAACAGGGCTATGCCAATCCAGCTTGTCTTTGCACATCTGCTGAAGAATCTGTTTACCTCTGAGTGTAACAGGGGCCAGGTACCCATTAGGATCATAAATGGAGCCAATAGTGGACAATACACCTCTTCGAGTTAAAGGGCGATCATGAAGTTCAATCCGGAACCGGAAACTGTCACTTTCAGCGCACCACATCACGCCTAGAGCTCTTTCAATAGGTAATGGATCTACAGCTAAGTTCAGTTCCTTTATTTCCTTTGAATGGTCATCAACCGGAATAGCTTCAAGAACTTCTTTCTTGTTCGAGACTATTTTATGTAATCTGAGACAAGCCTTGCTACAAATTGCTTGACTGGCCTTGATTAACTGAATGGCTTCGGGTACCGTTGATACAGATTTTAGTCCATCATCTACGTAGAAGTTCTTGCGTATGAACGCCGCAGCATCTGTACCAAACTCTTCGCCATCGTCACCTGCTCGCCTAAGCCCAAAGTTCGCACAACCTGGGGAACTGCTGGCACCAAACAGGTGAACTTTCATACTATAGTCGATTACGTCCTTTGGGGGATCCCATCCAACCACCAAAGAAAACGTAACAGATCTCTGTGTTCTTCGGCAACCACGAACTGATGGAACATGCTCTTGATGTCCGTCATGAATGCAACGCTTTCTTTGCGAAAACGAGACAAGATACCGAACAGATCGTTCATAAAGTCAGGACCTTGCAGCAAGTAGTCACTGAGGCTGACTCCGTTAAACTGGGCCGAACAGTCAAACACCACCCTTATCTGCCCTGGTTTCTTTGGATGGTAGACACCTGTATGCGGTACGTAATTGACTTTACCGTCTTGAGCCTTAAATTATCTACAGGAACTTCCTCTGCACATTGTAAAATTATGTCCTTCATAAAGGTCTGGTAGTCTGCAAAGAACTTCGGATTCTTCTTGAATCTGGCCTTCAGTTGGTTCCACCTCTTTACAGCAAGCTGGCGGTTGTTTGGAAGAGACACACTGTCTGATTTCAACGGAAGTGGCATCATGTAACGTCCATCCGATTGTTTCTTTACTCCGTCCTCAAGAATCCTTAGAAATCTCTCATCTTCCATGGAATAAGGTTTGTACTTAGGACTTGTCTCAACAAAGTCAGTTTCTAACACACGGAGAACTTTCTCTGGGCCAATAATCTCTTTAGCCTTCGTGGCAAATGCAAACTGGCGACGAGTTTCTGAAGCCTCAACTCTATTGCACACACCCTTGTCTGTGTTTTCAACATCACTAGACTTGCAGACTCTTCCAATAACTCCCCAACCAAGTATAGTCCTCTGCGCGTACGGCTCGTCATCTTCACCGGCAACTATTTCCCTGGGTCGGATAGCTCTTGGGCAGTTGTTTCCAATCAGGATAGAAATTTCTGCATCTGGGTGGTACGGTGTCAACTTATCGGCGATGGGCCTCAGATGTTGCCATTCCCTAGCCACTTCAGGTTTTGGAATCTGCGACCGGTTAGCTGAAACAAGTTCCCTGGTGAAGGCCACTGGCATCTTCACTACACATTCTCTATGATAGTCAAGAATCTCTAGCCCAGATATCTTTTTAGTTTTAACATGGGCATTTTGCTGCTGCATTGTTGTCAAGAGTCTCAGATACAAAACTGACATTTGAATGATCGTCGAGGACTGCATACTGCAAGATTTCCTTCTCTGGCTCTCCCACTGGCCTGACCCACACTGTTACTGTTATGGTGTGATCAAATCCACCGCTTTGTTCAGGAATTAGACATACACTCATACAATTTGAGATGGCAGCATTGTTTTGTGTTAGTTCCTTGTGAAGGCATGTGGGATGTGTTCCTGAGCATGATTTCATTTTGCATTTCAACCTCTCCTTGCAGTTCGCTACCTGATGACTCTTACTGGCTGCACAACCCATACATAAACGTTCGCGGAAGAAGAAGTCTCTCCTTTCACTGAAAGGCTTTCTACAGAAATCAGCGCAATCATCTAACTTGTGCTTTGCACCACAAAACAGACACTTCGTCAAACCATTTGGACCAGGGTCCTTTTATTTACTAGAAGTAGTGGGGTCTGATTACTGTTACCACCACCCTTAGCTGCTGTAGAAAGAGAACTACCCTTCTCATTATCTGGTTTTAGCTTCGGATTTCTGTTAAATCTTGGACTACTTGATGTAGCGAGGCCCTCTAACTCTGGGATGTTTGCCTTTTCTGCTGCTTCTCTGATGAAATCTGCAAACTTAACAATGGTAGGGTAACTGGCTTCACCATGGGTATGTCTCCATTGTTTAATTGCATCTCTCCACTTGGTTTCAAGGTAGTAGAGTAACTTTGATAGTAACTTTACATTCTCCTTTGCATAGTCCAGTACAGAAAGACCTGGAATGGTGTTCTTTGCTGCCAATACCTTGTCTAACATGTCTGAGAACTCCCTTAAGGCACTGGCATCCTTGGGTCCTATCTTAGGCCACTTCTTCAACTTGTTAATAAATGCTGTACTCACAACATTACAGTTTCCATACCTTTCCTGCAATACAGACCTAGCTTTCTGATAAGCATCTTCTGTCCCAATCAGAAGATAATGTTCCACAACTTGCTTTGGCTTTCCAGTTACATACTGATTGAACATATTCAGCTTGATGTCTGCTGCTAGTGGTCTAGAGTCTACTAGAGCATTAAAGGCACTCTTCCACACAGGATATTGCAGGGGGTCTCCATCAAATACTGGAATGGTCAGTTTTGGAAGTTGTCCAGAAACAAACAGTTCTTTGCTCACAGTACTTTGTTCTAAGTTACCTTCTGTTAAGTTGTCCATACACCTTTATAATGATGGAGCAATCTTTTCCCGCCCTTCACAGAAGGAGTTAACTTGACCTTGAGGATGAACAAACTGGTAACTTGAAGGGGAATTCGTAACTGTTGACGTAATTGGTGATGGAGCACTTATGGAGTTACTTACAACAGGATCAGTTTTTTCCGACGAGAAAGCTTTTGTACAAGCTGCTTCTGTTTGAATGGGAAGACCAACTTCAGGTTGAAAATGACGAACAGTAAATACTGACTGTGTTACGGCTCCCGGTGAGAATGATGGAGCAGAAGCCCGCAAACCACATGTTGTAGTCTTTGGTGTGGATGTTGTTGTCAAAACAGGTGTTTGGGATACATGTACTTGGGACTGAACTGATGTATTAGCCTCATTTGCACAGGTAGTTACTGTTAGAGATTGCAAGAGTCTTTTCACTCCTTCGCCTTTACTCTCACTAGGAAGATTTACTAGATCTTCTTCAAGGGAGGGTGTTTGCTCATTATCAATCTCTTTGCATACACTTAACTTGGCTCTACTAAGTTCAAGTTCCCTCATAAGTTTGAATTCTTCCAGTTTCTGCTCCTGTTTTAACCTTTCTATTTCTAGGGCCTTTTCTTGTTCCACATAGGCTAGAAGCTTATATTTATCTACTTTATTAGTTGAAAGTATACTGTCTGAACTTGATTTTGACTTGACACTTTTGGTTGTTTTACTCCTCTTTGAACTCTTAGAAATGACAGAATTAGACTCCAAAACTGTTTGTTCCAAATACTTAATCTCATCCCTCACATCCCTTTCAAAATCAGACCACTCACCACAAACTTGCTCCCAGATGTTCCTGACCTTTGCTAACTCATCGTCTTGAACTGTTTCCAAAATGTCATTATATGCATCCACAAATTCATTCCACAGAACCTGTGCCTTACTAAGCTCTTGCTTCCACTTTGATGATTCATTACAATTTCCCCGAAGCAACAGTGTTTTTCTCAGTGTTCCCGTAAAACTTGACCTTTTATTCTTGAAATAGTTCAACTTTATACCGTTTTGATAGGATTAACCCTTTTCGGTTAGCTTCCTGATACGGACTTCCGACGAATGTTGTTCATTTTTCACATGGAAAAATCCTTTGTTTTCGGCATTCTCCGATAGATCAACAATTAAAGGCGAAGACTTCTCGCAAACATCATCCAAACAATTATTTGAAGCGGAACTTACCACCTCACCACAAACATCCGACATTGAATGCTCAGGAATATCACTCAACTCTCGAGACATGACGAGTACTAAGTCCAAACCAAAGGCGATCAGAACTAACTTTCTACACAGGCTTACACCACTTGGTATCCATTCAAATCCTCCACAGGTCGTCCGGCTTTCGTTATGAACTTCTTGTTGTGACAGCGATGACTTTACGGTGGTTAAAAGCTTCACCAAGGACCATTAAGTTCTTATTGTGGCTGCCCTCGAAAGTCGTACTTGGCATTGGAAGGAGTTTCGTTGTTATTCACAAGAAAAAGAGAAAAACTTGAGTCGTCAGATCTTTCCTTTATCTCCAAATGATCTTTAACTCTTCAGTTGTTCAGATAACAACTTAGTCTGCCTTACACGAAAACGGATGAGCGAAGGATTACATGGATTGTAAACCTAAATCACACATGTGATAAACAAGAACATGGCGGCAACTAGCACGAGTCCTAAGCAAAATGGTAACAACCGCTGACCATAAATACTGAAAACTCCTTACTACAGCACTGCTGTAGTAACAATTACGTACGGTCATGTAATTATTCATCTACATCTTGTCTATCGTTTTAGACAAATTGTGGAAACTAAAGGTGAAGATGATGCCATATTCTCCTTTTAGAAAAAAATTTTGCTAGATATTAAAGCAACAGAAGAACTTGTTACTGAAGTCCTCCAATTTGCTCATGAGATGGAATGCTCTCTGCAAGTTGAACAGTGGCAGAACGATTCACATGCAGATTACGGAATGTAATCTTCCTGTTTTACCGTTATGTCTTCCTGTTTTCTTTAGCCTGAGATCATGTCTTGTGCTAATTATCTCTATATGTCCCCTCTCCCCCACAAAAAGAAATGTCTACTTGAAGGTTGTTTCCTTCTGCTTCTTGTTAACATGTTTATTGATGTTTAAATTACTTTCATTGACTGAGATGAATAGAACGTTTTTATTCTAACATATTTTTTTATTATAACATGACAAAAGTAAAGCATGCGCTCTGATTGGTGAATTACCCATTTACTATTTGCCTATAAGTGAATGGTGACGAAAGCTAGCACGCGCTCAAAGCCGTACCTTCACTTTCTATCAGACTCTATTTTTTCCCATCATACAACGTCGTAAAAACTTAATTTAGGTAGGTATTAAATTTTCTTTTCTTTCTTTGCAGAATGTCATTCCCAAGTTGAAAGTCAATGTGTACATTATGCTGCTGGTGTAAATGATGTTGAAAGTGTGAACCCTGTAGCTCCCATTGCAACAGTGGAAAATACAGGTACATATGTAAAAGGTGGCATTGATAAACATGTTATTTAAGAAACGGTCCAGATAAGAACGATAGCAACAACAGCAACGAACATGTTGGAATGCAAAAAAGGTGCTAACTTTTCTTTTGTCTTTACTTACTTCCGATTGGCTTAAACAGCAAAAGTTAACAAAACTTCATAAAGCGGTACATATATATTCATCCTTACTTTCCAACCATCTTCCAAATAACAAAATCTGGTCTCAGTTTGAATAACAAAAACATCCTATGTGGGGAACATGTAAAATTGTAAACTTTTCTTGGCTATTGTTTTCAACTCTTGTAATTGGTCAAAATCTTTCAACACAAAAAACACCCTTTCCAAGTGGAGTGTAAATGCATTTTATTGCATAAACGGCCTTCCTGTAGGTTTATGCATTCTCTGTGTAAAAATGAGAGCATTTCTATGTGGAGAAAGCACCGTTGCCGCATGACAAAAGAAATTGCTATCCACCTTACCCGGATCATTACTTAATGTTATTGCAACCAGTGCCATGCTCAAGGTCATGGTATGAATGATAATTTGGATCAAAACGACGAAGTTTTTTCTCTACAGATTTTAAAAAAGAGCGTAATACATCACAAATTTTGTTAAAATTGTGATTAATTGGTAACAGAACTTCATGTCGTCCAGTTTGGACCGTAATCCTACTTGCGATGAAACAAATTGGACTCCTGCTACTCAGTCGTCCAATTTTGTTACTCACTCGTATGATTACAGACTGAATTGGACTCCACTCAGTCCTGTTACCATTACTAATTCATTAAATGGAGGAGTGACTATTATTTACGGAAATACATTACTGTCGTGTAATGTTGCTTGATTACAAGCAAATTATTACAGATTTGATTGACTGTTCCAAAAGTTACCTGGGGCTACTTTTGGTCAAGATACTAAATTCATAGAAGATTAAAGCAAAACAGTTTTTGTTGTTATATGTGGCTCAATTTCGTAACAATTTATTCTTATCCTTTCACTTGCTTAAAATGGCCTGATATATACAAACTGTAAGTGTGTAAGTAGACTTTATTACTTTACTAATATATAGATTTAGCCACAGCTAAAAGCAAAGCTCCCATTGATAAATTTATAACTTAAATCAAACAATAATTTTGTATTCCACAAATCAGTTAACCCATTCGCCCCTGAACCGCCCGTAACCGCCCGTGCGGATCCAGGTCCTTTCTACCCTTTGTGACGTCATCCGTTTTAACGGTCAAGGACAACTTTCTTCGCTAACTTGTGCAGAGTGAAGAGATCTTTCAAACCATACCAGAATGAGCACAATTCAGTCAAGGACACCGGAGAAAGAAGCAAAAAACCATGTGACAAGGACCTGAAAATCTCCATGAAAATCTTGTTCCATCACCCACCTACCTTTCCTTTCACCTAATCCTAAGATCCTAAAAGCTTTCGTAAAAACTCTTCCCACCAAAATGAAGCCTACTAAATGCCCAGCAAGAGAAAAAAAAATGAGGCAAGAAAAGCGAAAAAAGAAGGGAGGAGAGAAAGCGAAATTTTGCTTTCTGCGCATGCCCGAACTTCGCAAGCTGATATTTTGCATCTGGATCAGAAGGCCGCCAAGTGTACGACCTGTAAACCGGTTTGTGGTAAGTTTTAGCTCTTTATAGCGCGACAGTGACCAGAAAACCACTCGACTAGCTTCAAAAGGCGTTTTTCGGCAAAATCTCCAGGAGCGAATGGGTTAACTTAAGGGCACATTCATGTGACTTTTGAGGGAAAAGCTAAGTGATTTTGGAGTGAAACAAATCTTGTATCGAGTTGATATAGCCTTATATGTACACCCAAAAAATAGTTTTCGGTCACATTTAAGAGCAATAATGGCTCTTGATCACAGTAAATAAGGCGTGGAAAACAAATTCTTGGAAAACAAATCAGGCCGAATTTTTTGCGTTCGACAAGTTTACAAATTCTTGCCAATAAATCTGGGTGTGTGCAAACCATTCTATTATTTTTTTTATACACCACATCTGTCACGTACCCAGTGCAGCGGACACGGGATGTTGTGCACTGGAGATCGGGAAGTGTCAACCACAGTATAGAATTTAACAGCACAAGTCGACTCAACAGCATTTAATACGATCGCCAGCTCGTCTGAATTATTGTACACATGCGGTGAAAACTAAAAGGGGAAATTACATTGTACAAGATCAAAAAAGGGGCTAAGACTAATTGCCAAAGAAGCAAAATTGAAAGGAAAACGAAAACTAAATACAATAAGCTGAAACTCAATTCTGATCCTGTCTTAAGGGCTAGAGAAACTCTGACGTTACGTAACTCCGAAAAAGATAAAACTGCTCTGAAAAGTCCGATGTTGCTCCGGAGATTTCCTAACTCCAACTCCACAAAAACTAAAGGGGCGTTCTCTGATAAGGGTACAATTCACGTGTACAGTTGTAAAACCGGTTAGAAAACAGGAATGGCTAGCTACGTAATTGATTCAAACTGTGAACAATAGTACAAGAAAATAGGGGCGTAGAAACTCAATAAATGAAACAGAACAGAAACGTATCTTATTTAAATCAAAACAAAACTAAGCTTAATTACGTAATCAAGTTCTCTTTGATTAAATGTTCATTGTTCATCACACCCCTCGCCCAAGGATTCTTATCCTTGCTACTCATATTGTCTTGGCGTTTACTGCTGGTCTGGATCAGCTGTGTCGGTCAGGAGTAGAACTAGCTCCTTAATTGGTCTAAGGTAGGTTTTCCTTTCTCCGTCTCTGACAACGTTTACTGACTTTCCTCACTCTACCATCGTCGCTCCTCAGGACTTCCGACCCTCTTCCCAGTGGCCAATTGTTACGGTGTTGTGATGCGTCTCGCAGAAGAACGATATCTCCTACGCACAGGTCTCGCCGCGTCTCCGTCCACTTTTGTCGCGGCTGTAAGCTCTGCAAGTACTCTCTCCTCCACCTGGTCCAAAATTGTTCCGCAAGGAACTGGACTCCTCTGCATCGATGGCGCGCGTAGATATCTGTCCGCATGAAGTGGCCTGGAGGGGGTGAGGCTGGGCGTGTCTTCATAGTGAGTAACATTGCAGGGGATAGAGGCTGCGGGTCATCGGTGTCGGACGGCAGCGCTGCTATCGGCCTGGTGTTCACAATGGCTACAACTTCGGCCATCAGAGTCGCCAGCAATTCGTGTGTAAGCTGACTCTGACCTAACTCAGTGAACATGGCATCCAGTACACGGGGAATCGTATTAATCTGCCTCTCCCACACACCGCCAAAGTGTGATGCATGGAGAGGGTTAAACTCCCACTTGCAACCGCACTCCATTACGAACTTTTCCACTTTCTTCTCGTCTAACTCGGATGCTGCTGCGTCAAGCTCCGTCTTAGCTCCAACGAAATTTGTACCCCGATCGCATCTGAGGAGTTTAGCATGGCCTTGTAGTGCGAAGAACCTCCTCAATGCACAGATGAAGGCACTGGAGTCCATAGCTTCTAAGACTTCGATGTGAATGGCTCTGCTGCTTAGGCAAGTGAACACTAGGCCCCAAGGCTTGGCGTTTACTCCTCCTCCTCTAGTCTTACGTGTTTGCACCGCCCAGGGGCCAAAGACATCAAATCCTACATTGGTAAAGGGGGGACAGACTTCAGTTCTATCTAGCGGGAGGTCGGCCATACGCTGTTCTAGGTGTGGTCCTCTCAGCTTCTTACATAGGACGCAAGCTCCGATGACCTTCGTGACTACGTCATTGGCCTTCAATAAACCAGAAACCTGCTTGTCTAATTGCACCTCCTGTAATCTGTCTCCCTTGGTGGTGTACTTCATGATGATAGTGTTTAGCTATTAGCTGTGAGACATAGTGACACTTCGGTAGTACGATCGGGTGTTTCTCATTATACTCCATCGGTGCTCTACTTAATCTGCCTCCGACGCGGAGGATCCCGTGGCTGTCTAGAAACAGATCGAGACGGTACAGCTGCGAGCCTTTGAGAGCCTTTTTGGCGCTACTTTGGATTTCTCTTGGTAGCTCGGATTCTTTTCTGGTGTCGCTTAACAACCCACTGAACGCTTCTCTCTGCGCGCTGCTGATTATAACGTGCAGGGCCTGATCCCATTCCTCGACTGTCGGGGGTCCAGGGTTCGAAATTAACAGTTGTCCGGTTGTCCCGGACAACCAAAATTACGATGGGGCAACCAAATTGTGCTAAGTGGTTGCCCCTTGGGCAACCCAATCTGTCGTGGCACTAATCCATAATGAAGACTTGATAGATTTGAATAAATATAACAGCTTGTTGTCTTTGGAGAGTAAGCGATACCTAAACTAAGTTAGTGGAAAAAAAAAAAACGTGGAAGAAATACTAAAGTATCATGTACTCTACCGTTGGAAACCGAAGTTCGTTTTTGCACAACATTCTTATTTGAATGAGCCTGTTGTGCTTTAATCAGCGGTTGGTACCAGTAAACATAGTCCATGATGCACTAGTGAGATTCGCTCCGTGATGCCGCCATGTTTGTTTCGACGATTGCAATTTACCATTCGTCTTATTATTACCGGTATCATGTTAGTTAACATGAGCCTCCTCCGCTACTTCGGCCGTGAGAAAGTGAAGGCCGTTGGCGATAACAACAATTTGGAAGCCACGAAGAAAGATGATGATCAAAGCAATGCTACGGCGACGGGTGTCGCAAAATCTACAGCAGAATTAGGCAAGGCGCAAGAAAGTTCAAGAAAAAGGTGTCGTACATTTCAAGAGACGTGGAAGACTAGAAGACCCTGGCTGAAATTTGACGAGAAAGAAAACGCTATGTTTTGCAGTTATTGCAGACAGTTTTCGAAAGATAAATCTGCCTTTAGGAGCGAAAAAGGTAACAACAGTTTTCGTCTTGATGGGATCAAAAAACATGAAATAAGTGAGGTGCATAAGACAGCTAGCTGTATTAGTTTCTTGGCTTGAACTGGGGCAAGAGCTTGGACAACCAAAATATTCTATGGGCAACCAAACCAAGTCTTGTGGTTGCCCCAGGGGCAACTGGACATAAAAGTAAATTTCGAACCCTGGGGTCTGAGTTTGCCTTGTGTATTACGCGCTTTACTCCTGAGGTTAACTCTTTCTGCTTTAACGTCTCTCCGCTGTTTGAATTCCCTGACAATGACAATTAGGTTAGCGACTGCTCGCTGCAGAGATTTAGGTGAAGAAAATTTCTTGCACCTCTCTGCTCCAAGGCCTGGTTTTCCTCATCGTGCGTATTTACACTGGCGCTGAACACTGCTTTTCGGACTTAAGGGTCGCTTGCGACGAGCGCGAACGTTTCATTTGTTGGGAGGGTTCTCTCTGGTTTGCATAGGAATTCCGGGCCTACTAGCCAGCTCGGTTCTATTAGCTTGCTTGAGGGAACTCCGCGCATTGCTAGGTCTGCTGGGTTCAAATCAGTCTCCACATATCTCCACTGCTCTGGGGTAGACATGCTCCTAATCAGCTCGACTCGGTTGGCTACATACACATAGAACCGTCGACTCTCGTTGGTAATGTAGCCAAGTACTACTTTTGAATCGGTGTAGTATATCACGTCAGAAATCTTCAGATCGATTTCTTTTATAACTCTCTGGGCTGCTTGAACAGCTAAGACTGCTCCGCACAGTTCTAGACGCGGTATACTCGTCGGATTTAACAGGGCAACTCTTGCTTGGCCGTAGACGAGGGCCATAGACACCTCGTTTGCTTCGTTCAACTGGGGAAGGTAGACTGCGGCTCCAATAGCGTCCTGACTTGCGTCGGAAAAGGCATGTAACTCCGCTCTAGTCACGCTGCCGAAATCTCTAGGGCGGTAACAGCGAGGCACGGAAAGGTTCTGCAACTCTACGAGAGAGTCTCTCCAATGCGTCCACCGATTTATCATCGCAGTAGGGAGCGGGTCGTCCCAGGCTAGGGGGGTATTGTTCTCCTTTGTCCGTTATCCCATATGGACAAGCTGCTGCAGTATTTTTCTCCCTTCGAGCATAACAGGTACTGCAAAGCCAAGCAGGTTGTACACATAGTTGACGATGGACAATACTCCTCTCCTTGTGAACGGCTTCTCCAGCAAAGATACCTTAAAGGTAAAGGCATCTGTCTCCAGGTCCCAGAATACCCCGAGCGAACGTTGAGCTGGCAAGCTGTCGTGGCGTAAATCCAAGTCACGCACGTCTTTTGCTCGATCTTCGGCTGGGAAGGCTTCCATGACTTCCACAGAATTAGAAACTATTTTGTGAAGTCGAAGGTTAGCTGTGGCTAGGGTGGCTTACGCACTCTTAACCAGGTCTGTCGCTCCTTGAGTAGATGAAAGCGAGGTCAAGCCATCATTGACGTAAAAGTTACGGCAAATGAACTTTTTGGCCTCCTCGCCGTCAATGGCTGTTCTGCGTAGGCCGTAGGTAGCGACTGCGGGACTGGGTCCATTGCCAAATAAGTGTACATTCATCCGATATTCTATAATGGGCTTTGACGGATCGTTACCTTCGAACCTTAGCAAACGAAGGAAGTCTCTATGTGGTGGATCAACGTAGAATGAATGAAACATTTGCTCGATGTCGCACATTACTGCTATATTGTCCTTGCGAAAGCGCATGAGGACTCCAATGAGGTTGCTCATCAGGTCAGGGCCTGGTAAAAATACTTTGTTCAATGAAACTCCTTCAAACTCGCAACTGGTATCAAATACAATGCGAATGGTGTGCTTTGTATTGTGATAAGTTGCAAAATGCCGTAAGTACCAGGAACGGCCGGGAGGAGGCGGAACTTCTTCACTTGGGATAGCCGAGGCGTGGCCTTTGTCGATTATTTTTCCCATAAACTCCAGATAGTCCGCTTTCATTTCGGGTTTCCCGGCAAATGTCTTGAGAAGCCCTTGTAAGCGCTGCATAGCTTGAACTCGATTGTTCGGCATAGTTTGGCGCTCGTTACGAAACGGCATGGGCATCTCCCAGCTTCCTCTTGAGTTCTTGTGTATACCTCTATCCATTATCTCCAGAAACTTACGGTCCTCGCAGGAGAGACTGGGCTCGTTGTCACCTCGTGTCTTCCTAAATATGTCGTCAGTGGCACGCTCAAAGAGGGGGTCTGTAACCTTGATCTGGTTGGGGCAAGGTACTAGCTCGTAAATTCTGCTTCCAGTCTCCGGTTCTTTCTCCGGAACAGTGGACAGGCTGATGAGGCGAGTGAGGACGTGTGCGGGACCACTGGCGAAGTCAAGGCACATCTGACCACTGATGGTCCAGCCGAGGGCCAGTCGCTGAGCCCAGGGGGCTCCTTTCTTGCCATTTCTGAACTCCCTGACTTTTAAAAGCTCCGGCGCGTCTCGACCAAGTAAAAGGTGAATCTTAGCTGTCTCGTTTATGGGAGGTATTTTGTGCGCTATGGCCTTTAGGTGCGGGAAACTCCTCGCCATGTCTGGGGTAGGGATTTCGCGCTTGTCTTGTGGGATGGTATCGCACTCGGTGAGGGTCGGTACGGCGAACTCTGCTCCACCAAGTGAACGTACTGTAATGCCTGCCACTCTTCGACCATACTTCTCCTCTTTCTCGCCGTTGCACGTGGACAAGAAGTATTTTTCTAAGCGTCCGTCCGCTCCAAGGTCGTCGGCTAGTTCGCTAGTGACAAGGGAACTGTTGCTCTGCTCATCAACGATAGCATAGACGCGCTTAGTGAGGTGTGGGTTACGTCGGCTATAGACATCCACCAGCAGAGTCTTGCTGCAGGACACGCCTCCTGTAGGTCCACAGAGCACGGTACATTTTTGGTTCACTGTTTCATTCTCCGGTTTAGAGGGTGGCCACTTCTCGTTATGCAGTACGGCGCTGTGACGCTTGTCTCCGCAGATAGCGCACTGCACAGGGGTGTTACACTGATTCGCGACGTGGTAAGGGCTGAAACAGCGAAAGCATAGGCGGGTGTCTTTGATCCACTCCGTACGTTCTTCCAGGGGTTTCGCCGAGAATGCTTTACACTCCTGCAGATTGTGTCCGTCTCTTTCGTGATACGGGCAATGTTTAGTCTTAGTTTCTCTTTTTTCAGGGGCCTCTCTCTGTTCTTCTCCTGCACTATCCTTTCCAGCTGTGGGCTGAGTCTCTGTTTTAAGAGGCTGTCCATGAGAAAACCATGCAAAACCATGCAGAAGGTGCTACAGGCTAGATCACAGAATTGGCTTATATTCTGTGAGTAAGTATACTTGGGTGTACTATTTTCAAATATAGTATGATTGGGGTCCAAGCGCCTTTCCTTTGTGTATACGAAGGGGGGTCCCCTCGGGAGACCATTTTTACTGTGATACAAGGCCGAAATTTCCTGAAGTTTAGATGCCTTGATCACCAATAATTTACGACGTGAGTGAAAAATGAGTAGCCGGCGGTCGAACTGAATGATTTAACTTCGACTAGGCGTATATACCAGAAAGATTGAGACTTCTTACTTCTCGAGACCGTGTACTAACCGAAGGGCAGTTGAACGCTTTTCTACAAGCTAGAAAAATATTGCACTTTTGAAATTATTTCTAAAATTTCTCGCAAACCTTACAATAAATCTAATATGGGCTAGGTTAAGAGAATAAGTTGGATTTTTGTTGTACGCTTTCAAACATCTGGGTATTGTGAAATTATGGACACGTCAGCCTCGGAACTATGACAAACTATGAGCCAACACAATCGTTTTATTAAAAATAGACAAAAATTATAAGGAACAGGGTACATAATTGACGCTTCAAAAACATACCTCTGTGACTGAGAAAGGCTAAAGGGAATAATTTTCCCGCTGTGATCCCAGTAAATCTTCTTTTTTTCGACGAAATGATGTTACTTCGGCTTCGGCGTGTAGCTGGAGAACAGCCATAACCTGTCTCGTGACTATTTTCCCGCTCGTAGAACGATCAAAAGTAACTTTCACTCCCAAAAAGCTATTTCTTTTGCTTGAAGGATGGAAAATATATTTTTCGAACGTCTTCATACGCCTTATAATGCGATAGAAACTACGTCTTACAAACATGTGTGCATTTGTTTACCACCATCTTTGTTTCGAGCCCGTGAACCAAGCGGTCTTCGGTTTTCCCCTATGTAGATTGCTTTGGGGGGAGTTCTGGGAAGCGCAAACGTTCAGTACAGCTGTAAAAACATTTGAATTCATATACGAAGTTGTTAAAGCTATGTTGTAGAAGACAGGGTCGTATTCTGGCTTAACATTTTCTTCTATGGCTGCAAGTCTAACTTGCTCGTTTTCGAAACACTCGTCGATACCATGTGGCAATTCGAAGCACTATCGTAACATCAAAGAGTACGTGCCACTCCGTAGTTGCAGGAGAGATATAACCAGTCACCTTCAACGGTTGAAAACATCTCAAGCAAACATCAAAGGTGAATGGCAGCTGATACTTTTGAGAGCTGGGTTATTTGATGAAGATGGTGAGACGCTCACAATCTGTCCCCTGCACAGAGATATTTTTGGTACTATCTGGAATTCAAGTAGACCAGTTGCAAAATGCCATCATCCGCTTCATGGCCGAAGCAGGGCTAAGCCTGAAAGAGGGATTTCGTTGGAAATTTCAAAAGAAATTCAAGTTTACTGGGGAGTTCTCGTGCCCATTGGATCAGGTATTTGTGAACTGTGTGGTTTACTCAGTTTCCCTCTTTCTTCTTTCTTTCTTTTTTTTTCCCAATACTTACTCATTCTGTTCTTTAAATGCTAGGTATATGCATCAGGTGCAGGTTAAAAGCTTACACTGATCAGTTACTTTATTGGCACATTCTCCTGAGGAAATAATCCCTTGAAATCTTTAGCTATGAAGTGCAGGAAGATACGAGGCATAGTTATAGTCAAGGGATGAAACAACAAGTTGACAACAGATAGGATTACCAGAGCCGATAGTGTAACATTATTTCTTATGTTCATATGTATAGGTACGGACATACGTTCATCTGCTGGATCACTGCAGCTAGAACTGGTTTGCTGTTGCATCTATTTATGAGAACACGCTTATGGAAATAAAGAGGAAGTCACCTGAGATTGTCGAGGCGTTTGTACGTAGTGATGACGCTGGATGTTGTCACTGTGCTCTTTTATTGCTAAGTATTCCTGGTATTAGTCAACGTACAGGTGTAACTACAAGCCGATACGACTTCAGTGAATCAAACAGTGGTAAAGATATATGCGATCGCCATATTTCTCCTTTGAAAAGTCATATACGCCAGTACGTCAATGCAGGAAATGATGTCGAGAACGCAAAAGATATGAAGAAAGCAATAGATTCTTACTCCGGAGTTAGAGGTTGCCGTGCATCAGTTGTAAAGGTGGACACGTGCGCCCAGGATCTGCATAATCACAACTGGAACGGAGTACTGATGTTTTCAAACTTCAAGTTTTGCGCAGACGGAATCAGGATGTGGAAAGCCTTTAATGTTGGAGAAGGAAAGTTCGTTCGTTACGATAAGCTAATGAAGAGAGGCACCAGCCAGGGAAGTACCCGACATGGAGGTCGTTGAGCCCTTCACATCCCCGCGTGTGTCGACTGGCTTCTTGTACAAAACGACGGAAAACAAAAGTGAACCTTGTGAATTCAGTTGCCCTCAACCAGGCTGCATCAAGTTATTCAAAACGACAACGGCATTACAAAACCACCAGGACTTTGGCAAGCACATTTTTTGCACCAAAAGGATTCCACGCATGACAGTATTAAGCGTAAATGGGCTAACGCATGCACCAACCTAGGCCCTTCATATATTCCATCTAAAAAGAACCTTGAAGGACTGAGCCAAGAAGAGTGCAGAGAGTACCCCACTGCTGAGCCTGGCTGGGCCTTGAAGAAAAACAAGAAGACCGGGAGATTTTCAGAACATGTCAAAGAGTACCTTCTTAAACTGTTTCTTGATGGAGAAGATACAGGAAATAAGAGCGACCCTGCCGTTGTTGCCTCAAACTTGAAGTCACTTCGTGGACCAGATGGTGTAAAATTGTTTTCTTCTAAAGACTGGCTCAGCGCTCAACAAGTTACATCATACTTTTCACGTCTCGCATCGGTCGCTAAGAGTGGAAAGCTTTCTTTAACCAAGAAGACTGTAATAGAGGAAGAAGATATGCTCGATGCCCTTGTTGAGAGAGGAGAACGAGAGTCCATGCGAGAGAAAGTCTTTCACGTTGTGGACTTATAGAAGGAGCTTAAAAACCGTTGAGAAAAAGATGGGGCAGAGCCGATAAGCAGCTAGATAGGAGATACCTGTTACCAATGCCCGTTATAATGCGTGCTCTCTAGGTGCACTTCATAAGAATGACAACACATTTTTTTATTAATGAAAACTTTTTGTTGTAAACTAAAAATTTGTCCCATCTCCGCACACGGGGCTCTGCAACCAATTTTCAGGCCCCAGTTGTTCAAACGTTTGTAAGTACTATCCACCGGATAAATCACTATCCAGCAGATAAGTACTAGGGAAACCAATTGCGTTATCCAGTGGATAGATTTTTATCCGATGGATAGCGCTATGCAACGTTTGAACAACCGGGATCTATTTCTTTCTAAGTTATGTCATATTGGAAGATGTGTTGGCTCTTATACATTGTATACAACTTACAGCTCATTATATCACCTTATAGGGCTATAATATAAATTTAAAAAAGAGCTTACCCTTTGCCAGACAAAGCAAAAATACGAAATTTGTAAATGACATCAAAGCAAACCATTTTCTAAAGCACTAAGCAAAAGAACACTTCCCGTTGATTACACAATGGCCTATAATACCGCAGGTCAGTTTTTCATTGCAGGCGCATAAGCAATATGGCGGAAGAAAGAGTTGTGGTTGATGTGGCCCTTCTGTCGTAATCGTTATGTCCAGAAAATGATAACCGTTGTCAATTTAAATATCAAAATGGGCATTAGAGTATTGGCCTTTTCAACAGCACCAAATCTGAGAAATAAGTCGCAGCCTGTGTTTTATCGCACCACTCAGTCTTCCTGAATGGCAATGGAATGTGCACTTTTGGACGGTTTTATGGCAGATATAATCCCGTGGAAACATAACAATGTAAAGAGAAGGTTAGAATCTCTTATTAGGAAGTTTTTCTTGCAATTTCTTTCAAAAGCACTGGGGAAATGTAACCAATCCTCATGAATTGTAGCATTATCGTAAGTCAGTAAAACGATCAGTTTGCAAATGGTAACCAGTAAAACCTCGGTGTTTCTCTTAAACTATTGCAATACCCAGAAGTTTTATATACCAGAGCAAAAGACAATACCTCTGCGTAAATCATCAAGTATTTCACTTTACTTGAAGCTCTGCGAGAACTTTTTTCTTTTTTTTTGAAAACTCAAGAAATTCTCTGTGGAAAGTTTGAGCCAATTCTGTGATGTGCACTGTAGCACCTTTTGCATGGTTTTCTCATGGATAGCCTCTTAAGCGTTTTCTTTTCTTTGCATGGCTTAGGTGCTGAAACCTGGGTGGGGCTGGCTGCTTTACCGGCTAGAACGTTTGGATCGTTCTTTATCTTTGATTGCTCCTGGACTATTTTAGAGAATCTGGAGAAGGGGGGATATGCTCCGCCGTTGCTGTTCGAGTAATAGGCTATTTCTTTCTCCCATTTGGCGCGGATAAACGTCGGCAACTTCGCGGTTATTGGTTGCATGGCGTTAAGATAGTTGAGGCAGGCAAGTCTGGGGAGATAAGTCACTTGACTTTCGATATCCTAGCATAGATCTGCGAATAGCTGCAGTTTATCGTGTTCTCGCTCATTAAAGGTCGCGGTGTCCCGTAAGCGCTCTAACAATGTATTGCTAATCACGGCGACGCTCCCGAAACGCCTTTCTAGTTATTCCCACAACTCCTTTAGTAATGCAACGGGGTCGCGCATTTGCCGCTTCCGGTAGTTATCAACGAGGCGTTATGGCCTTCCGCTATTAAAGCTTCTTAAATAGTTTATCTCCTGAGTGGGGGATACATCAGCGTCTAACGGCATAGCTTTGAAGGCGGTTTTCCAGGGATGGAAGAGGGTAGGGTCCCCAGAGAATATGTCAAGGTCGGCAACTATCTGTTGATTTGCGACTGTAAGCGAATCTATCAGCTGACTTCCGGTGATATCTTTCAAAGGGGTCGAAGATATAAGTGGTTGCTGATTGAAAATGGTATTTTGTGGCACAACACGATCCTCATCTGTGGATTGCTGCTGAGGTAGATCCGGGTTTAGGACGTGAAGTTCAGGGAGGAGGTCCGTTTTCTCTGATTTTCTTTCTTTGGGGGTGGGGCGCGATGGAAGCTTTATTTGTTCTGGCGTGCTTAACGGCTCGTGATTTCGCTCGGAACGTGATACCTTTCCCGTGGTTAGGGGGCTGGAATGTACCCACTGAGAAGTCCTCTCCTCTGCTTTAATTTTGGGAACTTCTAACTCTGGTAATTCAAAATCTGTTTCAAGTTCTTCTTCTAGAAGAGCTTCCTCGAAAACTTTAAGTTTAGCGTTCGCCATCGCGGCCTTTTTCTCCGCTCCGAGAATCGCGATCTCCTTTTCGAACTGCGCTATCTCCTGTTGTCGAATTTTCTGTGCTTCTGCTTCGCGTGTCCTGTGCTCAAGTTCTTTTTGTGCTATTAGCCGCGTGTACTGAGCTTCTTCTCTTCCCACTTTAGCGTCGGCTAGCGCTTGCAATCTAGCGGTAGTGCTGCTAGTTTTGGAGGCTGATGAATGGGGCGAGGAACGACGAGAACACATAGATCTTGTCTCCAACAATTTGTTGGATTGTCTAGTAATTCTATTCTTTAGACTGTCTAAAAGTAAGAGGGTTCGGTTAAGGGTCTCGTTCTCTTCACTAAGTTGAGCCTCTTCTAAGTAATCACCGCGTGAATCTTGTTCGTACAAGCCAATTAACTCCTGCAACAGTCTTCCAAACTCCTCCGAGGCGAGTGTAAGGTCACGCGCTACAGTATCAATATGGCTGTCATCACTTAGCCCTTCTACTGATTGCATAACACTAAGGAGCCTTTTACGCGATCTAAGAATTTGCCTCCGTTTAAGTTCTACAGCGCTTGTAGAACCTTTTGTGTGGGTCTCGTCTGCCTTTTGCTTCTGGCTCCGCTCTCCATTGCTCCTTGTACGTTAAGCCATTCTTTTCCTGGGCTCGTCATTCTTGATGGCTCCGGGTTTAAAGTATAATACCGCTTACCTCCATTCGTTGATTTTATCCTCAGACTTATCACTGTCGCGTACCCAGTGCAGCGGACACGGGATGTTGTGCACTGGAGATCGGGAAGTGTCAACCACAGTATAGAATTTAACAGCACAAGTTGACTCAACAGCATTTAATACGATTGCCAACTCGTCTGACTTATTGTACAGATGCGGTGAAAACTAAAAGGGCAAATTACAATGTACAAGATCAAAAAAGGGGCTAAGACTAATTACAAAAGAAGCAAAATTGATAGGAAAACGAAAACTAAATACAATAAGCTGAAACTTACGTCTGATCCTGTCTTAAGGGCTAGAGAAACTCCGGCGTTATGTAACTCCGAAAAAGATAAAACTGCTCTGAAAACTCCGATGTTGTTCCGTAGATCTCCTAACTCCAACTCCACAAAAAATAAGGGGGCGTTCTCTGATAAGGGTACAATTCACGTGTACAGTTGTAAAACTGGTTAGAAAACAGGAACGGCTAGCTAGGTAATTGATTCAAACTGTGAACAATAGTACAAGAAAATAGGGGCGTAGAAACTCAATAAATGCAACAGAACAGAAACGTATCTTATTTAAATCAAAACAAAACTAAGCTTAATTACGTAATCAAGTTCTCTTTGATTAAATGTTCATTGTGCATCACAACATCTGAGGAGAAAGAGTACTATGTGGCGCTGTTTTTATCATACAGATCTCGGTACAAAATGCCGTATTTCACAATTTTTCGAGGCAAATTGCATTCATTCAATACTCAGGACCATCGAAGCACACGTGGACTTTTAATTAGCGAAACCATTCAAAAAATGTCCGAAATCACCTATACGGCCAACCGGTTCTAACTTTTGACAAGCGCCGAATATGCGAAGAAATTTTAAAAGAGTTACGCTTCAACGTGATAAAGAATTTGTTTAGTCTATTTTCTATTAATGGTTTTATAACGATGTGTAATCTTAAAAAGCGTTTGATACGCTCGGCATTTTGAGTACTTCTGCAAGCGATGTTTATGAACGCCTGAAAACGAACGGCAAAGCGATGAACATTACACTTTTGAGAGAACCAACAATCAATAAAGAAGTATAATTCGGTAGAACATTTACAGAGACAACAATTTTCATTCACGAAAACAAATGAGTATTTAATTGCCTCTAAGAATCCTCAAGTCTTTTCTACTAAGCTTAAAGATTAAGTTTATGTTTTAAGCCGCCGGTTTCCCAGTGTTTGCTTTTTTCAAAGATGAACTCACTACAAGCCTTCATAATTCTCGTACGCATCCAGCAAGGTGAAAAACAAAAACGATGCCATCCGAAATCGGATTACTGGCTTTGACAAGCGACACATTTCTCAACCAAAAACCCAATAAAATATATGAATAAGAGAACACTATTGATAGCAGCTGTATTTCATTTTTTAAATCCAGTGGAAAAAGACAGTTAAAAACATCACAAGTTGACTCAAAACTCTGCCAGCCTCACCTGTCAAAGTAAACAACTTTCAAGATGCCGCATAAATTTTACGCATGAACTCACCTGTCAAATTTTAACCAATCAGAGCATAAAAATTGGACGTGGAGCTTGACCAACAGGTGAACATGGTTAGAAAAGGCCTTCCCCTCCTGTATTTTAAAAAAACTGGCCGAATTTTTGCGTCTGAGGTCAGTTTGAAATCAAAATGGTAATAGTGCGGGGCGATACTGACGTATATGATAACATATTTGATGTGAATTTAAAAAAAAGTAAAAGTCAGCCAGCGATCATTTGAAAACGAGTAAATTGTCAGCGGACAACTTCAAAAGAATACTCGACCTTGATGGGTCGACACCTGAGCCCGCGATACGGTAAGATGATACTGGTCAGTGGATACCCTGTTTTGACAGCTGTCAATTGATGACAACATTGATTGGCAATCAGCTTTCTCCTGGGCTCCCAAAGTAGCTAGAAAGTGTGAGAGTAAACGTTGGTATGCCTGTGGTGCGGACGGACGGTCGGTCGGTCGGTCGGTCACGTGATTACCAAATTTTCTGGGATGGGTAGATTTACTTACCCATGGTGCTCCGCAGGCGCGTCTCGCGCACCAGAGCTCCGCTATTACAAGATTTTAAAACAGAGAATCCTGTCTTAGAAAGCTGTCTGATTTTCGAAACAAGTAACTCACTGGAAGCACAGCAACCTGTTCCAGAAACAAACAAAAGTAGCCACTTGGAAGATAGCCAACTAATTGCTAGAGCAAGGGCAGTCTGTGTCATCTATGAGTTTGCAGAGCCTGGTTTAGTGGAAACAGAGGATGACAGAAGAAAACGACATCGGCGAAATCAAAGGAGAATAACAAATGAAGAAAAAAGGTTGCGTGAAGTTGTTGGAGATCTACCACCACCTCCACCAGCGGGGTCAAGTGACCTAGAGGATAATGCATACTGTGCTATACGAGAATTTGAGGTTGAGCAGATGACAGACAAGTTCAGTTGTTGTGAAGTTTGCAAGGAACAAAGATTGGAATGCCAGGGCAGTGGGAACATGTGCTCTCGCTGCAGGCGAGATAAGAAAGTACCAAAGGTTTGGTCATATGAGAACAACATGGACCCAATGTGTGTTCCTGAGGAGCTGTCTGGAATGTCAGATGCTGAGCAGATGCTGATAGCAAGACTGGCGCCAACTGTGCATGTACATATTTTGAAGCATGGAGGTATTGCTTCAAAGGGACATTGTATTGCTTTCCCTCAGGCTGTGCAGGAACCAGCAACTATTCTCCCAGGTGTGCCTGCAGAGGTGGATATCATACGTGTGAGAAGACAAGGAAGAGATGATACCCATAAAGACTTCAGGGTCAGAAGGTACCGTGTTCAAGAAGCTCTTTGTTGGCTGAAGGACAATAATCCTGCTTATAGTGACATATGTTGCCCGCATACACAATCTACCAGAAGATAGTGAGTTGCCGAATTGAAGAACCATTGAGTTTTCTGAAACAGAGCGTGTGGATGACCAAGGCCCTGCTCCGCAGCAATTGGATGCTGGTGTAACTGATGGTAATGATGACTCAACAGTCTCTGGAATTATCCAGGAGTTAACGTACAAGAACATGTTGCAGCCATAAATGAAGTTGTGACTGAACCTCAAGAAGCTGAAACAGAAGAAGCACAACAACGACCAGTGATCCCTTGGCCGAGCACGGACACGACACCAGCATCTAAGTTTACCGCTCCCTTTTCTTTCACAACGGCGTTTCCTTGTTTGTTCCCCTATGGAAAGGGTGACTTCCACATAAACCGTCCAGTAACATGTCCTGCACTCCATGACTGGGCAGAGCACTTGCTGTGGTATCAAGATGGGAGGTTTGCATAAAGTGTGGACGTTTGTTGCTCACAACATGATCATGAGGAAGCGTGCCCTGAAGCAGAGCAGGTTCTTTGTTGATCAGCAACTGGGAGACCCACAAATAACTGTTGGATACCTGCAAGAGCGACTAGCGAGGGGTGATACTTCATTCACCAACAAGCTGTTGTATTGTGGTGCAAATCTGCGCGGTACGGCTCAGTACTGGCTTGTGAACATGGTTGTGATGATGAGGAGTATGCAGCTAGACTAAGCCAGTGGGCTGATGAAAACTTTCAATGACAGCATCACACCCAGCTGGCAGTGATGAAGAAGGACAACCAAGAAAAGACCTCTGGCCTCCACCTGAGGGTTCGGCTGACCCGATATCAGAGGATAGGGATCCCCTCGTTAAAATGCTTATGGAAATGGCCGCAACACAAGATGCAATACTGGAAGATCATTTGATTTTAGTGAACCAGGTTGGGCTGCACAGTTGTTCTGATTACTTCTTGAGGACTTCTCGTCATCCTTAGCCAGGATTGCAGCCTAGAGAATGGGTATGACGCATGGAGTTTGGAAGTGAGTTTCATCCAGGGAAGAAACTGAGAAATAGTCCTGAAATTGTGGAGGATCATAATGGAGCTCCCCGCCTTAAGATGCCGCGTGACCATCCACGATTGGTTTAGCATTCTCGCTATCAATTACAATCTTGGAGAGCAAATGGAGACGTGAGCTTGATTCTTTCCAATTCTCCCTCGGACAATCCTAGCACCGATGATATCATAGCTATAGTTGACTATGTATGTGGCTCTGCATGCAAGGACAGTGAACCCACTGGTGCAACTGCTGATCTCTTCAAAGACATGGTGAATGCCGTTGATGCGACTGATGCAGACCAAGTAACCGGCAAATCAATGTGTGCCAAGATGCTCATAAAGACTGTGGGAAGACGAGATATCAGTGGGCCTGAGGCATCATTTGAGCTAAGTGGACTAGCACTTTGGCGATGTAGCCGTTCGTTTACATATTTGTCAATGTCAGGGTCGAGACGACTTGAACGGGATGGTGACACGGCAACACGCAGTACCTTTTGGATAAGTACCTTGCACGACCACGGGAGGAGCATTGCTCTTTGTACCATTTTTTTGGTGCTACTCACGCCACATGGCCGTTGAATGAGGACTACAGTACAACAATGCTTCTGTTTCCCTGGCCAAACTGGTTCGACATCCAAGAAGTAAAGGGAGATGCTGAATCTTGGATTGATAGGTTTAAGGACTTTCTTCGTACCAGTGAGTGCCCAAAATTTGTGAAGGCCCAAGTATGCAAGGCACAGCGTTATGGAGAGCATCCACAGGAAGGGGTATTTGAAGAGGATGAGGACGATGATGCTGTAGAAGCAGAAGAACAACCAGATTGGGTGGATGACTATGCAGGCCAGAACCAGAGATATGAGGGTGTAGAGAAGGACTTTGATTATGATGATGGTGGAGATGAATATGACTGGAACAGTACGTGCATAATTCTTCCTGAGGGTAGAGACCCCAAGAAGTGGCTTCAAGAAAGGATAAGGGAAGATGAAGAACAGGAAGCAGAACCTGAAGACGTTGAATTGCCACAGGTGTCTCTGTTGTCTCTAAATGAGAATCAGAGAGCCATAGTGAGTCTGGTGTTACACACTCTTTACAACTTTCTCGAAAACCGTGAAGATTACCATCTTTTACGACTCGTGGTCTCTGGAACTGCAGGAACTGGGAAGTCATATGTTATCAAGTGCCTACAGAGATTAGTGCGGTAAGTTGTTGGAGTCAATGATGCCATACAGGTCATAACCCCAATGGGGAAAGCTGCCTATCTTGTTCAAGGGAGGACAGCTCACAGCTTTTTAGGTATCCCAACTGATGGAAGGTCCTGCAATGAGTTGACTGTGCCTTCAGGTCCTTTGCTAGAGAGAATTCAGAAAAAGTGTGAAAATCTGAAAGTTCTGGTTGGGGATGAGAGATCAATGTTCGGCCGTACCACAATGGGCTGGATGGAACAGCATGCACGGTATGCAGTCAACAGGGGAGCAACTGCACATGAGCTTTGGGGAGGCTGCCTGCGGTGGTGTTTATGGGAGATGATGTATAGCTAACTTCTGTATGTGACACTCCCGTGTACATTCCAGATTCTCGCAGCGCGCCATCTAACCATGGTCGCTTGGTATGGATTATGTTCGACACTGCAGTCGAGCTTACTGAGATTGTGAGGCAAAGCGAATCTGAACAACAGCTGAGAAATGTGTTGACGTCGTTGAGAACTTATAATACAACACAGCAGCAAATCCATTGGCTACAGCAGTTTGAGTGGCACAATCTTCGCCTAAGCCATGGTCCAGAACTTCTCGCAAGGATGGATGAGCAAGGGCTGTATGTGTTTCCTACACATCACCTGGAATGGGAGCGTAATAAAACTAAACTACTTGAATGTAACAGAAAGCCAAATCACCCAGTAGCAAGGATGAAAGCAGTTGAGGAAGGTAGGGATGCCAAGAAGGTCGACAGTAATAAGGCAGAAGGATTGCTACCACTACTGTATCTTTGTCGTGAGAGTAAAGTTATGCTGGTAGTAAACTTAAAGGCCGAATGGGGTTTGTTCAATGGAGCAGTCGGCACAGTCGTGGACATTCTGTACAAAGATGGTTGCAGACCCACTGATGTTCCTGCACCGTTACCTGATCTCGTTTTTGTACGTTTCCCAGGTTATAAGGGTCCCCATTATATAACGAAGATCCAACTCTTGTTCCAATTGTGCCTGTAAGTCGGTCCACTGAGTGTATATGTTGATGCAAGCATGTCCAAATTCCTTTGGGATTAGCGTGGGGAACAACTATCCACAAGTGCCAAGGGATGACTGTGGGTGTTGGGGAAGCATTCAGGTAGGTTGTGATCCATCCTGGAAAGCATGACTTTGAAGCTAAGAATCCAGGAGCTCTATTTGTGGCATTGTCAAGAGCAAAATCAGCAGGTGGGGAAGGAAGAGACCCTGATTTTGCATTTAATGAAGCTGTCCTCATACATGAAGACAGATTCATCCCTGTTAACACTCCAACTACCCGGGCTAGAGCAGTGGAGATGGAAAGACTTCATGTATTGGCGATTGAATGTCAGCAGAGAGATGCTTTAGCACCAGCATATCAAGAGCAAACGTTTCTAAGGCTGATGGAGTGGGCTCAGTCCCGAATTCACCACTGAGAGATCATAAACACATTTGATTGCCTTGATGACTGTATGTGCATGTCATTTGTAGTTAAGTTTATTTATTCTTCATGTATTGCAACAGTGAGGGAGAGGTCAAGTATGATTTCTCATTTGTGACTATATTACTGAAATAAGTTTAATTCATGTGCCAAAAAACCGAGCAAGTGATTATGCATAGGAAATTAAAGGGCCATTAAAGCCCATTATGCTGTAATGATGAACCGTGATTATCCAGACGTGCAACAAGTTGATTTTGCAGAAACATAATTTGAGTCCACTAGCTTCTTTATGGAAAATTATCCAACAACAGGCAAGGTAAAGTAAATGTATCCATAATGTGTGACGGTTATTATACTGTGGCTGTGAATGGCGGCACATGATAGCCGTGGCGATGAACATAACAACAAAACGTTTAATCATACACGAGGCTGAATCAACTCACAAGTATCATCACAAACATCCGTTAGAAAGCTTTAGAAATCCGTAGCACGAGAAAGAAAAACTGAAACAAACGACTTACAAAACACTTGGGAAACTTAAAGAAAACGTTAGTGAAAACTTCAGGTTATTTCACGGTGGCCTCGTGCTCGCCAATGCCGAGGCCCCGTGCGCATGCTCCTAATAAACAAGGGGGTAAGCCCGCTCAGTGCCGTAGCCAGACCAAACGGCCAACTGAGGCAGGCGGGAGTTGCTAGGGGGGTTCGGGGGCATGCCCCCCCCCCCCCCCCCCCCCGAGAAATTTTGAACTTTAGTCTCTCGGAAATGCGATTTGCAGCGTTTTCTGGGCCTTTCGGTAACTTTTTTTCGAGTTAATTTAAGTGGAATTTGAAAAGCAATAATCAGAAACAAGTTACATAATCTGGGTGACCGTTAACCTCGCCAATGGTTTTGATCAGTATTTGTTCAAACAAAATTGGAGTTAACGTACGTAGCCCCTTGAGATCGATGTTATGGTAATTTTTTCATAGTATATTGACTGAATTGCTGAATTCTTTGTAATATCATGATGCGTTAAAAATATATATTAAAAAAAGAAAAGCAAGTATACCTGACGGAAATAATTGAATGAAACAAAGAAGCTACCACATGCAGATCTTTAATTGGTAAAATTCCACTCAAGTTTACAAATCGTGTTATTGATTGAACGCAAGAGCGATTCGTCTATGGCCACTGGCGTCCCAGCGCTCCAAAATGGTTAGAGCCTCCAATTGCATATAATCGTGAACATATGCTAACGAAAGGGAGTTCAGCCGATCAGAACCCATAGACGAACGAGACCATGTCTTCAATCGGCGCAATGAACTAAAACTGCGTTCACATGAGCAGCTTCCGACAGGTAGACTGAGAATAAGCTGTAGGATAGTTGAGATGTTTGGATAAAGAGTGCTGTCGCAGCATGAAACAGACTCCGTAAGTGAGTTGACGCCCTTGTTGCTCTTCTGGGTTTCTTTCCATCTAATAACCTAGGTGAAAGATATAAAAGCAAAAGTTTAAATTGAAAACTATAAACAGCTGTTAAGAACAACTTGCGTTGACCTTTCATGAGTTACAAGTAGTATTACCTCCTGCTCAAAAGTCTGCGGCGTGGGGAGTTCTTTATCGAACTCAGATTTGTTTTTACTCTCCTCTGCCTGAGTCAGTTGGTCTAGATTGGCAGGTATAAGCAGTGCACCCAGTAAAGCACCCCTGAGATCTTTAGGAAATCGCTCTTCCATGTGCCTGATAACATGGTCCAGAAAAGGGTAGAAGTAATTCAGCCTTAGAAATAACAAGCAAATAAAAAAAAAAAATACAAATGATTAGTTTAGGAAAACGACAACAACACGAATTGATTTAAAACTTTCAAGTAAAAATTATTTGCTTTTCTTATTGACATCGTGATCAAAAACGTAAATACCTGTAAAATTCTTCAATTGATTCAGCACGTGCGTTTGCACGATGGGCCTGTCTGCCGGTGGTTCTGGGTTTGGAAGGCAATACATCGATTGTTTTAGCTATTTTGGCGGCTCTGTCGAAAAGCATCTTGAACTTTTCCTCACTCCTTACGTCGTTTAAAACGGACACAAGGTGTCTTGCTTCGTCGTGGGCTTTTATTAAGTCGCACGACTTTGATTGGAGCAGAACGGATAGAGGACGTGTATAACCCAGGATGTATTGAGTTAGCACCGCTGAAATAATGAAATGGAACTGCTCCATGGCACGTAAAAAGGCGGATGCATCATGGGATGCCTTGCCTGTTGACTGCAGCATGACTTCAGATACAGAATCGTATATAGCTGAGTAATTCACCAAAAGGGTACTGATGGAATCAACTCGTGAAAGCCAGCGTGTGTCGCTCAAGGTTGGTAAACATTCACGGTTTGAGGCGGCCGAAAGATTTTCCTCTTCGTGCTCTTCCAACGTACAGTCTGCCAGAAGTTCTTCAGCATCGGAAGCCGCACCCATTTTCTCCTTTAGAATGTCTTTTCTCTTGGCAGAGTAAGAAAAAAACAGTGTTACTTGCTGGAAAGTTGTCATAAAGTTGCTGATTTCACGCACGTCGTTGCAGCTTGCGACGATGACTAGGTTTAGGCAGTGGCTTGAGCAATGGGTAAAGTACTTTGCTTTTGGAAATCGGGCAGTGATCCTTGCCTGGACTCCTGCATTAACTCCACTCATTACCGACGCCCCATCAAACCCCATTCAACAGAGACGCTCAAGATCGACACCCCATTTAACAAGGTGATTAATCAAGAGATCGGATATGGTAGCTGCATCAGTTCTCGGCAGCGGTACAAACCCCAGGAAGACTTCATCGACTTCAACTTTGTTGGTAGCAGATGACAAACCAAGGTATCGTACACAGACAGACAGTTGCTCTATCGTCGATACATCAGTTGTTTCGTCCGCCATGATGCTGATGAACTTGCTCTGATTGACATTTGAAACAAGGGTACTGCGAATAACCTCACCAAGACAATCTATCATTTCGTTTTGGACTTGTGGCGATAAATAGCGTGCGTTTTTTGCAGCCGACGACAAGTGATCAGACAGGTTGTTATCATATTTTGCCAGCCAGTGAATAAAATATTCAAAATTACCATTATCTCTCTTAGCAGATTTGTCCCACCTTCCTCTGAATGGAATACCTCTTTTGGCTGGAAGAATCACCACGACAAGAATAGAACATAGGGTATCTCTGTTTTTCTGAACTGTTTCTGAGTAGCTACGATTCAGGGATTCTTTGATAGACTCTTTCTCTTTTCTAGCCACGAGCATAAAGTTTTCGGCGGCGACCATTGAACTCCTGTGACACTTTGTCAGCTCATGGTTTGTGAGAATGCCTCTTTTAGCACCTATAGCATTTTTCCAGTCCTTGAAAGGAGCAGAAACTAGTGGGTCATTCGAAGTAGACGCATTGGCAAAGGTAAAACAGCATGAGCAGTATGCCCCACCTTCTGATTCCGAATAACGCAACCAAGGAAATCTATCCTCCCACTCAGGATTATACCTCCTCTTCTGAGGATTGACAGGGTATTGTATTCCCTTTTGGAGTCGACTGGCTTCAAAATCGCTTTTATATCTGCGTCACTGAGTTTGTTTCTGTGAAGTTTTCCAAGGTCACGAGGATCTGTATTCACATAAATAAAAGAAATGATTATAAGCTAGTTGTTTTTGTAGCATTTACAGCACTGACTGTTCTATATTCGACGGGCCCCACTGTAAAAGCTGTCTGGTTGAAACAGCGAAAATATCTGCATGAAATGCAGCTGAGCAGACGCCTTACAATTTGGCTGAGATAACTGTTGATTACTATATAGTAACCAATAAACTGAATGATATATTCCTTGAAATATTCCAGGAAATTGTTATTCAACTAGTCAAAGCAATGCGGACCTTTTGTTGTTTATTGTATAATTGGCTAAAAAATATTTTCATTATCATGAAGTGAAAAATCATCTCAGTTGTTTGAACCAGTCAGATTTTAGAGTGGACCATCTCAAATACTTTGATTAGACTAGTTAAGGAAAATAGTCGAGTTGCTTGTATTCAAAAAAGATCTTTATTTAATCACATCATGTTTGAAGCTGATTTGCATTACAGTAATCTTCGACCATATGACTAAATTTGAAGCATTATACTTTCACCAAATCTTACATTTTTATGCCCATATACAATATCAGCCCATAAATCAGATTGGGATCCCCAGAAAGATGGAGTTACAGCTAATTGGGAAATATGAGGAGAGCTGTCTAAAATATTCATTACTAATTCTGGAGCAAATCGGCAGCTCCATTCAGCTTTAAATATCTGAAGAAGTGGCAACACCAGACATACTTCAACAAGCCCTGTTATTTGGTGCTCGCCTTCCAATTGCAAGCAGTTAGAAACATCCAGAACTTTCAGTGCCTTGCACTTTTTCAGGTTATAAAGCATATTTTGGGGGTCAATGCTTGTGCATCCTTCAAGAATAAGTCTTTTTAAGATAGGCATGCTTTGTAAAAATGCGAAGTCAACAATAGATGTGTTGTAAGATAGATCAAGTTCTTCTATGTTTATACACGAAGAAAGACACCCTTCTATGAAACCCTCTGAGCTATTGTAGCTTACAGCCATTTGCGAGTATTTTAAAGCTAAAACTTTAAAATCACTAGCATGAGTCATAATGAGTTTGAATGATTCTACACTAAACTCTACACTTGACTCCAGTGTGGACCAGAGTTCTGGGTATGTCACGGTAATCAAATAAAATCGGCGACATACTAAGCCAATCCCTAACATATTTCCCTGAATCGTCTGATGTTTGAATATCTTGATCAAGATTTCTGTAGGGAGGTTTTCCAGCCAAGATGAAGGTGTAAAATCGTTTGTCTTGTCATCTAAGTAACAATTAAAGTGCTTAAATCAAATTCTGACAAATATAGTGCTTTCCATTCTGCCCATGAAAAATCTAAATATAGTCACTAGAGATTACAAACATTATAACCATGGCATAACCCTGTACTTTTGTTTATACTGACCTTGGCGTGAAACATTGCTATCAATTGCTTCGACGGCTTCAACCTGAACTTCGTCCTTCTCTATCGGTGTGGCACTGGCAGTGTCACTGCAATCACTGGAAGTTGAATCGCTAAAAAGAAGTTTTTTTCATCAAATTCATTCCCAAATTTTATAAACAAGTAATTTAAACAAACACTTGTTGCAACGATTCCCTCTACTTACCGTTTTCTTTTTAAAAACGATTTAATTGAACGCTGCATGCTTCGAGCTCAACAAAATGGCGGATCGATCAGACCATGCTGAAAGCAACCGCTGTACAAATGTATAGACAGACTTCGTGACGTCGCACATGAAAGCGAGATACTTCCGGTGTACCGACAGGTTTTTTGTACTGACATGCCTGCAGTATTAATACGGCGAAAATTTTGGTTATATATATATATTTTTTAACTGTTATATTTTGGCCACGAAATCTTTTCTGAGAGGCTCCGATGATCGCTTACGTAAAATAAAAATGATCGGCGAAATTCGTCAAAATTTTACCGAGGCGAGTGCCTCGGTTGGCCTCATACTAGCTACGGCGCTGCCGCTGGTCATGATACCAGCAGTTACATGGCTCCCCAAAATGTAAGCCTTGCCTTACATTTTAACAACAACTGTAACTATCTCGATAACAGTCCTAAAACTTATTTCCTAGAGAAAGCTTTCATAAAGCTCGGGCTCCTCGTCGGGGAATCCCGGTCTCTAAACATTGCGCCTCCAAAAGTAAGACGAGCTTGTTAACAGGCCTTTCCAACTTGGAGCCATTGCCTGTCAGCGCTGTCACCATTCGGACTCGATCGGGTGGCATCGTCGACTGGCTCATCCCAGCTATTAGTGTGACAGATGTCCTGCAAAATTTTCTTTCCGACCAGTACTACAGGAGCGATGAAACCCAAGGGATCATAAATCGAGCTGATGGTCGATAAGATGCCTCTCCGCGTGCAAGGTTTATCCTTAAGTTCAATCCTGAAGTTGAACGTGTCTGACTCAATACACCAAATAACTCCTAACGCTCTTCCTATGGGTAACTTGTCCTGGCCAAGTGAGTTTCTTCACCTGTTCTGCTCTGTGTTCTTGAGGGATTGAGCTGATGATACGATCTGTGTTTCCCACAAACTTGGTTAAGTTAAATCCACCATTTTGGCAAACTGCTTTGGTATTCTTTGCTAGCTTAATAGTCTCATCTTCTGTGCTTGCCGATTTGAGAACGTCGTCCACATAACAGTTCCTTCTAAGGGCGTTGGCTGCTTCTGACCCGTATTCATCTTCGTTGTCGTCAGCAGTGCGTTGAAGTGCATAATTAGCGCATGCAGGGGATGATACTGCACCGAACAAATGCACTGTCATGCAATACTCTTCGGCCTCCTTCTGTAAATCTCCGTTTGGCCACCATAGAAACCTGAGAAAACTTTGATCTTCCTTCCTTACTCTTACTTGAAAGAACTTTTTTTTAATGTCTGCCATAAAAGCATACTTTTCTTGCCGGAACCTGGTAAGAACACCGACTAAGTTACTGCTGAGATCTGGCCCCTGGAGCAATTTGTCATTCAAGGAGTGTCCTTCGAATGAGGCCGAGCAATCAAACACCACGCGTATTGTCGTTGGCCTTTGCGGGTGATAAATTCCGTGATGCGGCAGGAACCAGGTTCTGTCCAACTGATCTTTAAGATCGTCATCCACCTTCCGAGCGTACCCTTTCGAAATGATATCAGACATAAAACTGCAGTAATCCGTGGAATACTTGTCATCAGACATTAGACGTTTCTTGAGGCTGTTCACGCGCTTCTCAGCTTGAGCGTAGTTGTTTGGGAGCTGAGTGTTCTTATGTTTGAAAGGGAGGGGCATTTCATACTGCAAGTCCTCGAGATGAACGATACCAGTTTCCACACTCTCGTAGAACTTGATGTCTTCGCGCGACATTGATATTCCCTTTTCCTTTTCGGAGAAGTCAAGTTCAAACATTCGTTCAACTGCCTGCGGTGTTATCTGTTCCTTAACCGTCCTTTGAGAGACTACATATCCTCGCGGGGATGAGGTGTCTTGCTGATTAAGATGAATTCTGTTGCACGTTAAGATGCTACTCTGACAGGGAGTATAGAGAGGACCGTTTATGTACCATCCGAGCAGCGACCGTACAGTATATGGATGTGATTCTCTACCGTAAACAATTTCTCTTGGTCGTAAGGCACTTGGACAGTTCAATCCGATAAGAAGACCCACTTCAACATCTTCCATGTAGGGGGAAAGTTCGGCACTAACATCCTTCAAATGAGACATCTTACTGATTACATCAGGTCGTGGTATTTCACTGCGGTCCGCTGGAATGATGTTTCGCGTGAAAGTTCTGGGCAACTCTAACCTTGCTCTCTCGTCCTTGACATTCGCTACGACTAATCCTTCAATGGCCTTCGACGTTACGCTGTGTGTTCCATGGATTGTAGTAAGAGTGAGGTCAGTGCTACTTCCTTCAACGCCAAGAGCCTTAGCTGCGCTCTTATTCACAAACGTTCCACCGCTGGCATTGTCCAGTAAAGCATAAACTCGTATTTTCTTCGCTGGATTACTCTTATGAAACAACCAGACTAGCAATATACCCACATCGGCACATCTCCAGCTTCAGTTATGTTGCATATGGCAGTGTGATTGCTACTAACTCGAGGTCTATCTTTAGGTTGGTTTTTGTCACCTTTATCGTTCGATTTCTTAATTCCATCAGGGTTGTGTAGTGACGTTGGATGCTGCTTGTTGCACGTCTTGCACGTTTGCCTTTCCTTGCAATGCTTTGCAATGTGCTGGTCGCTAAAGCAGCCGAAGCACAGTTTCTTCTCTACTACAAAGTCTCGACGGTCACTCAGAGATTTCTTTAAAAACTGTTCACACTCGTTTAAGTTATGAGGCTTCTTGCATAAAGAGCATACAACAGTCTGTTGATTGCTATCTTCCTGATTTACACCAGTGGCAAGGTTTGTCCCTTTTCCTCTTTTTAGCGGCTTTCTTGTAAACTTAAGACGAGTGCCTCCATCTTTTTCATCATGATTTGGCTTGCTAACACATTGCTCTGAAAACACAGGATCTGTGGCAAGATCAGCTTGTTCACGCACGAATTGAGAGAACTCTTCGAAGTCAGCTATTCTTCCCTTTGCACTTTTTGTCCTATTGTTCCTTTCAGCCCATTTGGTTCGCAGGTACTTGGGTAACTTTTCCCACAGTTGACGCAGTACATGAGCAGTGTTTAAATCATCCATATGAGACATACCTTTCATAGCAGACTTAGCTTGATCCAGGGCAATAGAGAAATCTTGGAGGGCGAAACCATCGTTTGGTCTGATTGGTGGCAAAGAAGACAATTTCGTGATGTGGGCATTAGCTATCTTGAATGGATCACCGAATTGTCCCTTTAAAAGTCTCTTAGCTTCTTCGTAGGATCCTTCCATTTTCCTTTGTAGACATCCGTTTATAATTTCTTTTGCTTTACCTGACGTGTATTGACCCAGAAAATATAATCTCTCATGGGAATCTTCAACCTTTGATTCGATTAATGACTCAAAGGCAGTCATGAATAATGGATACTCCATAGCATCACCATAAAACATAGGAGGCTCGTTCGATGGCAAAGGACTCCTTGCTTGCTGGTTGACAATAGTCTGAGACAACTCAGGTTGTTTTCGTTGAATTTCCACAATGTCTTGGAAAGCATTGTCTTTGACTGACAAACTTGTCGAACAACGTTGTGGTGGTGATGGTGGCAGACACCATACCTGATCAGGAGCAGTATACGTAACAGCAGGAGTCGTTGCTAAAGATGGGTATGATGAAGAATGTACACTCGAGGGGTGTTCATGGGGTTTTGCTGCATAGGCCATAGACTCTTCCTTACTCCGTGATGCACCAGTATTTACCGGTGTTGTGTAAATGGGTCCTTTCTGAGGTACCGTAAATGCACTAAGAGGACTAGCTTGTAAAGGCTGTTGATAATCTGTAACGCCTAAAGAACTTACAAGTTGTTGCTGCGAAGTTGGTTCCAAACCAGCAGAGTTACCTGATTGTATTGTACAAATAGGAGGACTTTGTGTATGAACAGGTGCAAAGGTTGACTCTTCATTCTTCATTTCTTCGTAAATCCTTTCTTCTTCCCTTGCTTGAGCTAAACTCTGTTTTAGCTCTAAATGTTCAGCTGCCATCTTAAGCGCTTGCTTTTCCTTCAGAAATGATGCTTCAATTTCCAATGTTGCAACCTTAGTTTTTGCTTCTATCAACTTAGCTTTAGATGAAATTGAAGATGAGGTGGACCGTTTAGAGTGATTTGACTTTCTTGTGCGATGCGACCCACTAGAGATAACAGAGTTTACTTCATTTGACTGATGCCTTTTCACCTTGGACAAATATTCAATGACAGACTGTTTAAATTTAAAGACATCTCCATCGTGAGCATCGTACCATGAATTGGTATTAACAATAACAGCTTCATCTTCTAAGGCGTCAACATAATTATGCTGAGCATCTTGCAGTTTAACAAGCAAATTTTTAAGACCTTCCATTTCAACTGACACAAATTCATAATTCTTAAGATCAGCAAGTAGCGGTTTCATTTTGTTTATCTGTCTAGTTACGTGACGTAACGCCACAGTTCTATGATCCTTTAACCTTTCTAACTCGTGTTGTTTACCTTTATCCGTTGGAATTTTTCTCCTTTCGCCCACTCCTAGCGCTTCAGCATCACTGACCGTAGATTTTACTCCCATATTCGGCGAACCTTGAACCTTTACTGAATTAGGAAGAACCGTTTCTGATGCTGCATCCGTTGGCTGAGTGTGAAGCGGCGATATAACCCGAAACAGTTCCGTATCCATTGTTGGGGAGTGCGAACGCGAGACTTGCAATGTCAGCAAATTGTCATCCTCAAAGTAAGCCGCAAATTCCTTGCCTTCACTTTCCATGACCGTAAATATCCCCAGAACCGTAAAACCAGATCAAAAAAAAGATAAATAGAAGCACCACCGTAACTGTCCTTGTAAATCCATAAAGTCCATGAGGTCGTGAAATAACTGTGGCTGTGAATGGCGGCACATGATAGCCGTGGCGATGAACATAACAACTAAACGTTTAATCATACACGAGGCTGAATCAACTCACAAGTATCATCACAAACATCCGTTAGAAAGCTTTAGAAACCCGTAGCACGAGAAAGAAAAACTGAAACAAACGACTTACAAAACACTTGCGAAACTTAAAGAAAACGTTAGTGAAAACTTCAGGTTATTTCACGGTGGCCTCGTGCCCGCCAATGCCGAGGCCCCGTGCACATGCTCCTAATAAACAAGGGGGTAAGCCCGCTGGTCAGGATACCAGCAGTTACATATACATCAACACAAGTAGGCACTTTTTGCTTTTCAATAGATCGTTTTCACTGTCACGCAACAAAAAAATAAATTGGAAACCGTCCAGTGGAAGAAGCCAAGAAAATGAAATGTTATAGAAGACTAATATATAAACAATTTGTCCAAGTCTAAGGTCTTTGTGGCCCATAGTTTCTGAATTATTTGCCGAAACGTTTCACGCACCTTTGTAGAGCTTTGTATGGAGACGCCATATTGGTGCACCGTCAGTGGTGCACCAATGTGGCCGCCGGAAATCAACAAAAAAATCTGGAGTTCACTTTTTCTATAAAAGCTCTTTCTTTTCACTCGAGAACTGGCATACGTGCACATAAACATACCTTCTAATACTTGAAATGGTTACACTGCTGAAAATCAAGAGGACAGACTTTTTTTCAACGAGACAGCATTCCTATTTTGGTGTCACGCACTGTGAAAACTCGGAAGTTCAAATTGCTGTATTTTCGAAATGAAACATGCTACAGGACTGGAAACTTGTACAAAGATTTATTCTTTGTTTATTTTCAACTTAGTGTAAATACGAATTCGTAAAACCTCGCCATTTTGACTTTACAATTTGATGACGTCACATTGAAAACCATCTATAAGACAAACATGATGTGATGATCAATTTTAAGAGCGACGGTCAGGAAATATCGACCGTCGAGTGGCAAGAGTTGAAAAATCAAATTCCTTCATTTTTTGTCCATAAATAGCTTTTAGGTAGATAAGTAATCTGATGTAAGTTGTTCTCGCAAAAAGCCTTTTATTTTCGAGAAAAGTAAGAATATAAGTTTTCGTGGTCGGAGTCTCAAAATGGCCGTATTTTCAACCCGACATTTGCTAACATGAACTCTCCTCGCGTTCGCAAATGAAGGCGCAAGGAGAAATTTAGACACTTTCCATCAATAGAACAACTCTTCTTCTTTCTCTAGAAGATACTTTCAAAGCAATATCAAGACTCGTTGAACTGACATAATTCAAAAACGAAGAGCAGGTTTTTACGGTGACAAGAACTTTAATTTAGTAGTTGTTTTCTGCGGCATTATTTTTCCTGTGGTATAGCTCCAAATTTTCCCAGTCCTCGTTTATTCACACATTTAGACATTCATCTAAAACATACCTGAGAATTGGCTTGGGTTGCTGAAGGCATCCTCCAAACGAAAGCACCGAAGTCCGGTAAATATAGTGAAGCGTGACCAAACTAACTTATTTAACGGCACCAAGTTTCCTCGATCGTAAAGTAACAAGAAGAAATATCTTCCTGTTCCCTCATCCTTAGGGAAATACCATTGTTAAAGTCCTTATTTTTCGATGAAAAGTGAGTACCAGAATAATAGCGCGTTTCATTTTTTCTTCTTCAAAACTGACTGTCGACATCGAAAATCTTACTCTTTCAAGAATTCCGTTGCGTTACTACCTTGATTCCGTGACTGTCATTTTGACGGCTCCGTCTCTTCAAATGTATGTTATGTCACGTGCAGTCACGGAACAGATTGTCACGCAGAGTCGCCGGCTGGTAGAGTTCAGTGTTTCAAAGTGACTAAAATTGACCCAGTTTCACCTTTTTACCCCACCATTTGGATGAAAAAAGCAACTTTGCAATGGGAAGACCCACAAGAAGTACGAAAAACGAGCCTTTAGACTGTAAATATCTACTTTTGTGCGTTTCGAAATTGGAAGTGTTTACACAATTACCGCCGGCCTACAATGAAAATTCCTGAACTTCGATGGCGTCTTACACAGATTTCCCTTAATAACCCAAGCCAATGCCCAGGTATGGTTTAAATGAATGTCTAAATGTTTGATTTAAATAGCATGAAGAGAATCTGCAGTTATACCACATGTTAAATATTGCTGTCGAAAATGAGTAACGAACTTAAGTTTTTTTCATCCTGAAAACTTATCCCTCAGTTTTTAATTATTTCAGTACGACGAGCTTCGCTATTGCCCTGAACGTATCTTTTAGTGGAAGAAGAAGAATTTTTCTGTTCACTGAAAGTGTCCAAATTTCTCCATGCGGCTTCGTTTGCGAACGCGAGGAAAGTTGATGTTAGCGAATTTCAGGTTAAAAACTAGGGCAGTCTGAGACTCCGACATCGAAAACCGATCCTCTAATTTTTCTCACAAATAAAAGGCTTTTGGCAGGAACAATCTACATTAGGTTTCTTATCTACCTAACAGTTATCTATGAACAAAAAATGAAAGAAATTGATTTTTCAACTCTTGCCACGAAATTAAGATTTTGGTCGATTTTTCCTGACCGTCGCTCTTAAATATTTATCAAAAAATGAGCGACTATGACAAAAACTCATGCAGATATAGCGTATATAATTTATTAAGGTCTGGATGATTGAGGTTCTCCTGTAAGCAGCTGTAAGCACAGGTGGTTATGCATACGAATGCAATGCAATGGCATTGTTTAAAGAAACTGCTACATTGTAGCTGTAGAAACATCCTTGAGCACCCCTGAGAAAGTGGGTTTAATGTTCAATCTTATTCCAACTTTGTCACAACTTGACATTTAGCAGATGACAGAAAGCTTAGTGGCCAATGCCAGCTTTTTTTTAACTTAACATGGAGCAGATGGTTCAAAGGTAAGTGGCCACAATGCCAGCTCTGTCGAGCAGATGGCTGAATGCATGGTGGCAGATGCCAGCTCGTCTTGTTGTGGCTTTGGAGATGCCAGTGCCCTGTGTATGTTTGCACGATGACAGCCAGCCATAAAGGCTCTGGGTGCTGGGTAGTTTATGCCATAAAAAACAGAAAAAAGCAATTATAGCATTATCTCATTTTAAACTGTTTGCTCAAAAGAATCTTAAAAATTATTGCACGTCTGTTGTCCTTTCATTTTAAAGTTGGTGTAAGTTATTTAACAAATTCAAATTTGGTATAAGTTGCTTCTATCCAGTTTATTATTAAAAAATGTTATTGACTGTAAATAAGTTTTAATAATTGTGCCAGTATATTTTGTGTAATTTAAATAACTGGAAACTTTTTTAATCACTTATTTCAACCAGACGTTCTTGATACATGAAGTTAATTAGGACTTTGTTCTTGCTTTTATGTCATTGTGGACAAAATCTACCGGACAGCATGAGCCTCAGGGGCCAGCCATTTGACTATTGAGGGGGAAGGTGTTTGCGACGACAACAAAAAAATTATTGCAGACAGAATTAGAGCGAAAAAAAATCCATTAAAAAAAGCTTACGTGAACATCAAAAAATAGGGACAAAATTTGTGTTCATGCCAGTATAATAGATGATGGAAAATTTTTTTTAGCTTGTACGAAATGAGCTTTCCCCCGCCTGTCCCTTTAAAAGGCAAATGGTTGAGCTCTTAATAGATCATAATCAGAGGGTGGTAAAGGGGGACAGCCCGTACCTTCAAAAAGAACATAAAAATAATGTCACATTTTATGACGAATCGTAACATCTAAAGAACAAAGTTTGTTCATGTAAATTGGAATATTGCGATCTTTTTCGCGGAAAATCATGTGGGAAAATTGATAATGGTTCATGGGAGTACTAAGGAAATGAAAATTCAATGTGTTCTTAGGACAAAAGGGGAAGTAATAGTGGGTATATTTGTTTTCATATTATCTTTCCTTTTTGTTTATCTCAGGGAATCATCAAAAGCAAAGGACTAAATTTTATTGAGCATTTACTGAGTGCACAGTGCACACTGAAACACAGCGGACACCTCAGTGGACTCAAGTTTTCAGCGGAATGAAAAAGACTTTGAGGAATGTTTACAAAGTTAAATTTACAGAGTAGTACAATCAAATGCTATAGTGTTTTATTTTAAATACCTCTTATTTAACAATTATTCTATTTCAATTCTTAATTCAACTTTTACAACTCTGTACAATTGTAATTAATATTTGCACTTTAGAACAGTACAATGTACTCGCATCGCAAAGTACAATTGAAAACCAGAGGGATGGTATAGCCTCCATTTCTGTTCAAACCTACTATCCTCTGATTGATCTGGATGATTTCTTCAATTTTCCAATTTAAATTCATAGCATCCCTTTATGGCCTGTTTTGACGAGATATTTGTGGACAGTGTTCTGATTCCGCTCACACCAACATTTCCTAACACATATCTTGAGTACCTCTAAACTGTCTTGCTGTAGCTTTATGCTGAGCATCAGACAACAGATACAGATATATGATCAAGTAAAAAGAGTACATGCAAGTATAAGATTGGTTTTGGTGAACGCCTCACTTCACAGCTTTAAATAAGGCACGTACATTTCATCTATAAGACAATAGAAAAAGGTTGCTTGGTATTTTTCAAAACTTGCGTCAACGTGATGGAGGAGAAAAAGAATAAGAGAAGTATTTTTTAAAGAAAACCACGCTTACTATTTGTTAAATACTTGGAATTCCAATCCAATGACCACTGTTGTCAAGAGTTCTGTCCTCTACACACTGTTAAACTTTTGTCAGAGCTCAGCTCCTGGTTACAAAGAAAGATGAGAAGGAATACAAGGTGCATCATATGAAGAAGTTAATTGCCACTGGAGATAAGTCTTTGGTCTTTTATTTTCCTGATATAACCCAGCAGGCAAAGAAAATGAAACATTCAACAGTTCCTGGTTGGCCACCGCGAGAATCAGAAAAATGTTAACAATCCGGAGGTATAGGAGGTATAATGTGACATGAAGAGGAGATACTGTAAACAAGAGAACATCACAATGGCTAGATCCCTGCATAACAGACTGTCAGAACACTAAAATCGATACTTTCTTGCTATCTGGAAATATCTGGAAGAAACAGACCAAAGAGGGTTTTAATTAATGAAGCAACTTCATCGTCCACGATTGATGATGAGAGCAGGTGGATTTCAGACAGAAAGTGTAAAGAACCATACAGATTATAGAAAGGTTAGCAGATTTGAATAGAAATAGTGGTGTTATGTATTCACCACATGCACGCCATGTTGGATCACAAGTCATCCAGCGTGGTTTATTATGATTGGTTAAGACTACAACTGCAACAAACAATAACTGTAGGTGCGATACAATAAGTCCAGCGGTATATAACATCC
>OZ037776.1:22295200-22322700 GCA_964035525.1 Porites cylindrica | reverse complement strand
GTAGGCAATCACAAGTTGTACAGTCCGCAGAAACGTTTTAAGTACGTAAAAATCGATTTTACCAACAGCTAATCGTTTAACCCATGAGTAAGTACCTTGATTGATTATACATTCATTATAAGAAGTTTTCATTTAATGTTAACCTTAATGTTTAACTTAAGCTTATAATTTCAGTTGAGCCTTAAATAGTCGGTAGCTGTTCCTGGTTTTCACAATTGCTATACAAATTTCTTTGAAGTCCAATGAAACTGTACTTTTACAGGAAACAAAAGTAAAGACGAAGTTTGTATGAAAGATGAGCTCAAGCTTATATCTCAACTGCTTTATCATCTTCTATGTCCATACTTGGAAAACTGCAGAACACTGTCTAAAAGGGAACAAACAAGTAAGTCTTGAATTAGTTTTGAAAATATTTCTGCCGCTCGCTTTTTTGCTCATGCTATTTCTGCAGGTTTATCCTGCAAAAACACAGTTGTGAAAAATAAAAAAGCAACTGATAAAATTATTCATTTACTTCTCACGTTGTCTTTGTTGTGACACGCTAGCTCCAAGAATTGCGAACTAAAATTTCAAGCAGTTTCCAACTTAAAAACGTCAAAAAAGGCGCGAAAGAATCATGCCGGCTGCCAGCAGCTTAGTTGGCTTTTGGTGGGACTTTGGCGGGATGTTCTCCAACTCGCTCCCAGGGTTAATCTCGGTAGCCCTCGTCACAAGGTAGTCTCGCCTACGCAGCCATTCGTTTTGTCGTCACGCACGAAACGGAGGCGACGCCATCTCCATTTTAACTATTATTTTTTATTGCTGTTACTGAACCGGTGATCTTTTAATAAAGCTTTAGTCACCTAAGAGCCCATGACTGTAAATATCGAGAATCGCTGGCCAGGCTAAAAAAATCAAAAATTCTGATAATTGGTCAGAAAAACCCCTTTGGGGAAATATCTTCGAAAAAATATTTTTAGCTTTCAAGAATCTGTAGTTTTCGAGAAAATGAGGAAAAACGAAAATAGCGGTTTTTACCTAATTAATTATGCTAAAATTAGAGTAAAAATGACCTACTTTATCGCGTCTGCACCGAGGCGAGATTCAACGCTATAAAAAAGAATTATTTTTGTTTAAAAGAATTCTATCTTTTCTTTCTATCCATGGTATGTTTTAAACCACAAACATGATTTTAAATTTTTTACGGTTTTTTAAAAACTAACACCAAGCCCACTTTTTAAAATGGGTAAAAAATGAGCAACTTTACAGGCAAAAAACTCACCTTGGTATGTGTGATACCTAGCCAAAATGTATGCTAGGACAAAGTTCATTTCTTATATTAACAGAATATGAAATAAAAAATCTGGGTACTCCGGATTCGCCTTTACAAAATAAAAAGTTTCGTGACCACCAGTGGCAAAATGTCACAAATTTGCATTTGTAAAGAAAATGATGCCGCCTGACTTCTTCTTTGTAGATTTTGTAGTTTCGGTACGTGGTATATTCGAAACGTAGGAGAAGGATGAAAGCGCCCTTAAATGAAGCTAAAATTAAGTAAAGGATCTGAAAAATTGATACCCCTGATAACAAATAACTGTGAAGGTTGGTGACACAATGCGGCAAATTTGCATAATGCATCTGCATATTTCTGTCTTATATGAGGACGGGTTTCAATACTGTCGGCATCACGCAATATTTGAGGCTTAAGAATAGTATAACCAAGAGAATAACTAATGTTAGATGTTTTGAAAATTCTACATTATAAATTTACGGTTGCTCAGAAATTGTTGTTGGGTGTTGGAGTACTGTATTCTGCAATTGCGTGACCGTTGTCAAACTCCGCACAATCAGACTTTATTTTTACCGGTACGATAAAAAAATGTGTGCTTATGAAGTGTGTAAAGAAATATTGTGGATGTCAGATGACTTAACTTTACTTTATTCACCTGAATGAATTTCGCAGTCATACATCTTTCTTGGAGTGGGCACATGCTTTTATGGTAACGATAGTTTATTCATCAAGGCCTTTTAAGGGATTTGCCATTAATAATACTGTACATCAGACCCTACGTTTTCTTTTCTTTTCCTACGTTTTTTAAGTTTTTCAAAGTTACATTTTAGTGAAATTGCCACGTCTCGCATATCAAAAATAACGTAAGTAAAAACAAGATTAAAGTAATCATTGCCCTCTTTTCTGGAATTCTTCCACCTCCTTTGTCTGCCTCTTTACTCAGTTCGCGCATTCAACACTATTAAGTCCAGACTCGATTTCGAACACCCAAAGATGGTCAAAGATCGCCAAGTGGAGCGACCCGTAATTGTGCCATTGATTAGTTGAAACCTTCATTGAACGGACCCTCACGGATCCTTGCAATTGTCCTCTCAATAGAATAACTAAATCAGATGGAGGGAGCACTGCCAACACTGGGGTCGTTTTGGTGTTTTTATGAACCATGAATATCCTTTATGAACCCACTTAGCTTTGCATTTATTTACTAAGATTATAAACTGATCAAAATCAGCAAGGATAGATTTTTCCACTGGTACCTCATTTAGCAAATTTTGACCTATCCTCATGTATCTTGACAGAGTTACACATACACAAAAATGCAGCATTTGGGGTAAGAAAATCTACTTCCAATTTTTCTATTAACCTTCTATTCTTTACAGATTAATTAAATGTCCCTTTCCTGAAAAGTTAGCCAGCCAAAATTCCTTGCAAAACAAAGACAGTGGAGCAACAGAAGAAGAAAAGCAAAGGGAAAAACGGGAGCGGGAGAGAAAGATCGATATGGGTTCGTAAAGAGACGTCCAAATTTTGGCTTCTATGAATGCGCCAAAAAGACTTCTAAATTAGTGTACGTCCAATTTAGCAGTCTTGTGTTGTAAATCTCTTTTTCAGCCATTCCCATATCATGCTAACTGGCTAGCCTGCATATCAGGCGTGCATTTTTCAGGCGAGCGAATGCAAGCGCGAAGCGAGTGAGGAACGCCATTAAGGGTAATTTCTGGGCACTCTGGGGCGGAATGCAACAAAACAATGGTACGTGGAAAGGACGTTGTTTTTTCTTCGTCTTTCCCGTCGCGCTTGCCATCGCTATCCTGCAAAAACGCAAAAAAAGTAACGCCTGTTATGCGGGCTTACTAACTGGTTGAAAGCCGGTCCAAAAAGAAGGACTTGGTAGAAATGCGGGGTTTTCTTCTACTAAAATTGGCCGTCGAAAAAGAGTTAAAGCGGCTATGCCAAGCTACCTGTTTTAATTAGCTCATATGTCCTTCATTTCGCATCAATCTCAGGCATGGGTCTCCTTATAATCTGCATAATTTGGCGAAGTAGCATTTGAAACGGATTGTTTTGATAAGTCGTCATGAAACTTGGCAAGCAGTTTTAGCTCCAAATCCTTCCAAACATTTATGGATTTAGAGCCAAGATCATCGCTAAATATGAAACAGAAGAAAAAATCAGCAACAAAGAATTCTTTAAAAGAAAGTGGATACTGACGCCTTATTTAAGTTAACTGTATTAACTCCGTATTATTTCATTACCCTGTTATACTTTTTTTACAATTTCTTTTAGCCCTGTAACACCTCTTGTAATAATTTGACAATTTTTTTTGCTTTACGCTGTTAGTCTCTTGTTAAAGTGTTTTTTGTGTGTGTTTTGTAAATGTAATTATTTAATGTGATTATCAATAAACATATTAAAAAAAAAAACAGTTTTAGCTCTGTGAACTTAACAATATGTGACATATTCAGTGTTGAAATATTAGTCACGTGACCTCCACAATGATCGGTAACGTTCAAAGTTTTCAAATTAAAATGGCGGAAAGGAAATAAAAGAGAAGCAAATATTCATAGGCCTGGACATTATGAAACAGCCCTGCATACTAAGTGGAGCAAGGATTACGAAATAAGGAAAAACAGGTCACGTGACTTATAAAATACTTTAATAACTCTCCCCTTAATAAAAATGCCTTAATCCACCTTGCAAGGATAATTGACTATCCAGACAGTCTCGCTGACAATCTGACGACAAGTATTTTTAGGCTGAAGTTTAACAACCTTGCCCCGTTTGGGAAAACTGGTTTTGTGACGTCATGATCTAAGGAATGTCACGTGATGCTTGAAATGAATTTTCCAAAACTATTTTAGTGAGATACACCTAATTGCAATAACGTTGTCATAGACAAAAGCAAAAAGCAAAAAGCCAAATAGGAATTAATTAGCCATGTCATTTACATCTGCGTATTTTTATAATATAACAATTATTTAAGAAGTCATTCACAATAACAAGAAATAATTCTGTAATTCCGCGCTGTAAGATTCCGCACATGAAACACTGATGTGTGTAACAAAAGGGTCCTGACAAACGAAGCTTGGTTTGTGGCGCGGGAGAGGAACTGGCGGAGGAACGCCTCACCCTCTCTGCGATGGAAAGTCCTGCCTACGCCCCTGATTTGTTGCTTGAAAATTGTGATCTGATGGTGTTGTGCACTACAAACCATACGCAGACTGGCTTTTCTATTTAGCATTAAACGAAAAGACGCGTCGCGTTCCTGGAATTTACTCTAGGCTATATTTATTGACAAAAAAATGGAGCCATTTTTTCTTTAGTAGTTATCCGATGTACGTTTGTAATTAGAGCACGTTTGAAATCCGCTAGATGAATCAGCCTCGAATTGCATTAGAATGACACCAAGAAAACTGATGCAAATGATTTCTCTCATATTACGTGATTAATATTCAGCTATAAGCGTGTGTGTTGGGAATGTTGCAAGCAATGATAATTAAATGCTAATTAATTCCTATTTGGCTTTTTGCCTTTTGCTTTTTGCTTTTTGCTTTTTTCTATGACAACCTTATTGCAAATAGGTGTATATCTCATCATATCTTTGTGGAACCCTTTACTTGGATCCTTCTGTGTTATTATAATGGATCTTTGCACTCTCTGCGCGGGGTCTTTTTAGCCTTTCAACCCATGCCTTAACTTGCCTGAGTTTCAGTTCCAAAACTAATGGTCCCGTTTTGTTATATAAGACTATACTTTAGCATTGAAACTTCTTCCTGTCACGATCTGTTCCTACTGATGGTCAGGGTGGACATCGACTGAAAATTGAAAAAAACTGGGCCATCTTTTTCAAGTTTAAAATAATGCATCATCCAAAAATATATTTTTGGTTAGTGCTCCCTGATAAAATGATATCTTCTTCACACTCCACATGTAACTCTACAGGAACATTTTCTGACTGAGAAAAGGAAGTAAGTAATGACTTTAGCACAGAATTTACCTAGGGCCACATAGGGCCTTGAGTTGGGGTCTTCTTGATAAGAAGGGTCACAGGGAGCCCAGAACCCCCGCCTCATCGACAATCTGTAACCAGCTGTTCTCATGTTTCGTTCCTGTGGATATATAATATTAGAAATCGTCCAAATTTTAAGGGCACTGTAATTAAAGGGCCTGCTGCTAAGAGGGAAATATCTAAACACTCGATTTTTTTTGGCAGGTATCACGAAATGGCTAGAAAAAAAATTTTCATGGTCAAAATTCCAAACCAAGGAAAAAACCTTTGTCCGTAATTTTTTTTGGTAACGGCTCATGTTAGTCAGCAATTAAATAGCCCCCACCCCCTCCCATAGGTCATAGCTCATAGCTAAACATCAATTTAAGAGCAGTTTTATCGCATAAATCTTCTTTCCCTTTGTCTGAAGTTCTTTCCTTCTTTACTTTGGGAAACTGGTTAGGCGTAAATAAAACCGCCGATGCCACTTACTTACCTCGCTATGTTATTTAGCGTCTTGGTCGCTTTCAACCACCCTGCGAGCAGAGGCCCTTCGATCTTCCTAGATAAGTCTCGGGAAGAGGAAGAGAAGGGTAGCTATCAACTAAACAGTGATTCGATCGGACGTTCCGGTGTGCAGGCGCAAGCTGGGAATTGTGGGTACTGACGTTAATACTCCTGAGCAAAAGGCAGGTATTTCTTTAAACAAAACTCGGGTCTGCTGTAAACTGAAAAGTGTAGTCAAGTTACGCTTTTACTCTGCGTAGCCTTGCTGCCCGGTAAAAGGTACTTATTACGTCGATACAAGTTCGTTGCTGCATACTGCGATATGCCAGGGGCGTCAAGGATGACCTTTCTGATACTTCTCTTTCCAAGATGATGCTACGTTTTGCAAGCACTCGACATGGGTGGGAGTTGGTTAGAGTAGCTCAAAAGTGGTGAACAAAGAGTCTTATGTTCCATGGACAAATCCTAGTCGCATCGTCGTGAAAGGAATTTACTTTGTTGGAGTACAGCTGAACCTCCATGTGCGACCGACCGCCTATCCAAAACACCAAAATCCACCCAGTTTAAGTCTTACAGTTAGAATCTCCAGTTGAATCTCTCCTGTAAGCGCCCGCGACCACTAATCGGGGCTGACGGTTTAATAATTTTGCATCGTTTTTAACCTCTTTTAAGCGACCACTTGACGGGTTTTCTGATCTCTTGTGGTAGGAACAACAACAACATGGAACTGCAAATATCGTAACTTGCCTGGAATTGCATGCAATAAATTCTCTTCCTTAAAGTAGATGTGTCCGGTTTTCTTCTCAAAATAAACCTCCTGTGGTTCGGTTCTCGTAAGAGACCTCCTCCCGTAAGCGACCGCTAAGTCTTCGCATTTTGGGTGGTCGCTTTCGGGAGGTTCGACTGTAGTCTCCTTTCGGCGGCGTCGGTTGGAACTTGTTTTGGTTCATGCGCTGCGCGTATAGATTTACACACTAAGGCGCTGCTACATTATATTTTGAAATCAACAAATATCATTTTGTATTTGAAGGAAAACGCTCCTTGGCAGGTGGTTCAACTCCGCGATGACCTAAAAGGGGCAGTTTTAGCGGGAAAGATGATTCGGATTCGTTTCGGAGGAAAGAAACCGCTGGACCGTATGAACTACGATGACTTAGCTGTTTCCTAGGGCCTTTGGTAGCTGCCTAATTATACCTCTATTTGTGTAAAAGTAAAGAAATACACCAAGAGACGGTTTGTTGTTTGCAATACATAGAAAAAAATCAGATTTCAACCGTCTCTGACAAGAAAATGCTAAGTTTAGTGCGTGACTGACGGACATGCAAAGTTAGTATCTCTTCTTTCTGAAAATAAAATATACCGAGAAACAAATGATGTTGCAAACAACGCATTGTCTGTTCAAAAAAAAGTTTCCATAAAATTTCATACGGAGAAAAAAATCAGTAAAAAGAAGGTGGAGCTGGTTGAGACGTCGTTGCGTGACATTGTTACTCCAACTGTTAGTTTATGACTTCCTGTCACGAACTGTATCCCGTTCGCAAAAAACCTCCTTCAAAATAAAATTTCAAGGAAAATGTACCTACCTATTTTAGATATACCAGAGGCGAATTTACGATGATACAGATGGATGCTAATACAAGGAAGTTGGGAAAAGAAACGAGAGGCATGGGAAATAGTTTACATAATAATTCGGCGCTTTTATATAACGTTTCTTCGAGGTCGTTTTTTTCTTTCTTTTTTTTGTGTCAACGGTTAATTACTCTGATATTTTAACTTAAACATTATCAAAAAACGTTTTCTTGCTTCGTGATGTTTCCGAACATTACACACTGACCCTGAATTGAACTAAAACCGGCTGGCGCAGCATTTCTCTACAAATTTGACTTATGCAAATTTGTGACATTTTGCCACTGGTGGTCACGAAACGTTTTATTTCGCAAAGGCGAATCCGGAGTACCCAGATTTTTTATTTTGTATTCTGTTCATATAAGAGCTGAACTTTGTCCTAGTATACACTTCGGCTAAGTATCACACATACCAAGGTGAGTTTTTTTCCTTTGAAGTTGCTCATTTTTTACCCATTTTAAATAGTGCGTTTGATGGTAGTTTTTAAAAAACCGTAAAAAATTCAAAATCATGTTTATGGTTTAAAACATACCATGGATAAAAAGAAAAGATAAAATTCTTTTAAACGAAAAGCTTTGAATCTTGCCTCGGTACAGACGCGGTAAAGTAGGTGATTTTTTCTCTAATTTTTGCATAATTAATTAGTTAAAAACTGCTATTTTCGTTTTTCCTGATTTTCTCGAAAACTATAGATTCTTGAAAATTAAAAATATTTTTTTCGAAGATAGTTCCTCAAAGGGGTTTTTCTGACAAATATATCAGAATTTTCGATTTTTTTAGCATGGCTAGCAATTCTCGATATTTACGGACATGGGCTCTTAACTGAAGTAGCACTCCAGAGGATGGAAAGAAGGTATACCCTGGGATCAAGGATCCCATTTTTCTTTCATATCATTGGGACTGACAAGTAAGATAACTAAAATGTCGTGGGCGCATAAAAAACCTGTTAGCTATTGTTGGTACGTATACAACTTTTAGCCCTTGTTGTTGGTCTAATGCGTGTTTTCCTTGCAAGCCGAGAACAAATTTTTTGGAACAGCGGTTATGTTCGCAAGTCGTGTACTCTTAATTCTCCAAAACTGTGCAATGCTTAAGGTCTGTAATGGAAACAACTTTTACCTTGGGGGAAAGCTCGGAGGACGTGCTTGAAAATGTCTGTTTTATGGTACTGACGATAAAAAAACGTAGGGCAAACACAAAAATAGGTGCTACTGTTAAGGAAGCGATGGAATACAAACTTGAACGCTTGAACACAACTTTAATCCGCTCGATTTACAATACACCGATTTACAACAGGTTGATGTACTGCCCGGGAACCCGACTTACAACAAATCTACGAGCGACTAGCAAGGAAGTCACGTGACGTGTTATCTACATAATTTATTCTACTCTCACAGGTCCAGTCTCACGGGGCTTTTAATGACCCGAGTACGAGTACGACGATGGGCCGTAACATTCTCCCCACCTTGTCCTCCTTCGGGGAGGACAACTCTCTTCTTAGGCTTACGAATAGGTACACTTTTAACATTAACAGAGTTCGCTCGAGGCTTCTCCCCACCGTCAACAGGAACATCAGCTTCACGGGTAACTTGTGGGGCCGCTGCATCAATTTCCAATCTGTGTAAGCGTTGAACAGGCCTGTTGAATACACCTTTCTGTGCTTTCACAGTAGCCGTTCGCACGAGTCCGTCCTTACCAGGATGAACCTTTTCCACCCTGGCCATTGGCCACTTGGTACGTGATACATTATCATCTGAGACCAATACGATATCACCTTCTCGAATGGAGGGGTTTTCCTCTCGCCATTTACTTCTCACGGACAGAAGGTGCAGATACTCTCGTTGCCAACGTTTCCAATAGTGGTTGAGTAGTCTCTGTAGGTAAAGATACCTTTCGACAGTTCTTTTACTAGACCCCTCCAAGCTTTCTTCTTTACTCTCAGGTAACTGGTTAATCGGTCTACCAATTGCAAGATGAGCAGGTGTAACCGGCAAAGGGTCTCTGCAATCGTCGCTCACTGCCGTTAATGGTCGCGAGTTGATGATGCCTTCAATTCGAATTAATAATGTGTTCAACTCAGAAAAGGTGAGAAGCGCCTTTCCAAGCACTTTACGCAATGATTCTTTGATTGCTCTGAAAAATCGTTCCCACCATCCGCCTCGCCATGGTGAACGCTCGGTGATGAATTTCCACGTAATCCCTTTCGACGAGAGCTCAGAATTAATTCGATTTCGATCCAATGTATCCCACACCGTTCGTCTTTGAGTACTAGGATCATACAATTTCTGGATTTCCTTGCTTGCAGCCTTAAAGGTTTTTGCGTTGTCGGACCACACTGTATGGCAAAGACCTCTGCGGCTTGTCATGCGACTAAAGGCTTGTAGGAACTCATCAGTGGTAAGGCTGTGTGTTAGTTCCAAGTGAATCATACGAGATGATGCGCATGTGAATAGACCAATGTACACTTTCTGTATGGTTGAACCTTCTTTTACATAGAGAGGTCCTGCGAAGTCAGTTCCAACATGCGCGAAAGCTGGTGAACATGAAACTCTCTCCTCCGGCAATGGGCCCATTTTCTGCGCGCAAGGTCCAACTCGCCGTTTTTGGCAAGCCACGCATCTTCTGATAACACGTTTGACTTCTCGTCTCCCTTGGGTCAGCCAAATTTTCTGTCTTAAGGTTGACAGTATGCTTTCTGGGCCCGCATGTAACATGATCTTCTGTAGGTCTAGTACCATCTTTGCGACTTCGGGATGTCCGTGAGGCAATATTACTTGATGCTTGGTCTGTTCAAGTAGATCAGCAAACTGCAGTCGGCCACTAACTCTTATAACCCGATCCTCTCTGTCATAATACGGGTCCAGTTTGAGAAGGCGGCTGTTCTTGGGAAGAGTTTGTCCGGACTTTAGCAACTGGTAATCTTCTTTATAGACCTCTTCCTGTACCCACTTACAACACTTAAGCTCTGCCTTCCTCACTTCTTCTGCCGACAGTTCACTTTCAGAAGACTTACATTTAGTCTTGAACAACTTGACTGCTCTCAGTACATAAGCGGTTACTCGAATCAACTTTAACCATGTCCCGTAACGCGACATATCAATTAACGGCTCTCTAACGACTGCTGTACAACCATGAGCAATTTTCCTTTCCTCTTCGCATACTTCAGAGGGAACAGCGCCACCTTGGGGCTGAACGGGTAAAGGTTTGTCACTCGAAGACAGCCACCGAGGACCATTCCACCATAAGGTATTGGTAATCATATCATCACAGCTCAACCCACGCGTCAACAAATCTGCAGGATTCTCCTTACTAGCACAGTACCTCCAACACTCAGGATCCCACGTAGACTGTATTTCTGCCACTCGATTCGCCACAAATGGTTTCCAACGAGAACTCTGACCTTTTACCCAATGCAGTGCCACCATACTATCAGTCCAACACACAACACCACTCACTTCCATAGGCAAAGTGTCTACAACAAACTTCAACAACCTGGCATTTACAACTGCTGTTAAAAGTTCCAGTCTGGGTAGTGACACTTTCTTTATAGGTGCAACTCGGGACTTTGATATTACCAGCTGCGAGGATACATGACCTTGCTTGTCTGCTATTCTGATGTACACTGCTGCTCCATACGCTTTAGGAGAGGCATCTCCAAAACCATGTAGCTCTATCTTAGAATCTTGCGTGATGCCATTTCCGAAGCATCGGGGTATGGTCACACCTTTCAGTTGCAACAACTCTGACTTCCAATGTAGCCACTTTGCTTTAATTTCACTGTCCAAAGGGTCATCCCACAATAATCCTTTCAACCACAGTTCTTGGAAGAGGATTTTGGCTCTGACAGTGAAGGGAGATATCAACCCTAAAGGGTCAAACATTTTCGATGCTAGACTAAGCAGGCTTCTCTTTGTCATTGGATCCGGAGATAAGACAATTCCACCCGGTGCAAGAAATCGGAAGTGATCAGAGGTCAAATCCCATGAGACTCCAAGCGCTTTAAGGGGTTCACTCGACTCAAACTTCACCAGTGACGATGAGGCTCTTTTGGCTGGGGCAATAGCATCCATTACGAGCTGTGAGTTACTTGCCCACTTTGTCAAGTTAAATGCCGCTTTCATCATGATCTCTGACATGTCTTGTTGAAGTTTCACAGTCGAGTCCACCGTATCGGCTCCTGTTAGGACGTCATCCACATACATGTTTTGTAGAATTTCTTGGACTGCATTTGGGAACAGTTCTGCGTATTTTTTTGCATGAGCATGGACAGTCGAAATAGCAAGGAATGGACTGGAGTTCACACCAAATGTCAGTCTTTGCATTCTATAAACTTTGGGTGTTTCGTTAAATTGTAAATCTCTCCACAGGTACCGGTGAACGTCTCTATCCTCTGGCGCTAGCTTGACCTGAAGAAACATCTTTTCAATATCTGCTATGAGACCAATTCTGTTTGTTCGAAATCGAATGAGTACAGATGCAAGGTTGGGCTGTAAAGCAGGACCGGGAAGGACACAATCGTTGAGAGAAACACCATCTCCTTCTCGCGCGGAAGCATCAAACACGATTCTGCACTTAGTCGTCGTTTTGTCATCACGGAACACAGCATGATGCGGCAGGTAGCGTACAGCTCTATCTTCATCATTCTCGTTAGGCACTACCTCTGCAAATCCTTTCTCTACATATTCATTGATTGCAGAATTGTAAACTTTAGCTTTCACAGGGTCATGTCTTAACCTTCTTTCGATGCTTTCCAGACGTCTAACAGCTTGCATGTAGTTACTTTCCAGTTTAGGAGGGTGACGTTTCCACGGTAGTCGTACTTCATAGTTCTTTCCGTCAAATTTCAATCCTCTATTGAAGTCAGCAACAGCAACTTCCTCCTCCCGGGAAACGACAGTGTTTTCAGTCTCAGCGATGCCAATAGATTCCAGTTCCCAGAATCTTTTCAAGCTTTTAGTGAGTCCACTGTTTTCTACAACGGTAAGCATGGATGTGGTATACCTTGAGTAACGGTTTACTTGTCCGGTAAGAATCCACCCGAGATGAGATTCAACAGCAACAAGTGACTCAGATGAACTACCTTTCTTGTACAACCCAGTTACGAACGAGTAGTAAAAGTCTGCACCAATAAGGACGTCTACTTGGACGGAATCGCGAGGGTAGGAATCTGCGAGAGTTAAACCTTGAAGATGAGAGTTCTTACGAAAGTCTAACTGCACTGGCCCGAGGGGGTTACAAATCTTGGGAATAGCAAGGGCCTCCATCTCCACCTTGGAATCTCCTTTCATTGGCGAAAGTGCAAATTTAACTCTCTGTAATCTCTTGGTTTCACTAGTTGTTCCACCGAGCATTGTAACACTTAATAACTCTGAGGGACCTTGCAAGCCAAGGGACTCTGCAATGCTCTTGCGCACATATGAACGTTGACTACCAGAGTCTAGCAAGACACGGACTGTCATTTCTTGACCATTAACAGTTAACCTCGCCAACGCTGTCTGTAGCAGTGTTTCCTTCAAGGGCAATGCAGGTTTAGCTGAAGCTAACCCACTTAAACTGATGTTGGAAGGCTGCTGGGGTGTAGCCACTAACTGCTGACCATTTAACAATTTGTGATGACGGCGGCCACAATTTGCCACAGAACACTTAGGTTGGCGACAAATCTTGGAAAAGTGCTTGTGGTTGCTAGGCTTTAAACAATTGAAACACAGTTTATTCTCTTGAACTAGCTTCCACCTGTCATCTAATGACTTGTCATTGAAAACTGGGCAATTTGGCGACTCGTGACCTGCTTTACAGAAATTGCAGCTTGGACCAGTTAGCTCGCGTGCCTCACCAAGTAATGCAGAGGCTGTATACGCTCCATCCTCACCAATTCGAGGAAGTGACGACTTTCTTCTGTTATCTCTACCCTTATTGCTTTGGGTATTGTTCACATTACAACCTCTCTCTCCCGCTTCTTTAGATACTACTTGGCGGTTCAGAAATTTGAAAAACAGCTCAAGATCTATTTTATCCTCTTGAGTGTCTGCAAGCTCTAACTCCCATTTTTCTAGTAACTGAGGTGGCAACTTGGTCTCAAAGATGGGTAACAAAATACAACCATGACTCGCTGGATCTTCACCAAGCGCTTCTAAGGCTCTGGTTCTATTCATAAATGTGTCATAAAGATCTCTAAGGGCGGATGCGCTGATCGCCGACTTAGCATCCATCTGGATGACAGATTTCACAAGGGATGAGATTATCATACGTTTTCTTCCATACCTGTGTTGGAGGCAATGGACCGCTGCTTGATAATTTGCTCCAGTTACTTCAAATCCTTCTATTGTTTGCAAAGCATTACCAGTAAGCACTGAGCGTAGGTAAGTAAACTTCTGTACCTTGGGTAAGTCATCATTGTTATGCACTGCGGCTTCAAACTGGTCCCAGAAGTTTTGAAATTTCAACACATCCCCATTAAACTTTGGCAGTTCAATCCTGGGCAATTTAAGACTTGACGATTGACGACTGTCAGTATGTGTATTTTCTTTTGAAGACTGATGATCTTCCACTTTGGAATCCCTTTGGAGGTATTCATGAGCAACATCGATAGCTTTATCCACCACACGTAAAAGATCTCCCCATTTGCGAAGTTCTTCTTCTATCATATCCTCCGCGATCAGCGCAACTATTTCATTTCTCAGCTGAAGATATTTCTCTCTGTGCACGGTAAGTCTTTCAATTCTCAGCTTTACTTTCACTTTGTTACTTGTACTTTGACTAAGCTCCGAAATTTCCCGAATCAGCCCGTCCATATCTATTTGCAAGGCTTTGGCTTTGCGTCTGATCGAGTTAATCTCTTGAATTTCTACTTCACTCGAAGACTCCGCTGACTCAGCTAGATTCATTTCTTCCTTCGACTCTGGTTTGACAACATTTGACTTTGAATCGTCCACCAACCTTTCAATCAAGACCTTCTTTTTTCCAGTAGTTGGTAATCCCTTTTCTTGAAGCAGCTTTCGCAGCTGATCGGCTGTAAGTTGCGATAAATCATCATTTTCGGTCTTTGGACTGGCGGCCATCTTATCGCCCACGTGGTGATGACCTTGCGAAGAATTGCAAATTTACTGTTCAAATGTCACCTTGTATCCGGCTGTGAAGGACCATGTTAAGGAAGCGATGGAATACAAACTTGAACGCTTGAACACAACTTTAATCCGCTCGATTTACAATACACCGATTTACAACAGGTTGATGTACTGCCCGGGAACCCGACTTACAACAAATCTACGAGCGACTAGCAAGGAAGTCACGTGACGTGTTATCTACATAATTTATTCTACTCTCACAGGTCCAGTCTCACGGGGCTTTTAATGACCCGAGTACGAGTACGACGATGGGCCGTAACAGCTACTTTACTTTTTTTTGGTTTATGCACTAGACATTATATAAGCGCTACAGTCGAAGCCCACTTTTCGGACATTTGCTTAGTTCCGATACCTTCTTCCGGCACTTCATTTTGAGCCTGGAAGAAGCCCTTATAATTTTTTTTGGATAAATTCCCTTAGTACAGACATCCGTCACTATGGCAACACTTTTTTATAATCTCGCAAAGACAATTATCTACACCTATACGTTATTTTTGTTCTATAATAAGAATGAGAGTCAGGAAAATAGAGCGTAAAGAACTTCCTAGTAGTTCAGTTCACCTTTTATTACTTTCATATACATGTACCTGGTAACTTGAATCTAAGGGTGCTTGCATGCCCGCTCAAAAAACATTCAACCCAATGAAAAAAGACCATATCTCAAGGTTTGAAGAGGATGATGATGCTGACAAAGCAGAACTGAACAATCAGACTGGCAACATGATTTCATAATCATAACAGCCCTTTTAATAATAAGTGACATTATATTCATTAAAATATTTTTATAAAACTAAGAACAAGCATATGACCGTAAAGTGTTTCAGTTCCCTTTATCTGTGTAATAGAACCATGCTGGGTTTTTTTATCGTTGAACCAGAAGCAGAGATACCCTGCTAAAAGCCATGCAAGAGAGAAACCTCGGCTCGTAGGATAAGGCAGAGAAGGTTTTTTGCCCATGACTATGAATTATAGGATTGAAGGAAACCCTGAAGTTCAGTAATAGATTCTTGAGTGCTTAATAATTTTATGATTTCAGTTAATAATGCAATTTGAGTGGCATCCATAACTCAATTTAATTATAACATAACAAAAAAAGAAAAACATTTACATTTATTTTGCTTCCATGCAGCTATATACTGGAACCTCGATATCGAGCTAAATTAAGTAAAAAATGCTAGCGGCACTGTCTAAATGTGTTTTTATATAGATAGTTATATCTAAGCCCTTTTCCATACATTTTACCATACCTTGGAGCAAACATTTATTTTACCAAGGGGTTCGTTTTAACACGAAAATGACAAAAGTTGTGTCCTGCATTACCCAGTAGCCTGTACAAATCTTTTAAATACATTTACGCAAATAGAATGGTTAATTTCATCAGGAATAGAATACAGTACATTGATAATTTGTGTTTTTTGTAGAATATACTCCATGACTTTTTAGGTAGAAAGACCGTACTAATGGCAGACGAAAGTTTAGAGAAAAATCATTGCGAGTTAACCGACCTCGACACTAAACTATAGTTAAAAACGTGTGTGAATTCCTTCGCAATATTTTAGAATGTTTTTACAGTTTAAAGTGAAATGAAATTACTAAACGGGAGCCCTGCTTTTAGGCTTGGCTAAATCTATATATTATTGTCTTTATTTCCCCTTTATAACTTTATTACCGAGTTTCATAACATATAGGTGATAGGTGACCACTTTAATTGCACTATTTTGCTGTTTCGAAAATGAATAAAAAAAGTTGTGTTTTATGTAGGAATTTCATCAGTATCTATAAAATAAACAGAACATTACATGGCCGCTTGGGGATACGAATTTTATCTTCTCGTGCTGAAATTATCTCTCACTCGTTCGCGGGTCAGCACTTGAAGATAAAATTCGTATCCCCGCGCGGCCATGTAATATCCTCTATGATTTAGCTTCAATGATGGCACTATTCTTTGTATTATCTTCTGGAATGACTTAAAATACAAGCAAAATTTTTACCTTTCGTTTTCATAATTTGCAGCTATTGTATTGCCAGTTGTTTACCATTGTGGGTGTGGACACTCTGTTGTCTGAATTTTCAACTAGTTCGTCATGCTTTTGTACTTTCTTCTCATCTGTTCGATCGTTCGGTCATGTTCCTAAATGATTCTTGGATTATTTACTCTGGCTTGCAAGCACAGATTTCCGTTAGTGGCCAGTGTCCTTTGAAATGTTGTTCATGTTTTGTATTTTTCGTTCCATTTCACAACATTTCAACATTTCATTTCACAAACGGCTGCATGGGAGGCAAGGCAAGTATTTACCTGGAACCAATCATGGGAAACCAAATTGATCTGTGAAGTAAACATTTTCACGTTTCAAAATCCGATACCCACAGGTGCCAGCAATTGAACCCTCCTTGTATTGGCAGTACAAGCATCTTCTTTGCTGAGCGACCAAGGGGCTTGAGGTAAGCTGTTTTTGTTGTCTTCCTGCAACTAGTATTCCTCCCCGAACCAACCAAAGTCCTCTTCTTGGATGCGAACCTTCCAATTATCCATGGGGACGACACCTGTCAACAGTTGCACCAAAAGGAGCCCTATTCGTGGAATCATGTGCATCGCCTCTGTCACTACATCGGAGATTGCGTCAAAGTATGGGAGCCTGTCAAAGGCCGGCAAATTTTTCAAACCAGTTGATTTCGCCTTGCCTCGTAACGCAGTGTTGCTGGCGCCATTCGCCTTTGCCCTTTCATAAGCAACACCATACTGGTGTTGCTGGCACTACCGTCTTCGGTGGTGGACGGATTTCCTCCCCTCCATGGGGAAAAATGGGCCCACTCTCCGAGCGTAGGGGATGATTGATGAGTAGAAATCTCTTCGAAACTGTGTAGACCACTTTTACTAAAATGGGGAGGTATGTTCCGGTTTGTTGGCACTTTTTGCACCCTTGGAATGCATTTTGACAAAGGGTATTCAGGAACATCTGTTGCCCTTTGTAGTCTAGAATATCGCACACGCACCGCGCTTTCAGCTTAAATCGTTCCCTGGTGTCAGAATGGTAACATTCCACTCCTTCTTCCAACTGCAGGAGTTGATCTACCAGTGGACCAAGGTACGTTGAGAGAGATTTTGTTTTTTTTGGCCCAGGGAGTACGGACCACAACAGTATTCTCTCATCGGCACTAGGAAAATTCAATATTTGCAAACTGAGGGGGCACATACTGTATTGGGAATTGGTGATTTAAAACGGATGGACCGGATCTGCACTGAAAGCGAGAAGAAGATTGAGCGGGTCCCCGTCTAGTGGTCCATTCTCAGAATACGTACGCCTCCAACATTGCGTATCCTGCACGTCGTATACTAAATCGCCCTCCTCTCTCTCTTGTTGCCTCACCGCATGGTACTTTAAAAGCCTTGGTAGATTTGGAGACTGGAACACTTTTTTAAACCTAGGAGCCAGAAAGATAACATTAGTTTACTTGGCCTTTGGAGATCAAACATTTTTGTAACCAGTAATTATAACTGAATTATCATCATCATTCACCTGGTTGACCAAAGAGCAGCCGACTGAAGACCTGCTACGGTTATGAGTGCGACTGGACGCGATAATAGTCATCTGCCACCGAAATTTCAAGAACCGTCGAAAACGGAGTGGGCGGCGCTTAACCTGGCATTAAACCCCATCTCCGCACAACCAGATTTTAGAAAAAGAAAAGATAACTCTTTTCGGGGCCCCTTTACCCCGTGTCTGAACGTTCTGTTACGGCACATGCTCCCCTGCAAGGGGTGACAATATCCATGTTCTTTTGTGTTCCAGTTGGGCTGGAATATTCACCCGTTTCCTTTTCCATGGACGACCCAAGAGAAACCGAAACAATAAAAGAAAAACGTACCAGGAAATATATGCTGCTAAGGGTGTGAATAAAGTATTATTATAGTGCTAACCGGAATATCAGAGGAATAACGGAGAAGGTCCGCCCTGGAGAGTCCCCGGCGCATCTTTCTTCCCCGCACGTTGGTCATTCTGTGGCGTAGTTGTTTTCACCCGCATATAGCATGCATCCATTGCTGCAAATATGATTTTGTTTCGTTTCCGTAATGTACTTACTCAGCAAGGCACGGGCTTTCTTGAAAGTATTAGGAACTTTAATTCTTTTTCCTACTGCTAAGGACATCAGGCTTTGTAGCAAAGACCACAAATCGCTTACAGCTGCTTCAGACACGCCAGGATATTTGGAGGACCATCGTAAAAGTGCAACGGCTACATCCATTTGGGTAACTGGTGAGTTTTCACATATTGGTTCATTTTTTTTGATGATGAGTTTCAGTGTCACTTTCGCTTTCTTCTCCGTCTTCCGAACTATCGTTAATACTTTCCACTTCATCGCATGTAAGTTAGCCCTCGTTTTCATTACTTGAAACATCCCAATCCTGAAAGAGTGAAAGATCGTAATTATTATGAACCTTTCCCTCATCACTTCCCTTTTTGGAATTTTAGAAAAAAGAGGTCATGTGAAAAACGTCAGTGCAGCTTTCGATACCTGACTAACTGACACCACCCAAACTATTGCAAACTGTGAAATGAAACTAATTGTGCTGCCTAAGTAACTGTTTTCCTTGTTTCCTTTTCTTATTGTTAAGAAATCTGTTAAGGCTTGGTTGTTTATTGAGGTGGCTATAGCGCAATCAACTGAATACAATAGTGAAGGCTTAATGTATTGCGTTTTTTAGTTATTGTTGAAAATACCCAGTGAAAAACTGGCAGAGAAGAGAGGTGTAGACAAAAGCAAATGCACCATAAAAGGCCAAAAAATTCTAAAGGCGCTCACCATAGATTCATTGTCCCAAGTGTCGGGTTGTTTTCCATCACCAGTCGGACTTGTAGTGTCGTGGTATTTACTGTGTCGCTGGCGAGTCCTGTTTGATACAATCACGTCTCCTTTACATGCTGAGCAGGTCGCAGACCTCACCTTCTTCCTCTTGCTACAAGACAAATGTGTTTATGTTAGTTGATTTCCCCGCCAAGAAGAAAAAAACAGCTAACAGCTTCGTGTTACGAAAAGCTATCTGGTATGTGAACACCTTATCCGATATGTGCCTCTTTACTAGAGCTCGGAGCTATGCAGCTTCGCTCCGTTACCAAAATTGGGCCGAAATCACCGTTCTTGTGTGAGCAGAAGCTCTATCCGATATGGTTTTTGTGCCGGGGCTAATGTCATCCGGTGTAGCCTTTAGTAGTATTCACAATGGAACCTCGATATCACGAAAGGCCAAGGGACAGGAAGAATTTGTTCACCACGACAAAGTTTCGTTATATCGTCACTGTATTCCATATATTCTACTAATAATTATAGCTATCGCTAATAAGAACAAACGAGCGACGATTTTACCTATACTTTTCCATTTAGCAGGAATTACCATAATTTATAGAAAATAGATTGAACTTAATTCAATTGCATAAGCGAAAAATACCTTGAAAATAGTGAACTTAACTGTTCGACTGCATAAAGAATTTGAAATACCGGCTTTACATAGCATTTTTTCGAGATATTGAAGTTCGTGTTATTGTCTGAAGTTGCGCACAGAACGTCATCTTGTGTAAAATTTAGTACATAAGTAGTATTCCTAACCAATCAGAGCGCAGCAAAGACAATAGACCTATTTTTTTGGCGAGTCACATGACCTCATTTGCATATTTGACGTAGGGTTTTTTCACGTGACCTCATATGGGCCAATCAGAAAGCAGCAACCCCCAACCACTCCCCAGTCCACCAGAAGTGACACGCCAGCGAGACCGAAAGTCAAGAAAAAGCACACTGTATTGGAAATAAAAATCACTATTTTGGCTTAATGCAATCTCGAGAGGTACTTATTTACATTCGGGACATGTGTGACGTCGTAGTGACGTCACGCCCAAGAAGCAAACATAATCACAGAAGGCCAACTGTTGCGAATGATGAACTGGTTTATTATCCAATGATTTACTATAAAGACAAAAGCAAAACTAGTTTGAATGACCTGATTACAAACGGGACATATGTGACGTCTTAGTGACCTCTCGCCCTTAAAATATTTGGCATATTTACACAAAAAAGATCCTGTGAAGGCCACCCCTTGCCAATGATAAAGTGGTTTAATATCCAATGAGTTGCTATGAAAGGAAAAAAATCAGGGTCTGAAAAGGTGTAATAGGTGGGACCATCCGTGATGATATACAGTAGTAAGTTTTCCTTTTATAGGGCAGCCTTGAAAAATCATGACTCTCTCGAGTATGCACTGACTGTCTATTGAACAAAAAAGACATTTTTTGGTTTGAAAATGCGAACAAGAAGGGGTGGCGCCACCATGCAACCTCCCCCTTCTTGGTTTACAAAATATTTAATTCAAATCCGATATTTTAAAAACATTTCCAGCCCCCACAGGGTTCACAGGCCATGGAAATGTGCCGTACATGGAGCCAACACTGTTTACAGACCATGAACAATTTGTTATTCCTGTGGATCTGGCGAAATGCATTGTTTCTCAACACGTAGTGAGTGCCTCAAAAAGGGAAGGAAGGTAAATTGTCCGTAGCACGAAATGACAATCTAAGGGGGAAAAATGAAGCATCTTTAAGATCGTTTTTAACAGTGCAGTTATGCTGTAATCAGCCTGTGTGGTCATGCATAACAAATAACAGTGCAGTTATGCTGTAATCAGCCTGTGTGGCTGAGGGCCTTTGTGGCCATGCATAACAAATAAAAGTGCCATTATGCTGTAATCAGCCTGTATAGCTGAGGGCCTTTGTGGCCATGCATAACAAATAAAGTGCCGTTATGCTGTAATCAGCCTGTGTGGTTGAGGGCCTGTGTGGCCATGCATAACAAATGAACTCGCCATTGCTGTAATAAAACTGTGTGGACAATAGTCTACTATATATGTGGCCAGGCGTAACAAATAAAAAGGCTCTTAAGTTGAGATTAGGATTAGGGTTTGTGTTGAAAGGGATATTACTCCAAAAGCCAGTTTTTCGGCAAAAAAGTAACTTCTTGGAATTATTTCATTGTAGCAATATTGTTTTGTTTAGTCTCCTTTCTTTATTTAACTTACAGTAAAAACCTGCATGTTTGATGAACCTACTTTCCGAAATACACTGAATGCTCGCCTTGTAGACATCGCGGTATAAGATACATCCCCAATAATATGGACAGCAGCTAAATCCCAAGCAAAAATAAATTACAGATGTTTGACTGAAATAAACTTCCGCTATTATGGACTATCGCTAATGAAGACACTAACTTAAGCTCCCTATTGTGTCCGCTCTAAAAGGAGTTGACTGTATGGCAAAATAGGTTCTTGTACTTTAGATAGTTATTGGCAATATTTACACATAGTAAATTTTGGTTAAATTAGGTCCATTTTTTTCTGTGAAATATACATAGTCTTTAAGCAGCAGGAAAATAAATGTTTTTGCTCTTAAAATCCATAAGTGTATCTCCATAGTTTATCATAGTTAAACTTTAAACCAAATAAAAGAGCCTGCTTGATCTTTTTTGGTTTAAAACATGTAGGTTCTTGCATTATTGAAATGGATCATTTCTGATAGTACAGCTGTAGGTTTTTTTAAGTAAATCACTACTTCATTGCTCTTGTCATTTCCTTAATTAAATGCTAATGGCATTTGTTTTCATAATTTCACTGCCAAACGTAGGCAAACTCCAAATACGCCATGTTACATTTATGGGCTTAGTATCCTAGCCTTTAGTGAATGTGAAGCTAAGGTTGACCTTTTTTTGATACAAACCTGCTTGCTTGTCTTATGGAAATTATGCTTAAAAATACTAGTTAACATAAAGACAACATAGTTTACATAATAAAGCAGGAAGGGTCTTATGAATACATTACAAGGTCAACTCCAACCTTGTTTTCACGTGTAACTGTAAAATGGGCTAGTTAAATAAAATTCTAAGCTTCGTATTCTAAAATGGTGAAAGACATATTACAAATAATAATAATAATAATAATAATAATGATAATAATAATAATACAAATAATAAGAAAACTTAAGAACTTTGTCAGTTATAGACTGAGAAAGCACGTAGTGGAGTCACTGGTGCTGTCAAAACTACAATCATGGACAAAAGTCTTGGGACAGTTGTACAGTTCAAACTGTATCCGCGCGCTACTAACACTTTACGTCCCTACCCCCTCCCCCCACCCCACAGACAGTGTTGAAACCGTCAAGGCACCGTTCCTTTGATCTTTTAACATTGTATTGGGTGGGGAGGGGGGAGGGGACATGGATTTTTAAAAAGACAGCACTGCTTTTTGCGACAGAACTTGTGAAACGCATAGAATTGAAGTTACATTCTGACCGTCCCAAGGACTTTTGTCCATGATTGTAGACTTTTGTGAGACTGTCTATTTCCCTTTGCCGGAATTTCTATTTATTTATAACAACTTTATTTGTAATAATCAATATTAAAAGGCTGCCATCAGGGAGGAACTGAATCCTCATGTAAGATGACCCCCTAAAAATATCTACAAAGCTATTAAGGAAATATAAGTCAGATAAAAACTATTATAATGTAAGGAGAAATGTAAAAGATATCACCAAAATATATCTATTAATAATGGAGTTATTAAAAATTATCTAATTATCAAATTAAATATGCAATCGCAACAATTTTATGTTCATTACTTACTAGTTAAAAAGTGTTCTCTTAAGCCCTTTTTAAATTTTGACAATGAATCGGCACATATTAGAGAATCTGGTACCGAGTTCCATTTATCTATATATCTATGCCAGAAAGAGAATTTTAAAATATTAGTTCTTGAAAAAGGTTTCCAAATCTTCCTTCTATTTCTTGATCTAGTGCTGGCACGAGAGAAAGATAACTAATTGTCAAGCTTAACTCTCGAGAAACCATTAATAAACTTAAATAATTGAATTATCGATAGATATTCCCTACGGGACTTAAGCTCCATCCAACCAAGGTATTGCAGACGTTCGGTATAATCAATAGGTCCACCAAGGATCCAGCGTGAGACATTTCTTTGGATTCTTTCAAGTTTGTCTGACAGGTAGGCTTCATGTAGATTCCAAGCGGGACATGCGTATTCGATGATAGGACGTACCATTGTTTTGTATCCAGTTATTGTTGCTTCAGAGCACCTGCCAAATGTGCGTTTAAGTAGACCCAAGATCCTGTTGGCTTTAGCAGCTATTGCAAGGACATGATGTTTCCAAGATAGATCAGATGAGAGTGTTACACCCAGATGCTTGTGGGTAACTACTTGTTCCAGGGGTAAAGAGTTGATGGAATACGAACACTGACCTTTAACCTTAGATCTTGTTATTCTCATACACTTGCATTTAGCTTCACACACCTTTAAAAGCCACTGCCTACACCAGTTGGACATACAGAGTAAACCAGCTTGGATTGGAATTGAGACTTCATTGACGGGTGCTGAGTTGTGGAGTAAAGTATCATCTGCAAACATATCACTAGGACAAGGAATACATTCGGAGATTTCATTTACGTAGAGTAAAAACAGGAGAGGCCCAAGAATACTCCCTTGGGGAACCCCTGAAAGTACTGTAGCCCAGCTGGAGGTGGAACCGTCAATAACGACCCGCTGGCGTCTATTCGAAAGGAAGTGACACAGCCAATTTAGAATTTGTCCTTGTATACCATATTGACTGACTCTATGAATAAGACGTTTGTGAGGTACCGAATCAAAAGCCTTCGCAAAGTCTAAAAACACAACGTCAGTTGTTTTTCCATTGTCTAACGCTGAGGCCCAGGTACGGAACAGATGAATCAGTTGAGATGTGCATGATAATCCCGTTCTAAAACCATATTGGTGGACACTTAGTAGATTATGCTGATCAACGAAGACTGAAATATGCTTTGCGATAAGTTTCTCCAGCACTTTAACCACAAGACATTTACGTGTCCAGCTAGTAGCGGCTAGTTTTGTCCCGAGTAGGTATGTAAATGACATTAACGATATTGTTACGATAGGGTGGTTACCAGTAAGACAGTTAAGAGATTTCCACGTTCTCAAACTCGTTCACAAGGCCTTGCACTCCCCCAGCTGGCCGTCTTATGTACCACTAGATACAGTTAAACATCTGCGATCTTTGCGGTCAGAAGCAGCAACAAGGTTAATTATACCAATGGAGAGGGGCACCTTTCAAGACTCTGCTGCAAACTTATTTAATGTCCTTCCGGCAAATGTTAGAAACTGTAGCGATTTCAAAGTATACTGTAGGGACGTTAATGCCTATCTATTAAATAACATTTGTAAATAGTTTGTAAATTGCATATAGGGTTGTATTACTATTACTAATCTCTATTACATTTTTGTACAATATCCATTTATAGTCCGATATTATTGCTTTTTATATTGTAGATTTCAATTTTTTTTTGTAGTATATTGGAGTTTTCCATTTTTTTATATTGTACTGTTTAACAGGTAAAGAGCCACTAGGCACTAGCCATTATTATTATTATTATTATCATTATTATTATTATTATTATTATTAATAGTACTACTTACATAGTCACACCACACAATGTAGGATTTGTCTTCAAAATCAAAAGGTAAATAATTATTATTATACATCAGACTCCCTATGAAAAATCTGATTGGTCGAGAGCATTCAATCAATTCACAATAGCTCGTGAACTTGACATGATATCATGTCAAGTTCAACGTCTGCCTGGTTACCAAGCCCCTTGAAGTGTTCTCCTCAGAAACAGAATGGCTGAATGCCTATTGTTTAAAAAATGTATAATAAAACAATTATTGAATTCGGTTTTCGCATGATATCATGAATTATCAAAACCTCGTGTCTGTATTATCTGCCGAAGCCGAAGACTGAGGCAGATAACACAGACCTCGGTTTTGATAATTCATGATATCATGCTCAACCTCATCCAATAAGTGTTTATTAACTACCTTACAAGACTCCATTGTTCACTTTGCCAGTGAAAGGGTTAATAGCATCTGGACCCAGTCCTTGTTTGAATGTGCGTTCTGTGTTGGTTCAGTATTTTTAGGAAAGGCTTTTTTCCCCTTTTTCCTTAGTAACACTGTATTAGCTAGGTATGGTAAATTTAGAGGTAACCAACAAGTTATTGAAGTAAAAAATGTGACAATGAAAACTATAGAGAAAATTGCAAAATAAGACTTAGTTATTAAGTATTTCTTCAACAACCACATGCGCTTCTGGATAGATTGTCCTGAACTGCTGAATAGATTCCATAAACAATATTTAGCATTCATTGCCCTTGACTGCTGATTCCGTAAACAACTGTCACATAAATACTAAACCTTCACTGCTTATCCCCATGTAAATAGCTTCAATATAAAATGAAGTCTATGCCTTTGCTTAAAGTGACCAATGCCAATAATATTACTGCAAAACAGGCTGGTGCTCCAGGTACATCGTCATCGTTACCAAGATTAATCAAGTATGTATGGTACTCATCAGCTTGGAAGCTAGCCAACGTAGATTTTGCGTGTGTACCACAGATTCAAAAAATATTTGACAAGCGCATATATACTGAAAATCAAAACCTCCATTATAAACAACAGTGTTCTTTCCCCAAGACACCCACAATCAAAAATGAAATTGTCACGCTAATTGATCAGATGCTGTGGAAATTGGAGAATGACTATCTGAATGTGTGATGATCTTCTTCATATTCTGCAATTCCAGTATAAGTCTTGAATAATATACCAGTTATAACTTTGTTGTGTGAATTCACCATGGATAAATTAATCTTTCCTTGCTGGAAAACAGTTTAATTAACTTTCCATGTCCCCAGATGAATTCATACTTGAAGTACTCTTTAAAACTGGACACACTATTTGTTTTGAGAATTGAAGTTATAGTTAATTCAACCACCTGCTCCCTAAGGCTAGTGTATCATAACTTTAAATTTCTCGCACAAACCCACTTCCCATAGGTGTACGGGCCGGGGGGGCGAGGGGGGCTGCAGCCCCCCCAAATTTTGGGCAACTCAGACTTTTTGGGCAACACGGGAAAATTTGGGCAAAGCCAGTTTTTAAAGACGTCCCTATGTTTTTATTATTATTTTGAAGAGATAAATATTTTCTATTTTAACCTGAAGTCGGCGTTATAATCCAGTGGCGGCCTAGCAGGTGACAAGTTTCTGGCTATAAGGGAGAGGTATCATATACTGATTTTTTTTATTGTTGGGCACTGTACTGCAATGGGCTATTTCCACTCGTGAATTTATTACAATAAACTTCCGCCTAACTTTCTAGAATCATCTCCGCTCGTAGAACAGTGTATGGCAGATAGCATCAGCAATGGGTCCGAAAGTGAAGAAGTGGCTGACTAATTCACAGTTTGAAATGCGAGAAGAATCTTAATTTTTTCAAAAAACTCTATTGAGCGGTTTAAAAATTATTCACTAATTTGTTACAGCTAGCAGTAGACTGAAATGTTTAAAAAACCGCTAACAAGAGCGCCATGCTACATACTAATCAAATCCTTCCTTGTAGCAATTGGCCGAAGCTATCTCCATGATCTTTCACCCACGTTTTTAAAAAGATTGAAACTACTATGAGGTAAAATTGCATGTCAAAAGCGCATCGTTTTCTACAGATAACGGCCAAACATCAGGATTTTCCTTTTTTGTACCGTATTTCCAACGATAAAAAACCTTATCCCAAAATGACTCGATAACGCTCTTACAGATTCCGTTTTAACTTCACGAACATTGAGGCGTCTATGGGAGGAAAAAGCTCCTGTGATCGATTTTAGAAGAACAGTTCTCACAGAGAAATATTGCTGCAAGTATAATAGGTAATGCCTTCATTTCGTTGCTATGACAACTCTGATATCATTGCAACCCTGATCACAACAAATTTCATCTTTATCTAATACAACTGTGGTGGCAATTTTTACAAATGTTTGTTTATGGCGACGTAGTTTATGCTCAAACTTGATAGGTATTGACCGTGAAAAACTGTATCGAGCCATTTTCATAT
>OZ037776.1:22280200-22292700 GCA_964035525.1 Porites cylindrica | reverse complement strand
CACATTCAAAATTTTTTTTCTTTTGTCTTTAGCATTGGTCCTGCGCCCTTTGAAAACCCGTAATTAAATATTGGCAAACATATGTGACTTCGGTTACACAAAGATGGCGGATTACCTTTACTCCTAGGCGATCGACTCGACACCGTTAGACCTGGGCTCGATTTTGTGAGCCAATCGACGGACACTAATTTACCACACCCCTGACCCGCCTTCGGTCTCGCCTTTTGTCCTGCCTCTTTTGACTCGGCCCAGCTCATCGAATTTTCTTTTTAAGACGGCATTTTTTTTGCCATTCACGCGCTCAGATTAAAGTCAAAAATACTTCTGCAAAGACTGATCAAACAATGTGAAAAAGGCTGAGGTATACAATATTTCGACTGGCCAATACCAGTCTTCATCGGGATTTTTAGCAAAAAATATGAATATACAGAATATTAACTACTGTAAAATAATGTAAACGGAAGTTACATAGTAAGGATTACATAATGACTATAGTTCGTCACGTTTTTTAATTCCCAGAGGCTCGATGGTTTTGTCTTTATGAATGAGGGGCGCCTCCTAAGTGTTTGAATTGTGATAAGTAACATATGGGAAACAGAGTGACTATTGCTGAGAAAGTGTTTTGAAACTGAGGTTTCGATGTAAACCGTGGTCAATATAGGGGCATGTGGTGCATCTACTGCTCTTGCACCAAAAAGAACCGGGAGTGGCCCGGGTATTTTTAAAACTATCAGTCTCTGGTAATTGGGCTCTAACAAAAATATCGCTTACATTGTTAAGTTGGTGATAAGCTATTATTAGAGGGCAAAAACATTTCTACATAGTTCTGAAGAGTAGAGAACATGGGAATGTTTGTGAATAATTTACGCGACATTGGACAATGTAGGGGTATCATCATCATCATTATTATCATTATCATTACATTATTGTAAAGAAATCGGGAGCTCCGTTTTTAGGCTTGACTAAATATATATAATATATAGATTTAGCCAGGGCTAAAAGCGAGGCTCCCATGAATAAATTAATAAACTTATATTCCACAATTCAGTTAACTTTAGAGCACATTCATGTGACTTTTCAGGGAAAGGCTAAGTGATTTTAGACAAAAATAGTTTGCAAACAACCCCAGAGTGAACCAAATCTTACATCGAGTTGATGGCCTCATATGTACACCCAAAAACTGGCAATCATCTTCGATCACATTTTTTAAGAGCCATGGCTCTTGATCACCGTAGGTTAATTAGGCCTGCAAAAACGTTCCGGCCGAATTTTTTGCGTTCGACAAGTTTACTTTACAAAATATTGCCAACAAATCTGGGTTCGTGTAAATCAACCTTATATATCATTTATACATCACATCTGAGGTGAAACAGTACTATGAGGCACTGTTTTTATCATACAGACCTCGGACAACAGAATGCAGTATTTGACAGTTTTGCAATACAAATTACTATCATTCAATATTCAGCACCATCAAAGGACGCGTGGGCTTTAGCTAAACCGTTAAAAAAAGTTCCAAAATCACCTATAGGGCCAGCCGGTTCTGACTTTTGCAGTGCTAGCTGTGGCGAGTGTTTGAATGAACATTAACACAGTTAAGCTCCAATATAATAAAGAATTTATTATGTTTATTTTTTATTTTAAAATGGTTTAACGCGCGGCATTGTTCACTGAACGACTGAAAACAATCGGCACAGCGATCAAAATTACAAGAGAGACTACTAATAATCAATAAAAGACATAAAATTCGGTGAAACATATACAGAGACGACAATTTTCATTCAGGAAGACAAGTATTAAAGTGTCTCTAAAAATCCTGAGTCTTCGAACTTAAAGCTGAAGTTTTTGTTTTAAGCCGGCTTCCCGGTGTTTGCTTTTTTCAAAGACGAACTCGAGGCAAGAAAATCGCTCAAAACTTCTTTTACAGCCAGAATTATAACTAAAAATTCTTTGGAACGTGTTCTTTCTATTTGCGGTGAGAAAATGTCTAAAGGCTTTTTAAAGATCTGTAAGCTTATATAAACCTGATACTCGGTCAGATCATTGTCTCAAAATCTTACAAACGTGCGTAAACAAAATAGCCGCATAAACTACGCTCGACTTCATTAAATTAGAAATAAAAAACAAACATCAAATATAATAATTACTCAGGCTTACCACTCGAGATGAGGCTCCTCAAAGGTATCAAGTTAGGCCAGTATCGCTTCAGACTTTGAAACCCTCTTACGCATTAAGCAAGGTGAAAACGAAAACGATGCCATCCGAAATCGGATTTCCAACTTTGACAAGTGAAGTATTTCTCAACCAAAAACCCAATAAACAAACTAGCCATGGATAACAGAAGACTTCCGATAGCAGCTGAATTTCATTTTGTACATCCAATGGAAAAGGACAGTTAAAAACATCACAAGTCGGCACAAAACTCTGTCAGCTTCAGCTGTCAAAGTAAACAAGATTCAAGATGCTGCCTAAATTTTCCGCATGAACTCACCTGTCAAATTTTGACCAATCAGAGCATAAAAATTGGACGTAGAACGTGACCAACGCGTGAACATGGTGACAAAAGTCAAAAGCAACTGTCTTCCCTGCCTGTAGCAGCTGACTGAATTTTCGCGTCCGAGGTCAGTTTGAAATCAAAATTTTAATTGTGCGGCACATAAACACAACATATTTCATATGAATTTAAAAAAAAAATTAAACTTGAGCCTGCGATCATTTGAAAACCAGTACCTTGTCAGCGGATAACTTCAAAAAAATACTTGACCTCGATGGGTCGACACCTGAGCCCGCGATCCGCTCAAGTGATACTGGTCAGCGGATATCTTGTTTTGACAGCTGCCAATTGATCACACATTGATGTCCAATATGTGTATCAGTTTTCCTGTGCTCCGATCCCAAACTAGCTAAAAAGTATGATTGAACATTGTTCTCGATCTAGTAAAACGATGAACTGGTCAGCGGACAGCTTCCAAATAAATCACGTCACCTCGATGAGTTGACACATGAGCCCGCGATATGGTCATGGGATACTGGTCAGTGGTTATCCTGTTTTGACAGCTGTCAATTGACCATATTGTGAGTGTCATATATAAAAGATGAGGACTTGCCAAGACACGCCTGAGACACCCCTCCCTTCCTTTTGATAGTCTCCCCTACCCTACCCGTACAATCTGTAGACGCGTACGTACGTACGTACGTACGCTCGGTCAGTCACGTGACAACCAAACGGAAAGAGGTTGACCATATTCCATGAGTATGGGGCTCTGTCCCACGCGCGCTTCGCGCGCGGGAGCCCCGCTATTACCTTACATGTCATCACAAGTGTTTTTATACTTTGGAATAGCCCTGTATTTATTCTGTTAGCTGAAACATTTATTGCAAATCTTTTTCATGTAAGGATATATAATTTACTCATACACCGTTATTCCTACTTATTTGATTTGTAACAGTTGTTTAGAATTTTTTTTTCTTTTGCTCACAGACGGTGTTGCGCCCATCTAACTCTTTTTGCTTTAACGGGATAGGCTATGAAAATACCTTTATTAACCCTACCAACATTACCTTGCGCTCCTACCCAGCCTTCTGAATTTGCGTGAATCGCGTGAATTTAACCCTTGACAGCTAGTTTAAATTAGATTAATTTCCGAATGAACACTAAGCATGATTCTCTCCATAAGAATCAAAACTATTTTTCACTGCCTTCCCAAACACTGTTTGGCCTAGGCTTCTGCGTTAATTTTGCCATAAATTGCACGAGTGATAAAACAGTGGCGTCTTCATTTTACGTAACACAATTACTCGGTCATTGTGAGTAACTTTGAATGAAATAGCTAATAGTGCAGTAAACACCAACTGTCCGATCTATTTAGGATTATTTGTCGCTTTTATGTAGACAGTCAGCCAGGGAGCTTTTTATGTGGTGGAGTACCGGTTAAAGGGAAAAGAAATCTATTGTCTTATAGAGGTTTTCACGCGTCTTTTGAAGCACACTTTTAGATAATTTGCGTCCCCAATTAGTCCACACGGGCTAAATACTTTAAACGGTCTATGCTTCTTACGGTCTAATATCTTAGCCTACTCGTTTCTTATTTCAAAGGAAGATGTGTATTATGTAAGACACGTGTTGACTTTTTCTCATAAATGGCCCTATTGACTCCGTTAATTTGATTTGTTGAGACGGCGGCTGTTTTTTAAAACACGACTATTGATGAAGACTGCAATGGACAAAACCATATTGTGATCATTTTGTCTTAAAATTCAGTTTTGTTGCTAACACAACGTAAAAGAAAATCGATTTCTTTCCAAATCCAGGAAGTGTTCTCTTCTATGTTATGTAATCACCCTTTATAAAGTATAGTATTCAGCTTATCTTTATATTTAGCCTGTAACATTAGATAGGTATGTTTATCTAGCTCCAGCAATGAAATTTTTATTAATGCTTTTCCGTTTTCACTAAGGTACACCAGATAGGTTCCAAACTGAAAGTGTGCCAAGAAATTAAAACGGAAACGAGAAATGAAATTTGTAACTGGAGATTTCGCGGTAACTTTGATTGATTAGTTAAAATAAATTCTAATCTTTTGACAAGGAAGCCTATTGAATGAAGTGTGCATTGACATGAGCGTCTCTTTCACTGAAGGAGCTACTTAAGAAGCGTTTGCGAATCGTTCATTTGCGCTACTTGTTCTCCACTATGGTAAGTTTTCTTCCAATTTAGAAACCACAGTCAGTTAAACCTTTACTATCAGCCACCTACGTAGCATCTTAGTCCTTTTCTACAAAGGTCACTCCATTTTGTCCCGGCTGACAGTCCTTAAATTGACTTTGGTACTTCCTTCTCTCCAATGGCCGCCACAGTTCTGCCCTCAATTAAGAAATCAGCTCTGGATTTTCGTGGAGTTGGCTTGTTTGTCTTTTTAACATTTTTATCCTGAACATTTTACCTTAGGCTTGAATTTGTTCCGTAATGATGTTTTAAAATAAGCTCTTTTTAAACTACAAAAAATCTACCCTTTCACGCTCTGTTCTGCTTGATGGATGACAAATTTTACCTAACCTCTTTCAAATGAAACCTTGCATACCTTTATAATTTGCTGTATAAAGAAAATAGGAAGGTCTATGGAAATCAACTATTTGGCACGAACGCCTTATCAAAGTAATTTTGAATGCGGTTATTATGGTTTTTATATCACGGCCGCTTGGTTGTGGGTTATCTTTGATGTCGACGCGGCTCTTTTAGGGCTGCTGTGGATCATTGTAGGTCGTTTCGGCCTTTAGTAACTACAATTGTACGTTTGTAGAGTCCCCATCACACCCCAAGGTTCCAAATTAAGCTATGTATGCTATAAAATAGGTCATCCTGTCGCGTTAGTTGTATCTAACATCAGTGGCACCCAACGACTGTTTTCTGGAAAATATCTGTTCGGAGAAGCAAATTTTGCCTAGAATTCTCTATAACTTGAGGACGGTTAAAGTTTCTAGATGACAGTTCCATTTATGTACAATTTTCGGGGCTTATCTAATTAATTCCCTGCGATCATTTTCGGAAGTATAGTTTTTCACATTTCACTCTCCAGGTCTGGCTATTTTTTTTTTAAGAAAGGGTATCTAAAATTTTTGGAATCAAAAATGTGATGGCGAGAGGAATAAAAGTTTCGGGAAAATAATTCTGAAGCCGATGTAATTTCGAGAAGACTCAAGTTGCCCTAGGATGACCGAACAGATACAAATTCTACAACGCTGCTTAGAATGCATTTCTAGAGATCTAAAAGTACTCAGGATAGCCTAAAAAGTGTCTTAAATGTATTTTGGGGGAAACCGTCGTTGGATGCACCTGAAAAATAGACAATTGCAACTCTTTGTTGTATGGTGCATCCGAGCATTTGGTTGCCAAGTTGCAGAACGTTCAGAACGGTGCTGCACGTATTATTGTTAGACTAGGAAAGCACGAACACATTTCTCCTGTTTTGAAAGAACTTTACTGGCTACCAGTAGACCTGAGAATAGTTTAGAGGATATATTTTCTTACTTTTAAATGTGTACATGGATTAGGCCATAAGTATTTACAAGAATTATTGGATGGTCTACAAGTCTAATTTATCACTGTGCTCCTCCACTGATGCAATTAGACTGAACCTGGCTCGGTAAAAGAAGACTAAGCTGAATACACATTACTTAATTTTTGTTAGTCAGCTTTATTTATTTATTTCATCATCTTTTTTTTCTCTTTTGTGATTTGTTATCACTAGGAACATAGATTGAGAAATGTAAAGCTTTTAGATCTGTATAGGCCATACATGTTTAGAAATGCTAGTTATTATTATTATTATTGTTGTTATTGTTATTATTATTATTATTATTATCATTATTATCTCCCTCACTGAAACCTATAAAAAGGACTTCAAGTAAGTGATGCGTTTGAAGTCGACCAAGCATACATGACGGTTTAAGACCAATTATTTAAAAGACCGTTTTTCTTATCCTGGAACTAAGGTGTAGAACAGCCCGCTCTCTCGTGATCTACGATCTGCAAGAGTCTGATGATGGCGTTAAACCTAAACCGCGTCACCACAGTTTTGAATTAGTTCAGTACGTTTTATACGCAGCAGCCTTGAAAAGCAGCTTTATTTTGTCATTAGCTGTACATTTTTTAGTTGTAATCCCTCTAGTTTGGCATTTTTTTTACCGTGGGCACATTTGCATTGGTACAACTGACCCTTAAAATAAAATTTTCCCGCTGTTTTCTTTTTTACTTTAACAGAGTATGATCGCTAAACAAATGACCTCATGTTCAAAATATTTTGCAAGAATTACAAAACTGGGCACGTTGCAACTGCATGTCCATTCATCCCGTCAAAAATGAAATTGTGTTTGTATCAAAGACGCTCTTTATTGGACCAAATCTGCCTATCACCCAAGAAAATAATTCGATTAACTGTGTATCTCACTCTAAGTCTGGGAGTCACTTTAGGCAATAAACATTGTTGGTCAACCCACATTAAAGCCATTACTGCAAATTTTAATGCAAAATTAAACAAACTTGAACAGATTTGACCACACGACCTTAGAAACTATCTATTTTTAAAGTATATTACCTAGTGTAACTTACTGTATTTCTCTATGGGGCTGTACAAACTCACTACATGATCTGGAAGACTTACACATCCGTGCTGCTCGTCTTATTCATAATGTAAAGTCCCTCCATTCCTAAGAATGAAGTTCTATCCAAAGCTAAATGTTACTCCTTATCATATCTTTACAAGAAAAGATTGGCGTGCATTGCTTATCAAGCTTACTACAACTTAGCTCCACCTGGTATTACAAATCTCTTCACTAAGCATGTGACTAAATACAATTTAAGGGACAACCTCACATTTGATTTAACCCATTCTTACTCGAAAGGACTCAGTGACTCTTTCACTCATCGAGCCTGCATAATATAGAATGCTCTACCTGTAAATATCAAGTCATCACCTTCCATTGCATCTTTTAAAGGAAATATTGCAAAACACTCTAAATCTATCGGTGGAATATCTTTTGGGACGAGTTCCACTGTTACATACAAGAACACTGATGACTGTATTTACTTTTAGATTACCTTTTTTACAAATTATTTTATTGATTTATCATGCCGCTTTCTTTTGCATTCTTGTAGCTGAAATTCTTTTTCTACTAATTTTGATAGTATGTATTGTAATATTTTGACATTTCTTTTGTATAGTTCGTATATTTGGTAATTTTCGATTATTATGTAAATATTTAATATAGTTTAGCAGGTCCACCTCACCTCATGCTGCCATCTCTCAACCTGCTTTACCAACTAAAGCATGTATGTATGTATGTTTACATGACAGGCACGGTCAGTAAACACTATTTTGAGGTTGAAGGCGATGGAAAAGGAAAGCCTTACGAGTAAGTTTCTGTTCAATAGATGTAATTTATCGCTAATAGGGGAGGAGGTGGAATTACGATAGAACCAGGGAGTGCAAAGTGTTTTTCTTTCAAGGACACTGGTTTAAACATGTGACCCAGGTCGAAAGCTAGTATGCAAAGTTAAACTCTCTGTCAAAGTAATAAAATAAATAACAACCAACTGGCATCGCATCCCCAAAGTGGTTTCTTGTTCACCATTCCGGAAAGAATTGATATTTGAAAATGTGTGTTTTTTTTTTTAAAAGCTGGAAACCTGAGAGCTAAGAGAAAATCCTGTCATAGCAAGAGTTATACACAGATCTGGGAAGGGTTTTCTCCCTTTAGAAAAGACTGAAATGTCAACAAATCAGTCTCGCTATCTCTTCGTTAGAAACGGCGAATCGTCTGACATTGCGTAGGCGCTGTAGAGTATCATTATGAAAATATCCACGACCATTCCATTGTACTTTTCACTTTATTAAAACGTGTTTTCGTCTCGTTTTAAAAAGCATCCAAGGCAACTGTTTCATCTACCATGTCAAATTCACTGGTTTGAACTTTCCTGCCAATGGACCTGTTTTGCCGAAGAAGACACAGGGCTGGGAACCCAACACTGAGCGTGTCTATGCACGAGATGGAATGCTAATAGGAAACAACTTTAAATGGCTCTGTGACTTCAAAACTACTTACAAGTAAGATATGAAAATTGTCCTTTAGGGCCCCAAATGATGTAACTAATCTGAAGGGCACGATTTGGAATAAACAAAAGGGATAAGTTCAGCTTGAGTTTTAAAATAATTATGAACTGGAAAAGAGCCCAGATTTCACAATGGTTCAAATGAAAATTGAATTTACGCTCCTTTTTGCCCTAACTTTTGATTAATATACATTTGTAAACCTCATGTTATCAAATTGTGTGTCATTCAGTTGCTCCAATTCGTTTTTCAAGAACTAGTTAACATTTCGGACTAAATTTCAGTGTTGATTTGTTTTACTGTCCCCTTGAGGGCACTTTTTGTCCTAAGTACTGTGTACCGATTTTAAAACCATCAGCGGCACTTCTCGGGCCTAAAAATGGGATAATAGTCCCATCCCCTTCGTGGATTTTTACCTGTGGTTGGGGCAAAGGGTGAATACTGTACATAACAAGAGCATTGTGACCAAAATTAAAGGTATTTGGTAAAGATTTAAGCTGACAGTTTGTATTATTAGGTTTTGCTTTTCTTTTGTTAGGGCAAAGAAGCCTGTGAAGATGTCAGGGTATAACCATGTTGACCGCAAACTGGATGTAGCCAGTCACAACAAGGATTACACTTCCGTTGGGCCGTGTGAAATTTCCATTGCACGCCACTCTATGCTCGTCTGACTTCCTTTCAGAGTCAAATCAACGCAGAAATAAGCAGTGGCGTAAGAACCTAGGGATTAATTTTAGCAAAGAGAAGTAGGACGGAAGAAGTGTAAACAATCTTTAATGATTAAACCTTTTGAAAACAACGCTTCCGTGTGACACCTTATTATAGTACTGGGTAGACGATTAGTTTCAGTTTAATGTGTTTTTGATAATTGCCAATAACAGCTCCTCTAACCCTAGCTAAATCAGTACAGCCATTCAATTTTCATTACTATTTTGCCTTTTTGAGACTTGTGGCACATTTTTAGTTATCTTGTTCAGGGTTTCCCATTCGGTTTCTTTTACCACCACTCTCGTAAAAAGACCTCAGCTACGTATTTGTCTTCGGGTATTCAGTACTTTTAATGTACCTGTGAGTTCATGAAAGAACTTAATAAAAGCTTTCCGCTCAGTCATATAAACAATTTTAATCAAAAAAATTATATGACAAGGGAATCAGAAACGTTATTAATGACTAGCAAGCAACTTAAGTTTCATTGTTTCTTATGGCCGAATATTGTTTCTAATAAGATAGTCGAGCCTTGTGGCATTCCACAGGGTTCGGGATTATACTCTCTGCTTTTTCTGTTCACAAAAAGGTGAATTGTTTCCTTTTTTGGACGGTATGAACATGATTTAAAAAGCCGAAAATTCATGTTGGGAGTCCTTTTTTAATCATTGAGGCCCTTTTTCTTTTAGATTCTTATTAATACAAATGTTCTTATTTTAGTCAGTTTATCAAACTTAGACACTGGTAGTCTTTACACTAGAGGCTAAATAAGCTAAGAAATAATTCAAGACAAGTAAATTTTAAATTCTTCAAGTAAAAAAAAAAGCTTCACACACAACCTATCTTTTTTACTTCAAGTTTACTTGAGCCTATTTTCCCACGCCGTGACATAATTAAGATTGATTGACATGCCTCGCCTTTCTCAAATCGTAGAAACCGCAAGTTCGCTAAGTCGGTTTTACGGATGGTTTTCAAGTCACTTGAAACTTTCCTGAATGGTTTCAACGTTCCGACTTTAATGAGATGCAAAGTAAAGTTACTTTAGATTTTGCTTAGGCCTTCACACACGCATTTTTGGTTAAGTAAAACTTAGAAGCTCTTAAGTGTTACTCAAGAACGGCCTAGTGTAAAGACAACCACTGAAAAAATGTGTCGAGCCGTCCATCTTCAACTGTTTTTATATTTTGGAACGGCTCTGCATTTATTGTTGTAGCTGATAGATTTATTGCAGATCTTTTTCATGAAGGCATCTTTAATTTACTCATAACTCCTACTTATCAAAAAGGAACAGTAAAATTTAACACGCAACGTTCGCTTAATTCTTTTCTTTTCATCGTAAGATGTGTATTATGTAAGACACGTGTTGACTTTTTCTCATAAATTGCCCTATTGACTCCATTAATTTGATCTGTTGAGACGGCGGCTGTTTTTTTAAAACACGACTATTGATAAAGACTGCAATGGACAAAACCCTGTTGTGATCAGTTTGTGTTAAAATTCAGTTGTTTCGCTAAGACACAAAGAAGTGTTCTGTCCTATGTTATGTAATCACCCTTTATAAAGTATAGTATTCAGTACTAATATTCAGCTTATCTTTATATTTAGCGTGTAACATTAGATACGTATTTTTATCTACATCCAGCAATTTAAAGTCCTTACTAATGCTGTTTTGTTTTCACCAAGGTCAGCATATTAGGTTCTAACCGGAAAGTGTGCTAAGAAATTAAAAAAAACGAGAGATGAAATTTGTAACTGAAGATTTCGCAGTTAACTTTGATTGATTAGTTAAAATAAATTCCAATATAAGCTAGTGTACTGGGTGAAGCGTGCATTCACATCAGCGTCTCTTCACAGAAGGAGCTACTTAAGAAGCTTTTGCGAATCGTTGATCTGCGCTACTTGTTTTCAAATATGGTAAGTTTTCTTCCAATTTAGAATTCACAGGCAGTTAAGCCTTTACTAATAGCCACCTACGTAGCGTCTCAGTCCTTTTCTACAAAGGCCAATCCTTTTTGTTCCAACTAACAGTCCTTAAATTCCATTTTATGCTTCCTTCTCTTCAACACGGCCACCACCCTACAATGCAGTAATGGCCACTAAAGTTCTTCCCTTAATCAAGAAAACCTCATCACGATGGTCATTAGAAATCAAACTATGTACAAATTGACCTACTAACTATATCTTAGTCACTTAATGCTTTGTTAAGGTTTTTTAACGAACCATTTGGGTTTGAGTATGTCATTTAATGCAATGCTCTTTCGAAACTACAAAAGTTCTACCTAAATCACGTCAGCTCTTGATTTTCATGCAGTTGGCTTGTTTTACGTGCCCAGGATAGTTTCTTAACTTCGTACAAAAAAAAAGAAAGAAGCAAAGACTTTGCAGGTCGGTTTGTTTTTTTTAACACTTTTATCCTGAACATTTTACTTTGGCCTTGAATTTGTTAGTAATGATGTTTTAAAATAAGCTCTTTTGAAAGACATGAAAGACAGAGAAACTAGCGGATTGAGGACAAAGGCTTTTGGAAATTTTTGTGATTTGTTAACACTAGAAACATAGGTTGAGAATTTTAAAGCTCTTAGAACAATTTGTATAGGCCATACATGTATAGAAATGTTTTTGTAATTATTATTATTATCTTCTTAACTGACTACCTAAAAAAAGGACCTGAAGTAAGCGATGCGTTTGAAGTCGACCAAGGATAGATGACGGTGTAAGACCAATTATTTAAAAGACCGTGTAGAACAGCCCGCTTTCTTGTGATCTACGATCTGCAAGAGTCTGATGGTGGTTTCAAACCTAAAGCGCGTCACCACAGTTTTGAAATAGTTCAATACGTTTTATACACAGCGTCCTTGTAAAGTAGCTTTATTGTGTCATAAGTTATATATTTGTTACTTGTAGTCTGTTTAGTTAGGCTTTTGTTTTTTTTACCTTGAGCACATTTCCAAAGTTACAACTGACTCTTGTAATAAAATTTTCCCGCTGTATTTCTTTTACTTTAACAGAGTGTGATTGCTAAGGAAATGACCTACAAGGTTTATATGTCAGGCACGGTCAATGGACACTACTTTGAGGTTGAAGGCGATGGAAAAGGAAAGCCTTACGAGTACGTTTCTGTTCAATGGATGTAATTTATCTCTAATACATGTTTAATATATGTTGGTTTCTGTTCAATGCATGCGTGAA
>OZ037776.1:22265200-22275200 GCA_964035525.1 Porites cylindrica | reverse complement strand
TGAAATTGATGCTATAGAGGAAATAACTGTTGGTCCGACTGAAAATGAGGCTTGGCACCAGCAAAAGGAGGGCAGAATACCTGCCTCAAATGTTTACAGGGCATTGACTAAAGTAGAATCAGTGAGTCAAGCTGAATGCACACCAGAGCCACTGCAGGCAATATCTACTCCTAGAGAAAGTAACATACTCTCCAGTGATGAAATGGATGCTATAGAGAAAATAACTGTTGGCCAGGCTGATAATGAGGCTTGGCACCAGCAAAGGGAGGGCAGAATAACTGCCTCAAACTTTTATAGAGTATTCACTAAAGTAGAATCAATGAAAGTCAATGAAGAAAATAGTGCCGATAAACTTGTTGATAGCTTATTGGGAAAAGCTAAACCACCTACACATTTACCAGCTCTTAAATATGGCAGAGATATGGAGCCCATTGCAGTTAAGGAATTCATCAAATACTTCAAAAAACACCACAAGGATGTTAGGTATAGAGAATGTGGTATCTTTATTGATAAAACTAAACAGTACTTGGGAGCATCCCCAGACTTACTGATAGAGTGCTCTTGTTGTGGCGAAGCAGTAGTAGAGATCAAGAACCCTTTTAGCATTGCCAATGAAATTCCCTCAGCACATAATCTGTCATACTTATGTATGTGTAATGGACAAGTAGCTTTAAAGCAGCAGCATCAGTACTTTGCCCAGGTCCAGGGTGAGATGGCTATAACAAAGAGGCAATTGGGCTATTTCTTTGTATACACACAAAAGGGCTATCACTTGGAAACAATAAGATTTAATGCCACATACTGGCATAGGCTTGAAGAAAATCTAACCTGGTTTTATATTAATTGTCTTTCACCAGCCCTGAAACTACTGCGAAAATAAATTGTTTAAAAAAATACCTAGAAAATGGATCTGACTGATTATATAAACAGGCAATCATATTTCCATGGAGCCTACACAATATAATTGAACAACTACATTTATTATTGTATTAGTCATTGCTTTATTTGATCCTTGATATCTAATGTCAAAAGTATAAAACATTCATCAAGTTGTTAATAAAAAAATTGCTTCCTACACTGAGTACACTGGTCTTATTAAGACATCAACATAAATTTTGTATTACTGGGGTAGCCAGGGTTTTGTCAAAAGGGGCTCAAAGGGGCCCAAGGCTTAAAAGGGAGAGGCCCGAGCTTTTTCTGGACTTGATTGTCCCATATATTTACTATATATTACTTTTCAGAGAGGTGGGCCAGGCCCTTTAGTCCCCCCCCCCCCCTGGCTAAGCCCCTGTTTATGCATATTTGTGGTAATGTCATCCTACCAGTGCAAGGAAATCAGTTTCACTAAACCTGTGAACATACTATTGATATCTTGAATTGTGTTATTCCAGAAGAAGCAGAAAAGGCCCATACCCAAACCATGGAGGGAATTATTTTTCAAACGATCCCCCAACCCCTAAGGAATTTCCAAATGAAAAGTGCAGTAGTGTTTTTATGGATGTTTATCTCCTATAAAACAGGTGGCAAATTGACCCCCCCCCCCCCCTGGAATTTCCAATTTCCCTCCATAGTGGGGGTATGGATTTTCTCATGAATTACACATTTGACTCTATATCTTGTGCCAAAAATAACGTGTTACTTGCAAAGAGGCTTGTACAAATTGCATAATGCAGCACAGACAATGATAATGTTATCAAGATTACCAATAAGAGAGATGGGCAGTTCGTTCTTGATTGTACGGAATGTTTTCAGCCGCCTGATGGCCTGTTCTACAAAAATGCGTAGATTAGCTATTGTTTTAGTTTTCTGTACATCAGCTTTTGTGAACTGTTCTTGTCCACGTTTCCCTGGCGGAATAAAAAGGTCAGCTCTGTGAAGCAAAAGATCCTCTGCAATAGTGAATCCACGATCTGCCATTACTGCATCATATGGCTCAAGGATGTTGTAAAACTCTGATTCCCTTGTCAAATGGACATCTGAGGTGCGCCCACCCCATGCCTCGGAGATGAAGTTGAAGGCCCCATTTGGGGTGATTGAAACTAGGATTTTTGCAGTATTGTGGTGCTTATAATCTGACCACGTTGATGCTCTGATTACACGGTTGCTTGGGGTCTCTATGAAAATTTCAGTGCAGTCTATTATATGGCGCACCTTGCAGTATCCTGGTTTTTTGAACTTCTTTGGCAGTGTTTTCTTAACAACTTCCATGCTAAGCTCATGCTAGGATTGTATATTAGGCATTTCAGTTCATTAGCCAAAATTTTGACCCATGTGTTGAAAATAGTTGATACGGTACTTCGTGAAATTCCAAATCTTTGTGCAAGGTCTGCATTGGTGGATCCCAAACGGAGTTTCATTAGTGTTAAAAGAAACTCGTCCTTTTGAGAAAGAGCCCGGTTTGGTCCAAATTTTTTTGGTGATTTCCTAAAGTTCCTGCCTTTTCTGGATGTTTTCTTAGGGCCACTCCAATATCTCACTTTTTTTATAGATCCTTTGACAGAGTCAAATAATTTGTGAAAGGCAGGCTTTGATGGGATGCCAGTCAGTAAATTTACAGTCTGGTCATTTGTCAGATCTGAATGCTTCAATCCCTTATCCTGTTTGGCTACAAGTTGAACTTCCAGCAACTTCACTTTTTCACTTAGCTCCTGTATTTTCTCTGAAAGTTCCACGATTTTTTTATCTTTGTCTTGTCTGCTTTTCAAGCAACATGTGTTACTGCAAAAATTCGAATTTTCATTAATTTCATACCAGCCGTAGACATAGCAATGGTCATGAATTACGGATGCTCTGTCTATGTCAACACAATCATTGATAGAAGTAGAGGGCTCAGGGTCTTGGAGCTCAACATCATCACAAGCCAGGTTGTCAGCTGAGTGGTCAAGAACAGGTACTGGTATTTCATCGCTACATGTATCTAGCTTAGCTCGTTTTCTGGATCTTACTGCAAGAGAGTTATCCCGTGGCGTTGGTGGTGGGCGTTTGGAGGCTCTCGTTTTCTTGCTGTGACCAAGTTGCAAAGTTGGGTCTGGGTTTTCAGCCGTTGGTTCACCGTCAACGAAGTGTAGATTACAAACTCTTGAATCCTTGTTAGGCATCCAAAGAGTCCCATTCAAACTGTTCCTGCTTATATTTTTTGCCCATTGTAATCGGCGTTCCGGGTTCTTCTTTTCTGTCGGGAACGGGAATAATTTGAAGGGTGGCTGGCAGTCACACATGCTTGAACCATTGTTACAACCATGAAGCTCACAGGTCGTAGCTGCCCACTTCCCAAGCCTCTGTCCACTGTTGGGACAACCTAGGACCACACAATTTCTGTGGCCGAATCCCATGGACAAAGTTAATCTACATTTAAACAAAAGAAATACGACATAAGTCTGAGCACTAACTATGGTCTGAGTATAAAATAAGCAAAAATCATACTCGTACCATCTCAAATCGACTACACTCTGCAGCCTAAAATCGTTAGAATGACGTTGCCAAGAGGTAATGAAACAATAGCTTACCTTTAAAATACCTTTTATTTGGTTCTTCTTATAAATTCCTGCTCGTGTAATTCGATGTAATTCCACTCGATGTAATCCAATATGGCGAAGCTGCAAGTTGATGCCCACTTTTCTGAGCCCGCCTACCCACAATGCCGTGCGATCCAACAGGAAGTCCAGAACTCGTGATGCATGTATTCTTATGGATAAAAAAATTGCGTGAAACTACTAATTTAGGTGTAGAAATAATGAACACTAAACGACAAGTAAGTGGAAAATTTGGTCAAGTGGTACAAATTCGCATTTGCCGTTTGAGGTAAATGTGATGCTTAACCTCTAATAGCAAATCCCAGAGCTCAAATTATCTCAATTGATGAAATGGCTTCCATGTTTACTCAATTTTGCACATACGTTAGACAACTTTACACAAATTTTCAATGGACACGAAATGCACAGATGTATCGTAATGTCCAGAACGGAAATCAGTTGTAACACTGAGACTTTTTGAAGGAAATTTATCGTATCTATAGTATTTTAGTGAAGCGGATACGGGAACTAAATCCGCTTGGCACGAGTGACTCTCACAACCCAATACGTCAATTAAGATTAAAGACTTTATTATAAGAAGACTTACTCTCTTCACAATATTATTCTTCTGCTAACTTCTAAGCTTTCTTCTTCAACTTAACCTTCATCGATCTTCAACAGCTCTGTTTTTCTCTCCTTCTCTTTTCTTTCTCTCTCGGTAACTGCATACTCTTTCTTCCTTCAGTTCCTTAGTAGCTCGCTATGCATTTGCTTTGTCATTGATAACAGGTTTACAGAAATAATAATGCGCAGGATGTATCTACTCAATTACTAAAAATGGTAGAAATATCGATTTAAAAGATAAGTATATTCCGAGGGACGTCAAGTTTGGAGACAAGATGCCCCACTCTCAAAAAGTAAGCAAAATTGGTTATTCATCATGTTTCATTTTTAACACTTAGAATGTTCTAGAATCTTAGAAGCTTATTGATCGGCTATTTTATATCGAACTTTTATTAAGTTTCCATATAAATTATCTTCAAATTAGGGGAGATTAGCTTCCTGTGACAAAGAGATCGATGGGGCCTGTTCAATTTACCTGTGAGTTTTTAAGCTACACTATTGGGTTCAGAAAATCAAAAAGAACGTTCAGTACATTAGTATGGTATACACTCAGTCTGTGCTCTCCAGTTCACTCTTTTTAAGTGGCAGTCGCTTGTTGACACCCAACATTTTCACTTTGGAGCCGAGGTTCTGTCTTTTGCAGCAACCAAACTTAAACACAGTATCCTGTTTCTGTTGCTGGTTGATGTGTTGCTTCTTGGTTTTTTGATGTAACTGCTCCTAAGGATTTTTCCAAGTGGCTTGCTTGGTCAAGCACTATGCAACTACTTGCAATACCCTTCTCTCACTTCCAAAACCAACGATCTGGCAATTTCTTTCTCGCAGACTTGTGCATCGAAAACGTCCTGCAACCGAAACCAAGTTAACCATTAAAATAGATTTGGTAAAATGATTCGTAGTGGAGCTCCACGCGCGTGCTCGAACGCAGCATATTGAACAACATTTCAGAGGCGAAAAGTGTCTACGCATGCGCCGCGACATAAATCACGTGGTCGATTTCCGGCAAAGTCATTGGCTTAGAGGCAAAATCCCCGCGAAACATTGTCAAGATGGAAGAAAAAATGGCAGGTTTTTTTTGTCAGTGGTAGTATTGTGGTTTTGTTGCCACTCTGAGAGCTCGAAAATTATTTTGGTCGAAATTTTTAGTGATATGTGTTGTCTAGTAGATAATGCCTCCTGGAACTGTCAGACAAACACACTGGCTCGATACATTTATCCGAGATCGGCGTTGCAATCGTTCGATGCGAGGAGAGGGCATGCTAAAAAGGTGGGTAATTTTCTCCTTTTATGTTTAGTGCAAGTCTCGTGCAACTCGGTACAACAAGAAATGATATAGCAGTGGAAGAAAAATTCTTGGGCTTTGTTTTGGTATATGAATTAGCGTGTACCCAGTTGCACGGAAGCGACAGTTTTGTAAAACGCGTAGACCCTTTTTGTGCTATAAATCGACACGATTGTCTTCTACGGCTTGGCTGCCATTCGGTTTGCCCACACTGTAAACATTTAGACACGTTTGAATTTTTATGCATGGTTCAAGTTAAACGCAACATAGCACTACACAACAGAAAATTAAAAAGCAGAGGGATAAATTTGATTTAGCTTGCACCTCGTTGTAGGGAAGAGGTATCTTACCGTTTCGGGCGCGTTTTCATTGATCAAAACAAATCTGAACCAGCATACACTTTACTGGCTACCGGTAGAGCTGAGAATAGTTTATAGGATATACTTCCTTACTTTTAAATGTGTACATGGATTAGGCCCTAAGTATTTACAAGAATTATTGGATGGTCTACAAGTTTAATACATCACTGCGCTCCTCCACTGATGCAATTAGACTGAACCTGGCTCGGTATAATATGAAGTCTTATGGACTGAGGTCCTTTCTGTTTGTGGTCCTAAGCTGTGGAACTAAGTTTCATCTGAATTACGTGCGATAGACAGGGTATAACTATTTTTAAGACTAAGCTGAATTCGCATTAATTAATTTTTGTTAGTCAGCTTTATTTATTTATTTCATCATTTTTTTCTTCTCTTTTGTAATTTGTTATCACTAGGAACATAGATTGAGAAATGTAAAGCTTTTAGAACTATCTGTATAGACCATACATGTTTAGAAATGCTAGTTATTATTATTATTATTATTATTATTATTGTTATTATTATTGCCAACGAGGCAACCGAGCTAAGAAGCGAGGTTGACCCGGCGGCAGAATTATAACGCCGCGCAACGTAGGCAAAAACTCCCAAATTCTGCGTAACCCTCTAACATTTGCATTTTTGACCATATTTGGGTGCAAGCAAGACCCCATATTTGGGTGGTGACGTCATGGTCTTGTATTTACAACTAGTGGTTCAAGATTGGGTGATTCAGTGTGCAGCTGTTCGTTGTCTGTTCAACTGGTGAGCAAGCTTTAATACGATTTCTAGTTTGAAAGGGCAATTAGTGCTCTGGTTTGCTTTATAAATTGTGTTTAAAGTAGCAGCTGATCGGAATAGGGTTTTTACGCTCAAATTTTTGTCAGAACTAGCTCGTTCTTTGCAGCTCGATTTACATTGAGGTAGCGTGTTCGCTTCTCGACACAGAACCAGGGTTTTCAGTGTTCTGTTTACCTTTGTGAATTGAATTTTAAGCGGTAGTTGATCAAGGCATAGGGTTATATTCTCAAAACTTATATCAGAACCAGCATGTTCTTCGCAGGTCGATTTACATTGAGCCAGTCCTCAACTTCCGTGAGGAATGCTACGTATTTGCGGACCTTTTTTTAGAATTTATTTATGTCTTTCGAGAGATTTTGTCAACCAGCATGTTTTTTTGCTGTTCGATTTGCAGTGAGACAGCCCAAAACTCCGGTGAGGAATGCAACGAGTTTGCGGACCTTTTGTTTTGAAGACTATCATTATGCCTTTCAAGAGACTCTTTGTCCTGTGACACTCACTCATCAGATCTTTGTATTTTATTCAAATTTATATATTTATACCTCTGACACATTCCGCCCCATTCTTGCGCTTTTCACACACTTTACTTTACACCAATTTTTTCTTGTGTATATTACCACGCGAAATACTTTTCTTATCCCTGATGACGCTGTCGCTCGGAATTTAAATATTTTTTTTGATTTCACCAGTCAAAGGCCTCATTTGAACTATATTTTTCTTGCTAACGTTTATAGCATTGATACAATGGAATTTTCCATGAAACATAAGTGCTAACTTGCTCATATTTACCAACAAAGCTTCAAGCCATGTTGTTATTGTTTAATAAAAGTGAAAGCCTAGAATGTGCCAAAGTTGTTGTTTTGAAGTTGGGTGCCATCCTTTTCTATAGCGGAATCCATTTTAAACCTTTAGAATTATGGAAAAAAATATCGCGAAGATCTGAATAGGCACATTCCACAAAAGATAAACGAATTCGCCTCGTTGCACTTGCCGGAAGGTACCCCTAGTTATTATTATCTTCCTCACTCAACCCTAAAAAAAGGACTTCAAGTAAGTGATGCGTTTGAAGTCGACCAAGCATACATAACGGTTTAAGACCAATTATTTAAAAGACCGTTTTTCTTATCCTGGAACTAAGGTGTAGAACAGCCCGCTCTCTCGTTATCTACGATCTGCAAGAGTCTGATGATGGCGTCAAACCTAAACTGCGTCACCACAGTTTTGAAATAGTCCAGTACGTTTTATATGTAGCAGCCATGAAAAGCAGCTTTATTTTGTCATTAGCTATATATTTTTCAGTTGTAGTCCCTCTAGTTTGGCATTCTTTTTACCGTGGGCACATTTGCATGGTTACAACTGACCCTTAAAATAGAATTTTCCCGCTGTTTTCTTTTTTACTTTAACAGAGTATGATCGCTAAACAATGACCTCATGTTCAAAATATTTTGCAACAATTACAAAACTGGGCACGTTGCAACTACATGTCAATTCATCCTGTCAAAACTGAAATTGTGTTTGTATCAAAGATGCTCTTTATTAGACCAATTCTGCCTATCACCCAAGAAAATAATTCGATTAACTGTGTATCTCACTCTAAGTCTGGGAGTCACTTTAGGCAATAAACTTTGTTTTTTTTTTTTTTTTATTAACAGAGATCTTTATTACCACTACATCACTTACAACACTTTCACTACAAAATTTAAGGTTACAAAAAATTACAATTAAGAATTAAGATTCCAACGATTAATACAACATACACTGCAACCAGGCTTGCTAAATCAGTACAGCCATTCAATTTTTATTACTATTTTGCCTTTTTGAGACTTGTGGCACATTTTTAGTTATCTTGTTCAGGGTTTCCCATTCGGTTTCTTTTACCACCACTCTCGTAAAAAGACCTCAGCTACGTATTTGTCTTCGGGTATTCAGTACTTTTAATGTACCTGTGAGTTCATGAAAGAACTTAATAAAAGCTTTCCGCTCAGTCATATAAACAATTTTAATCGAAAAAATGACATGACAAGGGAATCAGAAACGTTATTAATGACTAGAAAGCAACTTAAATTTGATTGTTTTTATGGTCGAATATTGTTTCTAATAAGATAGTCGAGCCTTGTGGCATTCCACAAGGTTCGGGGTTATACTCTCTCCTTTTTCGGTTCACAAAAAGGTGAAGTGTTTGCTTTTTTAGACGGTATGAACATGATGTAAAAAGCCGAAAAATTCATGTTGGGAATCTTTTTTTAATCATTAAGGTCCTTTTTCTTTGAGATTCTTATTAATACAAATGTTCTTATTTTAGTCAGTTTATCAAACTTAGACACCGATAGTCTTTACACTAGAGGCTAAATAAGCTAAGAAATAATTCAAGACAAGTAAATTTTAAATTCTTCAAGTAAAAAAAAAAGCTTCACACACAACCTATCTTTTTTACTTCAAGTTTACTTAAGCCTATTTTCCCACGCCGTGACATAATGAAGATTGATTGACATGCTTTGCCTTTCTCAAATCTTAGAAACCGCAAGTTTGCTAAGTCGGTTTTACGGATGGTGTAGCTAAATGTCGTTGGTCGTGGGTAGTGGGTAGAGGACGTGGGTCGTGGGTGTGGGTGTGGGTAAATGTCGTAGGTAAAAAAAAGCAAAAAGTTTTAAAATTCATGAAACGAAAATCTCCCCTTACATACCAGTCCTATTCCCCCTCCCCGCGGTCAGCAAAGCAAATAAGCGAATCCTCTAGTACGAACGGACACTAAAAAGACATTTAGGTAAAAACTAAAAGAAACTCTTTGCACTATGTAAACCTGAAGCAGGCTATAGAAAAACTGGAGGCTGAACTGCTTTTTCTCAAAGATGTCAACATTCGTGACTGAAACGTCCTTTCAGTTTAAGGAATGATATTTCGAATCGTTACAGCAAAGATTTTATACACAAAACAACAACATAAAAAAGAATCGAGAAAGCTGTATTTCGGTACGGCAATAAAATTTACATATAGTCTCGCCTTAACTTGAAAGGTTGGGAATGAAGGTAGTTCCTTCGTAAGGTAATTGAGATCTAAAACTTGTATCCAAAAATATGAAATACCTAAAAACTGGGGCGTCGATAAAATCCGGAACATGGAACATTCCGTAACATTCCGGAACATGCTGGAAAATGCCGGAACATCCCGGAACATGAAAAAATAAAAGTAATTTTCATGAAAAAAAATTAATTAAATAAAATGATAATAATAACATAGTTTTAAATTAATAATTAATTAATAATAACAAAATAACATAAAATAGCAAAAAAAAAAAAAAGAAAAAGAAAAAAGAAAAATAAAGAAATGATTAGGAAATAGAAATTCATCTCCGAGTATGAGAAAACAATATTTTGTCGCAAATAATTTGTTGGGTGAGTGAGGGTCCATGCAAATGACAGTAATGAGTG
>OZ037776.1:22255200-22260200 GCA_964035525.1 Porites cylindrica | reverse complement strand
TTCCTACTGTACACAGAAACAACGTTCCTGGATACCTTCATGTACATCTATAAAAGCACATCGGTAGGATTTAAAAGATATGCGTTTTAAATGGATTGAGACATTTCAATATACATAATTTAGTCGTATCAACCCACTCTTCTCATAGGAGATAAAAAAGGCTTCATGAAAGAAGAGGTCCTAATTAGACTTCTCAGAAGAAACTCTTCTAAGAAAATATTTGAAGAGAAAATTTAAAACTTTAAAATATCAGATCTGCGAGGGAAAGGTTACCCAGAAGATCTCATTAATTCAACTCTCAAAGAAGTAACCTTTGAAGACAAAAAAGAGCAACCTACAAAAGCAGAATGCAGAATGAAGATTGATTGACATGCTTCGCCTTTCTCAAAGCTTAGAAACCGCAAGTTCGCTAAGTCGGTTTTAAGGATGGTTTTCAAGTCACTTGAAACTTTCTTGAATGGTTTCAACGTTCCGACTTTGATGAGATTCAAAGTAAAGTTACTTTAGATTTTACTTAGGCCTTCACACACGCATTTTTGGTTAAGTAAAACTTAGCAGCTCTTAAGTGTTACTTAACAGCCTAGTGTAAAGACAACCACTGGTAGTCTTTACACTAGAGCATAAATACACTAAGAAATAATTCAAGACAAGAAAATTTTAAATTCTTCAAGTAAAAAAAAAAAGCTTCACACACGACCTATCTTTATTACTTTAAGTAAGCCTATTTTCCCACGCCGTGACAGAATGAAGATTGATTGACATGCTTCGCCTTTCTCAAAGCTTAGAAACCGCAAGTTCGCTAAGTCGGTTTTAAGGATGGTTTTCAAGTCACTTGAAACTTTCTTGAATGGTTTCACCTTTCCGACTTTAATGAGATGCAAAGTAGAGATACTTGAGATTTTACTTAGGCCTTCACACACGCATTTTTGGTTAAGTAAAACTTAGCAGCTCTAAAGACTTACTTAACGGCCCAGTGTAAAGACAACCACTGAAAAAATGTGTCGAGCCGTCCATCTTCAAATGTTTTTATATTTTGGAATGGCCCTGCATTTATTGTTGTAGGTGATAGATTTATTGAGAATTTTTTTTATAATTTACTCATAACTCCTAATTCTCAATTTGTAACAGTTGTTTAGACTTTGAGAACCTCATCGACTCGTATGCTCTTCTTTCAATCAGTGTATCAACCCTTATATGACAAATCGAATAACTAAGCCTTATACACCCCATCTTCTTTAATTTGTTGTACTGAATTTATACCTTACATGTGATCACAACTGTTTTTATATATTGGAATAGCCCTGCATTTATTCTCTTAGCTGATAAATTTATTGCAGATCTTTTCATGTAAGAATATATAATTTATTCATACACCGTAACTCCTACTTATTCAATTTGAAACAGTTGTTTAGAATTTGCTTGGAGACAGTGCGTTAACGCAATAGGCTATGAAAATACCTTTTTTAACCCTACCGACATTAACCTCTGAATTAGCGTGAATCGAGTAAATTTAACCCTTTACAACTTTATTTTTTACTGCCTTTCTCAAATACTGTTTTTCCTAGACTTCTTCGTTATTTTTACGATAAATTGCACTGGTCATAAAACAGTGGCGTCTTCATTTTACGTGCCATAATTATGTCGTGTCATTGTGAGTAACTCTCAATAAAATAGCTCATGGTGCAGTAAACACCAACCGTCCGATCTATCTTGGTTTATTTGTCGCTTTGATGAAAGAAGTCGACCGGGGAACTTTTTCCGTGGTAGAGCTAGCACCGGTTAAAAGGAAAAGAAAATCAATTGAAATAATAACAAAAAAGCGGGCCGGAGAAAGCAAAAATTAAAATAAAGTGAAAAAATTATAAAAAGGGAAAAAATGTATGTGCTGCCCACAGTATACATCTAAGTTCATTTATACTTGGAAAAAAAACATGAGGTATCTTATATGAGACGTGTCCTGTAGAAAACAGCACAAACTGTGTCATTTAGTTTAATCGTTTTGGTGTGGAAGTTGCCATAACAACGGCAATCCAACGAGCATGGCGCAAGTTGATATAACGCCCGGGTATTATGCTTTCGCGTCGTTCCAAGATGCGGAGGACATTTATAGAGGTTTTAATTCCTTCTTTTTTGCTAACACGTGTCTTATCAAGGACACTTTTAGATAATATGCGCCCCCAATTAGTCCACACGGGTTAAATACTTTGACAGTCAATGGTTCTTACGGTCTCATATCTTAGCCTATTCGTTTCTTATTTCAAAGGAACAGTAAAATTTAAAACGCAGCGTTCGCTTAATTCTTTTCTTTTCATCGTAAGATGTGTATTATGTAAGACACGTGTTGACTTTTTCTCATAAATTACCCTATTGACTCCATTAATTTGATCTGTTGAGACGGCGGCTGTTTTTTTAAAACACGACTATTGATAAAGACTGCAATGGACAAAATCATGTTGTGATCAGTTTGTGTTAAAATTCAGTTGTTTTGCTAAGACACAAAGAAGTGTTCTGTCCTATGTTATGTAATCACCCTTTATAAAGTATAGTATTCAGTACTAATATTCAGCTTATCTTTATATTTAGCGTGTAACATTAGATACGTATTTTTATCTAGATCCAGCAATATAAAGTCCTTACTAATGCTGTTTTGTTTTCACCAAGGTCAGCATATTAGGTTCCAACCGGAAAGTGTGGCAACAAATTAAAAAAAACGAGCGATAAAATTTGTAACTGAAGATTTCGCAGTTAACTTTGATTGATTAGTTAAAATACATAAAATACTTGTTCTCAAATATGGTAAGTTTTCTTCCAATTTAGAATTCACGGTCAGTTAAGCCTTTACTAATAGCCACCTACGTAGCGTCTCAGTCCTTTTCTACAAAGGCCAATCCTTTTTGTTCCAACTAACAGTCCTTAAATTCCATTTTATGCTTCCTTCTCTTCAACACGGCCACCACCCTACAATGCAGTAATGGCCACTAAGGTTCTTCCCTTAATCGAGAAAACCTCATCACGATGGTCATTAGAAATCAAACTATGTACAAATTGACCTACTAACTATATCCTAGTCAATTAATGCTTTGTTAAGGTTTTTTAACGAACTATTTGGGTTTGAGTATGTTATTTAATTCCATTGCTCTTTCGAAACTACAAAAGTTCTACCTAAATCACGTCAGCTCTTGATTTTCGTGCAGTTGGCTTGTTTTACGTGCCCAGGATAGTTTCTTAACTTCGTACAAAAAAAAAGAAAGAAGCAAAGACTTTGCAGGTCGGTTTGTTTTTTTTAACACTTTTATCCTGAACATTTTACTTTGGCCTTGAATTTGTTAGTAATGATGTTTTAAAATAAGCTCTTTTGAAAGACATGAAAGACAGAGGAACTAGCGGATTGAGAACAAAGGCCTATGGAAATCAACTATTTTGCAAGAACGCCTAATGCACGGTTATTATGTCATGGTCGCTTGGTTGTGGGTTATGTTTGATGTCGACGTGGCTCATTTAGGGCTGCTGTGAATCATTGAAGGTGGTTCGGCTCTTAGTAAGTACATTTGTAGAGTCTGCTATCACACCCCAAGGTTCCAAATTACGCTACATATGCTATAAAATCGGTCATCTTGTCGCGTTAGTTCTGTCTAAAACCAGTGGCACCCAACGACTGTTTTCTGTAAAATATCTGTTCGGCGAAGCAAATATTGCCTTGAATTTTCTATACTTTGAGGACGGTTAAACATTTCTAGATGATGCAGTTCCATTCATGTACAGTTTTCGAGGCTTATCTAATTAATCCTCTACGATTTTCGTATACTTTTTCACATTTCACTCTCCAGGTCAGGCTATTTTTCGTTGAAGAAAGGAAACCTACAATTTTCGGCATCAAAAATGTGATGGAGAGAGGGATGAGAAAAATTCTCTCTTTCGTAAATCTTTAAATTGCATCTAAAAGCTTCGGGAAAATAATACTGAGGCCCCTTTAATTTCGAAAAGACTAAAGTTGCCCTAGGATGACCAAAGAGATACAAATTCTACAACGCCGCTTAGAATCCGCATTTCCAGATATTTAAAAGCACTCTGGATAAATGTATTTAGGGGGAAACCGTCGATGGGTGCCCCTGAAAAATAGACAATTGCAACTCTTTGTTGTATGGTGCATCGAAGCATTTGGTTGCGAAGTTGCAGAACGTCCAGAACGGTGCTGCACGTAGTATTGTTTGACCAGGAAAACACGGACACATTTCTCCCGTTTTGAAAGAACTTTACTGGCTACAAGTATTGTAGGGCTTATAGGATGAATTTCCTTAATTTTTTAATGTATTCATGGCTTAGCCCCTAATTATTTACAAGAATTATTGGATAGTCTATAAGTCTAAAGCATCACTGCGCTCCTTCACTGATGCGATTAGACTGAACCTGGCTCGGTATAATATGAAGTCATATGGACTGAGGTCCTTTTCTGCTTGTGGCCCCAAGCTGTGGAACGAAGTTCCATCTGAATTACGTGGGATACACAGTATAAGCACTTTTCAGACTAAGCTGAAAACGCATCTTTTTAAAGGTGTATTTTAATTATACTTTGTTAGTCAGCTTTATTTATTTATTTCATCTTTTTTTTTTCTCCTTTGTGATTTGTTAACACTAGAAACATAGGTTGAGAATTTTAAAGCTCTTAGAACAATTTGTATAGGCCATACATGTATAGAAATGTTCGTTTTTGTAGTTATTATTAGATAGATAGATAGATAGATAGATAGATAGCTTTATTAAAAATCCATTGCAGCCCAAGGGCTGGATTACGGACTGTACAATACGTTGAATACTAAGACTAACTATTATAAAACAATAACAGTAAATAAATAAAACAAAGGAACAAAGATACTACGTCATGAAATTTAAGAAAATAGCCGCGAATTTACAATAAAACCATTAGAAAATAGCCGCGTTATGCATGATAAAACTATTCATTAGTCTATTTGTTCTACAAAGAGGTACGTTAAAAGCGCGCT
>OZ037776.1:22230200-22250200 GCA_964035525.1 Porites cylindrica | reverse complement strand
TGTAACTGCTCCTAAGGAAGTGGCTTGCTTGGTCACGTACTATGCAACTGAAAGACAAAACGTTTATTTCCAATTTTGCATTGCACTTCTCTCCTTCCAAAACCAACGATCTGGCAATTTCTTTCTCGCAGACTTGCGCATCGAAAACGTCCTGCAACCGAAGCCAAGTTAACCATTAAAATAGATTCGGTAAAATGATTCATAGCGGAGCTCCACGCGCATGCGCGAGCGCAGCATATTAAACAACATAGGCAACCTGTTTTCTTTAATAGTCACGTGAACTTGGAAGCGTTACAACACCCGTACAGACTCTGCGGGGGGGGGGGGGGGGGGGTGGGGGGCGGAGGGAGTCTTTGGAAGCCCGGCTAAATCTATTTATTTAGCAATTATTGGATGGGGCTGAGTATAATGTGAAGAATTACACAGATTGAAGATAATATCATCCGAGATCTCTATATCATACAAAAGCAGAATTCAATAATAGTTTTAATATTCACTCACAATGTTTTGAAGTTCTTGACAAGCTTACCTCCTCGTTGAATTTCTTCACAACTTTGGCCTATTTCTCGACACGGTTTTAGGAGATAGAGAGATGTTTTTTTTCTTACAGATACTCCTCAAAAAGTAGATAACAGCCATCCAGCAAGTTGTTTTACGTATTCTTTCATTTCTTCAGTTCAGTTTTAGTCAGAAATTCAGCCATTTCGTCTTCGGATAGCCATAGAGAGTTTTTTTTTAGTTCAACCATAAAAAAACAGCCTGGGGGTCCGCGCCTGGAAACGAGGTTGATCAATGTTCTCTTGCCCAATCAGCAGCCTCGTTACAAGGCCAATAAAATCATAGATCAACCTCGTTTTCAATCAAATATACCAAACCAATTGTGGAATTGCACGCACGCATTTTAGGCATCCTACTGATGAACAGTTGCGACACGTAGATATATATTTTTTAGCAACTAAGATAATTTGCAGTCTGTCTACTTTGAATTGAATCGATGGTATACTGCTCGCATATAAAGAATTAGCCGAAGATTTGAGCCAATCAGAAACGGCGAAATATTTTGAGTGAATAATAATACTGATGTAATAGTTTTTGTAAGCTTGCGAGCGGGCGGAATCCTCCAGATGCTGCAATCTGATTGGTTCCGAGAGCGGTCGGATTTTTACGATCTTGCCCGCTAACCTGGGCGGAATCGTTGGCAACTTTATTCACAAGTTTGTTTGTTCTTTGTGAATGAGCAAAACCGGTGATTTTTAACGATTTTTCTTCCCTTTTATTATTCGCTATTATTAGCATTAGCTAGGGTTAGTGAATTTTGTTATTCAGACAAAACATCTGAAAGGAGAATCAAGCAAGTGAACCAGGAAAACCGCTAAAGTAAAACAAAACAGGCGGCTCGTGATGTCCCTTCTCTAGCTTTATAAACCTACGCTGTAAGTACTGCAATCTTGCTCTTATGCACCGTTTATTCGACATTTTTCCTCTGTGTGTAGGTTTGTTTTCTATTTTTGCTGTCTGAATCTAGATTCCGCCGTTTTTCATTGAATTTTGCCTCGCTAGTTTTCTACTTTTCAGAAAAGGTTGTTGTCAAAGATTACATGCTTTCAATCTTGAATAAGCGACACGAACAACTTTTCCAGCAGTCAGTTATCGCCGTTGTTATTCCTTTGTTTATATAATTGTTTAGTTCCCACATCGCCTTCTTTCATTCGAATTCACTTCAATTGTAATGTAATGTAATTAGCTCTTTTCATAAAGCCTTTGTGTAGTTTTTATCCCGCTCGCTTGAATTAATCTTAAAGTAAATATTCAGCCGAAAAAAATCTTTGCTGTATTTTCTTTCCTGAGGCTTTTAAGTTCGTCAATTCCTTTATCCTTGTTTGACACTCAGATAATGAATGGTCTAGCAAGACACAAAAACGTTTAAAGAGAGCAGTAAGTGCCATAATATAAATTACCGAGCTAAAAATCGTGATGTTTAGGTTTGGTTTGCATATCGATCGCGCGCTTCATCAACACGAACGCGTCCTACTTTAACACACATAGGTTGCAGAGTAAAGGAAAATTTTCCTGAAGTTATTAAATCTCAGCTGGAAAAAAATAGAAATGTTATTCACCGGCCTAGGTCGGTCCGAATTGGCAGAAACTGTGCCCTCGGTCTGAGTACCGCCCGAGGCCGTACTCAAGACCTCGGGCACAGTTTATCCCAATACGGACCTCCCAGCCGGTGAATAATATATATTTGTCCGGCAATGGGATCCACCGGAGTGTCTTCTTTTGCAGAGAGGAACAGGTATTTATTTGTGTGCAATGCAGAAATGTGCCATTGTGTTTGGGCACTGGGTATGGGGGGTAACCGGCATTTGTAATCAACAAAGGTAATTTTGCACTACCATTTTTCTGGATTATCTCGGAGCAAAGGCGTTGATCATAGATACGTTAATGCATCTCCGTATCTTTAGCAGGGTAGCGATGTATAGAAACCAGGTTTACTTGTACTTATGAGTACACTAGGTTGGGAGGGAAGTTGGGGTTAATAAAAAGTTTCGAGAAGTGAGGGATTAGTGGTGGGTTAACGGATTCTTCTGGTATGATAATTATGACATCGTGAATCAGTGTTCAAATCGAGTACAGTTCAAATATAACTGATTGGTGCGATTATAATTGAAACTACAGTCCTACCACCGTTAAACAAGAGATTCCATAGGAATTCGACCAAAGACCCAGTTTTTTGGACTTATTTGGACTACTCGTTGATGGATACCCGTATTTACCCGTGTATAATGCGCACTTTTTTTACGACATTTGAGGCTGAAAAATTACGCTGCGCATTATACGCGGAACCTTTTGTTTCCGAAGCGCTACTCATTTGCATAAACAAAAGAAACAATAGCAGATGGCTGTTTCCAGGACTGTTGTTATGACAAGAATATAAACTACCTATCACAGCTGTTTAATTACAATCAATAAACAACAATCGGTATTTAAAGACAATGTTGTCAAGTATCTTTATTTCAATCACTGTTAACTTACGTGATCGATTATGGCGACGAAGCGACAAAGTTATACAACATCAGAAAAGTTAAAGATTATACAGTTTGCAGAAGAACACGGAAATCGAGCAGCCCAGAGAGAGTTTGGAATTGCAGAAAGTAACGTTCGTTTGTGGCGCAAGTCCAAAGAAAATCTTCAGAAAATGCCGAGACTTCAACGTGCCGATCGTGGAAGAAAAGCAGCTTGGCCTCGACTCGAACAAGATCTGATGGCTTGGATTACGGAGAAACGAAACAATGGACTAGCGATACTACCGGCCATGGTTAGGCTCAAGGCATTTGAAATTTCCAAAGATCCAAAGTACGAGATTCCTGCTGGTCAGTTTAAGGCTTCCAACCACTGGTGTCAACGATTTATGAAGAGAAACGGCTTGTCTTTGAGGCAGAAAACAACGTTGGCCCAGCGTCTTCCCCCCGACTATGAAGAGAAAATCGTGCAGTTTCAGCGGTTCATTATCAAGCAGCGAAGAGCCCACAGCCACCCACTTCATCTTGTGGCAAACATGGACGAAAGTCCGATTCAATTTGACATGCCCTCAAATCGAACTGTCAGTAAAACTGGCGAGAAAACTGTGAAGATTCGGAAGAATTCGTTTCTAAAGTGCGGAATTACAAATTCCTTGGACGGTTCCGAAGACGATTTTATATTTGATACCTCCTCAGATGATGAATCGATCGAGTCAGAGTCAGACTTCGAAGGATTTTAAGCTATCGGTATTATTGTAAATAGGCCACTAGGATCATTGCTGTACTGTAACAAAGATTGTAAGAAAAAAAGTCGAGCTTTTCTTCTGTAAACTTAAAGTTTACGGGTACTTGTAATAAACTGTTATACTGAAGAATATTTTGTTGTATTTTGCGCTGAAAATGTTTCGGTTTGTGGCTTTAATGACAATAGGAATTACAATTTTTTTCTAGAAAGTGTCTTGAAAAATAGGGTGCGCATTATATACGGGTGCGCATTATACACGGGTAAATACGGTATTGAAAAGATAGAAGTATAGGAAGTCGAAGAATTGAAATTACATTGACAGAGATCAACAAGAGAACCAAAAACTAGCGGGTAGAGCTTATGAAACAGATCTCAACCCAGCAAAGAGGCTTTTTTTTCAACAATCCACCATTGTAATACACCTTTTTCGCCACCAACTCACCCCCTCCCAAAAAAGAAAAAAAGAAAAATGCATTTGAATTTTCTTCTGATTCAGTTCTCTTGAGACGACTGTACTACCCAGGAGACAATGAAAACGATAATGATATCAAAAAATTTGGGGGGTGAACAAAGTAAGATATGAGCAATGTAAAAATGTTGAATTGAGCCAAAATACTAAATTTATTTGTTTGCGAAGTCAAGTCTGTTCAACAGGTGTAGTCTACCATAGCCAGACGGGGCTTAGCTTAAGGCTATGTCTTCATACTAAAGCGGATAGTTCTTACCATACCGGATAGGGCCTCTGTTCGCTGATAAGAACCAGGGCGTCAAAGGGCACGCGCTCTCTATTACAGCTGCGATGCGGAGGGGGACTGGAACTAGTCCGCCTTCTTAATTTGATTCCAAGTAGAATAAATTTAAGACTGACACACAAACTACAGTCAATTCTCTCAGATGGACACATTTGGGACTGGCAAAAAATGTCTGTATTAATGGACAGGTGTCGGTGAGTTAAAGAAAATAACTGAAGAATGGTAGGGTCAACTCGATTTTGGAGAGGTGGCTTATCTTTAGATTGCACGGCCATCCGCTTCGGCACGAAGATCGATGTGTGTGACCAACTTGTTCCAGTTCTGTTCCGTTGCCGTTCATTTTGTACAAGAGAACATTTTATGTCAGTATAAAAAGCTATCCGATAAAGTATAGACATGGCCTTACCTGAACTGTAGCGTGCCTTGATGAGCCTGGTGGCTATAGCAGTTGAAGCTAAATGCTCCTGGCAGGTTCAACCATACTACAGAGCAGGTTCCAGGGGAAAGGCCAACAAATACAGCACATTTTCATCCGTAGGGAGTTGTGAGAGGGGATAATAACTCCTCTCCGTAAAATCTATGGGAACTTGAAGACACACTTCACGGAGGGGGTTTGTCAAAGCCTTATACATGACAGATTAAAAAGTGGAAGGTAAGGTATATTAATTAAGGCAGACCCTATTTTTGAAATTAAACTAATGATACGATAATGAGGAAAGCATTGTTTCAAGAAGGTTTTACCTGGAGCTGCGATTGAAGTTTGTCCCTCTCAGTAGAACAAATATCACCAAGAAGCCAAGCAAGACTCACGTGGAATGAAGGATCCTTCAAACAAATAAACATACAAACTGTAAACTACTTACGTACTAACATTTCTATTCTTTTTTTCGCGGTTATCCGCCAAAGGTGAAGTAGAGATTTGTGTACTTCACAGTTGAAGAGGAAATCATGTAACAGTATTTACTGAGACTGAAACGAATAGTGGAGCTATGTTTCGAGAATAACACTCAAATTCTCAAAGTACAGGTTGCATAGTGTATATTGAACTTTTATTAAATGAGATTAATAAACTCATCACCTCATTCTGTCGAAAAATTAACCAAATCAATAATTTCTCCCTTACCTTGTAAAAAGATGAGAGAGAAAATTCCTCAAAGACCCTGTCTACCACGTTAACGATGTCCTGGAACTGAAAACCAGTAGAAGAATGTAGTCTGTAACAGAACGTATTGCACAGTACATATACTATGTTGTAAATCAAATATAATACAACAGCGGTAAACAAGTGAGGTGTCAGTGTTTTCACACTCTTCCAAACTTTATCGCAGTGACTCTAGCTGGCCAAATTTGTCACATTTTAGCGAATTTTCTGATAGTTGAATTCTTGAAAAGCTGATTTAGAAATTCGCATTAAAAAAGCATGAAAGTATCGACCATGGAAATTTTTAAAGGATTATTAGTTTATTAAGACAACCGGTTCAATAAGTTCTTACTTGACATAATTTTTTAGTTATCTGCAGTTTTAACGGGAAAGAGCTACATTACACTGTAATTTTCAGGGAGTTATAATAACTCCTCTAGTGGGGCTAATTTAACTCCTTACAGTGGAGTTATTTTTCGCGGAGTTATTTTAACTCCAAAAAGGAGTTTAAAGAACTCTTTTTCAGGAGTAAAAGTGACCCCAGATATTGAGGAGTTAAAATAACCCCAAAAAAGGAGTTATCCTGTACCTAAAATTTTTACTCCACTTTCAGAGTTAAATTAACTCCAAAAAGAGTAAAAACAACCCCTGTAAGGAGTACAAGTAACCCCATTTCGGAGTAATGTTAACTCCAAGACTGGGAGTAAAAAGAACTCTTTTTCAGGAGTAAAAGTGACCCCAAATTCGGAGTTAAATTAGGAGTTAAAATAACCCCAAAAAAGGGGTTATCCTGTACCTAAAATTTTTACTCCATTTTTGGAGTTATAATAACTCCCTAAAAATTACAGTGTATATTATATATGTAAATTAATTTTATGAAATGTCATTTTTTATCATAGATATTTTTCATTAAAGAAAACCAGGGAGGAGCAGCGTGGAAGTCAACAGAAGTAAGTTTATTATTTATTTTATTTCTTGTTTTCTTTTCACTCGCGTAGAAAGGACTTCCGGTTTTTTTTTGTCCGAGGGGAACCGGTTCTAGTTTTGAAAGGTTCGAGTTTGCGCGGTATCTTTCTCCTTTCAACGGCTCTCTTGGTGAGTGGAGAGGTTTTGACCGGAGCGTGTGCGAAACGGGGACTAATATGAGCCGAGTTTGGCAAGAAATTCTATTTCCACGGTTTGCAAAGTGCCTGGGACATCATTAAGTCCGGGAAGGCTTAAATGGGCGCTCGTTGCTCAAAGAACCGAGCTTCGGGCACAATCCGAGAGACCATCCGGTGGATGGTGTATAACGTCTCTGCCCAGCTCTGCACACCGTGAAGAAGTCTCCAGCAGGCAATAAGGGGCAAATTGGTTAGTTTGGACATAAGAAAAGAGGGCCAACGAAGTATTTGGCTGTGATTTTTGCCTTGCTGGAGACTTCTAAATTGTGTTGTTATTGCCAGGATGTAATGTGTCCCGCACGAGTTGAACACGGATTTCCCAGAATGCACTGCGAGAAAGGTTAAAAACATGTTTAATATTTGACCATTGCAGTGAGACTGTTCTGTTGTTGTGTTTCAGTTTCTACGACGGAGGTGCTGATCTTTGAATAAGCGAGCAACAACGGTGAGTAGCAGGCTTTTTGCCAGGAAAGGTTATGTTACAAAGTCGTGAAAGTGTAGTTCAAATCAAAGTCTGTGGTTTCGTATAGCGAAGGTTGATTTTTGGTCATGTGTCGAGCGACTCTGGAAATTTACTGTGTCCAAAAAGAGCCGCCGTCCTACTGCAGAGGCTGAATTGTCGTTCATTTTCAATTTATTGTTGGCATTGCAAGCTAGCTAAATGCTGATCGGATCGCGGAGGAGTAACTATTTTTCCTCAAAGCATGTTAAAGTTCCCGCGCTATAGCACCGTCGCGGCGACGAGCGCAATTTATGATTGATTGTCCGGAATGTTCGGTACAATGTTTTTAATCTGCTTTATGCACCGGTACGGGCGATTATAAAACCATTGCGGGATGAAACTGATCTAGGGAAAATGATGTAGAAGAGATATATTACTTTTTAAACACGTGTTGAGGAATTTTCTTTAAACAAGGTTTTCCTTTTGTCCTTTTCTTTCAGATGTGGCCGTTGGTTTTACTCGCCACCTCGGAGCTGGAATATTTACTCTCTGAAATGTTTATATTATCTGTGCTCTGCTGTGGTCAAACACGAAGAAAGCGAAGCGAAACGTCTTGTAAGATAACGTTAATTTAAAACTATTTGCTTGACCAGTGTTTAGTCTTCGAAAATCGCCTGTATTGAAACTACATCTCTGTAGTTCTCACCTCCTGACCCGTCTTTTGAAATTCAATCCTACGCTCAGTACGGCGATGTAATTGATATGTAACGCAACGTTATTTGGTATCCAGCCCAGAAGTCCCTGAAACGTTAACCCTCATTCAACAAACCGTACTTCTTGTTTGTAACCTTTATCCTTATTTAACCCCAAGCCTTGGCTCAACTTTAGCTATCCACCCTAACCAGCTTAACGTAACACCCTTTTCCTGACAAGGCGAACGTTTAACTCAGTGGATCAACTCATTTGTTATGACCATTGAAATCAGTTGAGACTGCTCGTCTAACCCTAACCCTCCAACCTAACCCTAACCTATTCCTAACCCTAACCCCCAACCTAATCTGATTTCTAACCCTAACCTATCCCTAGTCCTTACCCTAACCTAACCCTAACCCCAACCTTAATCTTAACCCTAACCCTAACTCTTCCTCCCCCTCCCCCCCCCCTGCTCTTACATTTAGTAGTATACAGTAAGGACTAAGTAATAGGTGCTTTTCGAAGTTAGCCTCAAAAGGCTCTTATAAATTTTCTGTTTCTTGGAAATTAAGCTGTTTAGGTTCTCAAACATTCGAGGTTCTTATTTTCTTAAGGAAAAAAGACTTTTTGGAAGAATGTTGGTGGTTTTAAATGTTTGTACAAAATATGCATGTTGTTATGTCTAAATGACTGCAATTTAAGCCAATAGAAACTTTTTTTGCCATTAGAATGATTAGTGCACTTTAAGAACTCCACAGCGATCTGTTTTATTATTTCTACTTCATCTGGTTCTTTCAAGATCTTAGCCTGAAGAATTCTGGTGCTTATCTGTGCCTCTCCTCTGTGTCACTATCCTGACATAATAATGAGTGACACGTGCATGTTTCACTGTACAGTATTTTTCAGATGAAATAAAATACTGATTTGCATTGTTTTTGTTGTATTGGGGGCAATTAGAGACTTAGTGAAAACTATATACCTGAACGTGACACACCCATGAAGGTATCCGGTAACCTTAATACTTCAAATGTGTGAGAAGGTACCAATGCAACAACACAAACACATGTGACATTCATTCCTGGTTCTACAATAAAACAGTTTGTCACACACAGCACACTTGCTCACGTTTTTGTTTTCTGTCATGATTTTAAGTGCAACAAATGATTTGAAAATGTAATGCAAGTAAAGTACTGTACATCCAAAGTACTTACTAGCAAACCTGGTTCATTAGTATCAAAAAGGGAACGAACTTTGGTGGGCACAGGGTGATCGTTTTTAATTTGGCTCGTCCCACACGCTACCCCTGGTACAAAGAAAAATTTCCTGCACTAAAAGATACAGATTTACACAAATTACGCAGAAAAGAAAGGTTTTGCAAGGCCATCAAGGAAAAAAGGCGAGGAAATGCAAATGAGGTCAAGGAGGGCCCTCGGAGCGTCGCTTGGAAGATGTGTTTTTATTTCTATAACAAAGGGAGAGAAGTTGTGACAAAATCGCCAAAAAAAACGTGAAATTTGTAATTTTTGCAATGTCCGTTAAAACTGTACAATCCGCAGCACCGCTTTGAAGATCATGTGTTGTTCTATACATAACAGAGGGGGACAAGTTGTAAAGTCCGCAGCGCCGCTTTCCGTTAGGGAAAAGTCATTAAGTTTGTAGTTTTCGCAAGGTCATCGTGAAAATCGTTAATTTTGTAAATTTCGCTTCTGAGTTCAACCCTGGACATAAGTGCTCCTACCGACCATAAAGAGTTAAATAGCAATAACATAGGAGTTACCTTTTGAGACTGCTGAGTCCATTACTAAGCTGCTCTGTGATTGTTTCTATCCAGTAATGTCTAACGGGCACTGTTCTGGACCCGCTCATGTCCAACTCATCACAGGGAAACATGTGCACATTACAAGACATGGTGATTGACAGGCTGTCAACCAATGATACCACAAGACTCTCAAAATGTACATAGGCTTTGACTGCAGAAATAATGCATGCATGTAAAATACCAATATTTCAGAATAAGAACCTCATTTAAAGCAAAATACATGTAGGGTAGTTACTTTGTATGGATTCTTTGTTTTCACTGTCATGCCATCAAAAATAAAAATGCAATCCATTCAATAGAGAAAGCCCCGAATCTGGAAAAATGAAGGAAGATGCATATACAAAAAGCCTTGCCAAGAATCAGGTCTGTGCGATATTTTATATGCGAGTAATTTGGGAAAATGTTTTTTATAAGGAGGGGGACATTATGGGGGGGGGGGGGGGGGGGACCAATACCGCAATACCGTAAGAAAAATTGGCAAATACCGAAATACCGTGTTGAAAATCGACGAAATACCGATACCCCATTTTATGATCGGTCACGGTTACTTAACGTTTTATCCATCTCGCGTGTTTTTTACCTCAAGCATGTATGCACCAGAAATCAACCTCAGCCTTCCCGAGAAAACGTAACTATATCTCGAAAAGCCAGGTTATTGGATGTCCTACCAATTTCATCATAGACTAACCGTCAGAAATTGTGTATTCATCTACCGTTCGGTCTAAAGTCTTCCAAATTTTGACCTACATTAGACAGGAGAGGCCAAATGAACGATAACGCAATACCGTGAAGGATCTTCTTTTACCGAACACCGTCAGCCAGAAGGATGAAAAGCCGCATACCGCAGGGCTAGATGATACCGTAATACCCCACATTAAAATTAAAATTACCGAAATACCATTACCGCAATACCGTAAACCCCCATGTTCCACTCTATAAGGCTCTGTACAGAGACGGCATGTTGGTTTGCCTTTGAGGGGCACAAATATGGCCTCCCGAGACCAGCACAAAAATCTGTCTTTGAGTTTTCATATGCAATTGTGTGAATTCATTGTTTGAGGAACTCATAAATATTAAAGTGATATTATTCTAAGACAAGGAATGTTTAGATAGCTGATTTTCACGTTGCGTCATCGCCGCCATGCTGGTGGACGGTAAACAAAAGATTGCTCATTAGCTCGTTTTGTTTGTCCACCAGCATTTGTTCATTTCACCATTGTTATTTGTGTCTCCCGAGATTGCATGAAAACCACCTATACCAAAATCTCCCAAAATCAGCAATGATTTTAACCCACATAAGAGCTTTCCCGGCATCCAGCATCCTTTTGAACCGAAAATTTGTATGAATAAAGGTGTTTAGCTGCTGAGTCTGAATCCTGTACTTTTTACTTAATAACATTGCATCATGAAAATGAAGAAATGATCGTCGCAGTGAACGCAATTTATGCAATTGCGTACAGAAGCTTACAGAAGCCTGAAAAAAATTCAGGACTTCAACGGGGTTTGAACCCGTGACCTCGCGATTTCCCGGTGCGATGCCCTACCAACTGAGCTATGAAGCTACTGACGTTGGGAGCAGGTCAATTGTGGGTTCATATGTTCCCTTGAAAGAAATGAGTGTTAATAATATATGAAATAAATCATGAAAAATGAAAATGAAAATGAAAATGAAATTGAAGAAATGGTCGTCGCAGTGAGGCCACAATTCGCAATTGTAACCCACAATATCATTAACACTCATTTCTTTCACGGGAATGTTGGTGGGTGGATCAGGCCTGGAGGTCAAAATTAGTTGGGTAGGGAGTGGGCTATTTTGACACAACTCTTTCCGTAAGCAGCAGTGTTCACTAGAGGCTTTAACTGGCAAGTACCTTGTTCTTTTTAAAATTTGCCCTAGCCACTGAGCTGAATCAGGCCTCCACTGAGAATGATAATGTTAATAGCCTTAGTCTCTATTTTTATATTTTGCACGCATTGTCCCGCCTCGAATATCCTTGCTAGCTGCGGGCAATACTTCTGTAAGTTTATTTGTTTATTAATAAAGTTTTGTTGTTTTTATTGTTGTTGTTGATAATTGCAGAGCTCTGTGGGAGGCACAGACAGTCACCCATTGTCCTGGGTGGGGAGGATCAAAGTCTTGGTACCAAGGACACACTTAGCGTAGGACCTGTAAAACCTCACTGAAGTCATGTTTACATAATTTCTGTCAGATTTATTTATTTATTTATTAAGGCTTACTTATTTTATGCTTAGTAATTAAGGCTGCAAATGAAAATGTACTTAAACTGTGCATTCTTGTTCGAAGCCATTGATACTATGAAGTCTTCATCTACATGATATCTGCAAGTTATTTCTTGGAAAAGGTTGCCTATCAGGTCAATGGGTTTGTTCAAGATTTTTGTAATACGTTTCTTTAACAGTACATCAATGAATGAATGGTGGAATCAATATTTTTAATTCAACTTAAGTAACCCCTCAGAGTTTTGACTTGGCTTCTTTTTGCTTCATCAAAAATATGTCCTGTTAAAACTGAAAGGAGAGGGTCCAAAGAATTTGGAAATGGTATCTTCCCCATCTGCATTAGCCCTTCCCTCTCTGTAAATAATCGCCACTCCCTGATTTCTTTGAGGTCTTGCTTGAATATTAGTTTATAAGTGCACCTTAAAGTCTCTTCTGCTGTAATTGTTCCTTCAACTTCTTTCACAGTAAAGGCATGTCATTCTCGAAAAAAAGAAAATGCTCTGTCATTCGATCAAGTAGAGCAGATGCTATTTAATTTCGTGAAGCAAAAACAAACATGTAAGAGTAATTATTCAACAGTAAGATTGTTTATCCTTGTTTGATCATCATTAAACTTCCCTTCAGTTTTCTTGTGGATTATTGACTGCATGATTTGACTGGTGGATCGATTTCTGGTGCACTCTCGAACTTCCTTTCTCCCTCTATACAGGGGCACCCAACGGCAATTTTAGGGAAAATATCTGTTCGGAAGACGATTTGAGAACTAGAATTTTCGGAACATTTGTTGTAAAATTTCTTGCTTGCCTGCCTCTCCTAGGATTTTCGAACATCTACAAAGTGGTATAATTACCCATTTTAAACGGATATTTACCCTTAAAAAAGGCCACCTAGAATTTTCGGGAGCCTTTTCCTGGCTGAAATTTTCCAAAAGGTAAATTTTGATCCCTACAATTTTCGGATCACTAGACTTTCAACTAGGAAATCCGAACAGATGAAAAGTTTTTAGGGGATAAAAATATGCCTATATCTACCGTTTAAATACTAAAATACGTTCAACAATGCTATGTTAAGTGGTTTTGAACTATATCCTCGTTGGGTGCCCCTGTCTATAGGTTAATTTCTTTTCTTATTCAGTATCAAAGTGTTGACCAAATTACTCCGGAATTATGCTGCTTGTGAAAGACATCTGTTCAACCGAAGTGCCCTGTAAAGTGGCGGATCCAGACCTTCAGATAAGGGGGGGGGGGGGGGGGGGGAGCGGTCACCGAGACCCTGAGATAAGCCGGGGGGGCGTCTCCAAAAAAATTTTTTGGCCCTTTAAGCCTCAGTCTGGTCTAATAATAAGGGGGCCCAGCCCCCCTGGGCACCTCCCCTAGATCTGCCACTGCTATAGAGAGAGGAGTATTTGCTATAGCTATGATCTATCATGTGGGCAACTATTGTGCAAAGAATTTTAGGTCTGATTTGACTGATCTATATGGATGTTTGTTACCAAGAAAAGGTGTCTTTACTTACAGTAGTTTGGATTAATGCAGATTTTTAACATAGAAATTGCTGTGAACCCAGATTAGCATCTGTTAGTAAGAGGTGCATGTAAGCTTATAGGAAGTGTCGGTTAACAGAGGTTCTGTACAGTACCTGATGGAAATTGGGATTTTTCCCTTGCTTAAGTTCTGTGTAAACTAAATGTTATACATGTTAATGTAACCAATTACGACAGTAGTTTAAGAACATGAGTGATGTTCAGAATACTGAAAGTTTAAAAATATTTCTTTGTCTAACAATATAAATTATAATCATTATAATCATTACTGTTACATTATTATTGTATCAATTACAGTGAAACCTCTATTAAGCGGCCACCTTCGGGACCTTCCCAAGTGTCCGCTTAATAGAGGTTTCACTGTAAAATATTATAGTCATGGCTATTACAAATTGTGGCAATACTATGCAAAATATGCTTACCATGCAGACAAACGCAGCCACAGTCATAGCTGTTTGCTAGAGAGGGAATTGCCTTTAATGTAAATAGTAGGAGAGGGGGCTTGCCCCCACCCTCCTTCCCTACTATCACCGCGGCTATGTATCTCTACCCAAAATTGGCCAATTGGAAATGTCAAGATTTTATTGAACACTAGTTGTAGCATCCAGGGCGCACGTTTTCTACCCTTCGACGACTCGAGAAGCACTCTGAAGCAGGATTGTTTTAGCCTTTTTTTTTAACAACTGCCTATTTATGCATACCCGGCCAACTGTTGATCTCGGATTCTATGGACACTGTTAAGATCTCACAGAGGTTTTCTTGTGCCAACGAACTAAGCAAATGACATTTTGGGAAATTGGAGTAGGGCTATGGTCAACGGCCCATTTTGTATCTAACAGTGGCGGATCTAGGGGAGGAGCCTGGGAGGCCTGTGCCCTCCTCTTATTTTTAGACCAAACTGAGGCCGCGCCCGAAGGGCCGAAAAAAATTTTTTGGAGACCGCCCCCTCCCCCCCTTATATCATATGGATGACCGGGCGCCCCCCCTTATCTGATGGTCTGGATCCGCCACTGTATAATAATATAGCTACTACTCACCTGTGCCTCCAAAGCCTTTGCTTGCCTTGTAGTCCTTGTAGAGGGAAAATTTTATGATATTTCAAGTCTCCAAATCTTCGATTAGCTTTGTGCTTCCTTAGCGGATGAAACAGAATATAAATTATCAGAAAACTTCGTGCAAGAATGGCTTTCCGTTGTTTAATACTGGTGTACTTAGCTTTCTTTTGCTGTCTTTCTTTTTCTACTCGTTTTTTTTTGTGTGAATGTTTTGTGTAGCTGTGTAGGGTGTGCGATACCTGACACTTTAATATAATCACCTAAGTGAGGTTGCCCTATCTTTTTAGCCCTCAATGGTTTTTATGGGCAGCCTGTACTCCCGGGGGGTACTCCCATACATTACCTATATGGGTATGTGCCGCCCATCGGGATCGTGATTTTGAAGCTCCTGATTTAGAACGGGGTATCCATTTCATAACAGGGTATAATATTTCGAACGCACAAAAGCTCCAGTTTTGTAAGCAGCCATTCGAAATTATTCAAGGACAGATTGCTTTTAAAAATACGGTTCAGTGCGTTAACAAGCAGACTGTTGTAGTCTTGTTTCACCCTAGAACGGAGTATAAAAAATTGGCCCATTTCTAGAACGGGGTATCAGTTTTAGGGCGAATTTGAGAACGGGGTATAAAAAATTGGCCCATTTCTAGAAAGGGGTATCAATTTTAGGATAATTTTTTTTAGAACGGGGTGCCAATTTGGAGTCTCGGCGGCACATACCCACCCAAAAAATACCCAAGAGCCCCCCCCCCCCGGGCCTGTACTCTCTCTATATATTTATCTAATTTTTTTGTATCATGTAAATCAATGTAGGGTACAGCTGGGTACAAATAAAGTTGTTGTTGTTGTTTTTGTTGCTGCAAGCATTCATTATTATTCGACAGAGACAGACATTACACACATATGGATGATTCTCTATTTTCTATATTCCCGCCAATATTAAATGGGGCAGCGGTTCATTTGAGTGTTATTTGCTTGTACGTGTAATTTCTTCATGAATGCCATTCGATCCAGGGCCATTCAAGGGATGTTACTCAGTAACATCCGCTGAAAGGACCTTCTTGATGGATTAATGCGCTAACAGGCTTGATCGAGGCGAAACATTAAAACATCCTTTCCAAACAGACGCAGCAGCATCTTCTTGGTTGAATCAATCGAGGGATAATCGAAAAAGTAAGACAAGACCTCGAAACAGACACTAGATCATCAGACAAATCAGAGTGGACAATCGAAGCGAGGCTTACATGAGTCACAGGAAGAACCACGAGGAGAGCGTGACGTCATACGTTTACGAAATTCGCCCGAAGATAAGAGGGTCTTTCGACGGATGTTTTAACGAGTGCTGACCCACGATGTCAAGGCACGGTTAAGCGTGACACGAAATGTCACGCACTGAAAATAACGAAATCGCCTTATTCTAATTGTTCTAAAATAGGTATGATGAAGTCGAACACCACACATAAAAAGCCACCAGGGGTCTTACATCCCAGCATAAAGAAATGAATTCAATTAACTTTCTAAAGGACGTACGGCCACTTTTGAGATTTAGACAATCGGCGACAAAATTGTTGGGACATTGTACTTAAATAGGGTAACTTCGGAGAACAAAAGAATCCGCACCCCTTCCCTGTCCCCTCCATTAAAAGCTGGGGTGTTTGTTGTTTTCTATAGGTAGCTAGAACAAGGGCACAACATTGCACGGAGGGGATGGGGGAGGAAAGCTATATTTCCTCCTTTTAAAGTTAATAAAACGTAAAACAGCCCAGTTTTGGGCGAAGTGTCTCAACTCATTTTGTCGCCGATTGTAGCTTGCGTCTGTTCCTAAATATGTTTCGGTAAGTGACCTGCTCAAGGCCGGCTGAATGAGCAACATTTTACAAATGAATGATCGTAAGCGCTTGGTGAAATGATCGGGTATTTATCTTCCTGAGGAATATGCCTCATAGTGTTGAAGTAAACGCACTTAACAGAGACCGCGGAGGGAGAGGGGCTGGTAGGGCTATAGCCCTACCACTTTTATTGCTGGGATTTATTTTCTAGGGCTCCAGTTGACATGGAATAAATGCCCGTGGAATTATTGGACTTTGCCCTATGGAAGAGTTGGGTGTTTGTATGTCCGAACTATTACAACCCGATTTGCTTGCAAGGATAATAAGATGTAAGGCCCAAAATGGAAGGAGCGATTTAATTTTTTCTTTGCTTTTCATCTTGGAGAGCACCTTTATTCCCACACCGATAATCTATCTAAGGATTTTCAGGGTGCTAAGATGGCTGCTGTCATTGGACAACGCCTGCCAAGACTAACAAAGAAGACGCTGACAAAATTTCGCACTGATGAAAGCTTGGACCATTTCTATGCTGATGTTGCCTGCAAGAGTGAAGGCCTGCTTAGCGAACCAACGCTTCCAAGAAAACTACGCACTTTGTTCAGACTGGAGGTTGGTGCTGGTGCACCAAGCTATCCCCAAACTGCCAAAGATCACTTTAGAGGGGTCTATTATGAGGGTATTCATCTTATCGTCGGGCTATATATCACCGCGTCAATCAGGAAAGCTTCAGCTCCTACGCCCAGATGGAGACCCTCTTGGTTAAAGCTAATATTGGTGACGACGAGGCAGAGTTCAGTTTCGTGATGCGTCATACAGCGAAGATGTTGATACAGGGGCGCTACCTGAGCAACTAAGTATTTTGGAAGTTATGTTAAAGGAGGAGAAGATATCATGTTTTAACGAAATCTTGTTGGCGGTGTTATAGTTTCCAGAACCAGAAAAGAGGCTAATTTAGGAAGTCCAAACTATCTGTAAGCTGCTTGCTGTAAATCCTGTTACCAGTGCTGCTGGCGAGCGTTCACTCTCATCTGCACGGCGTCTGAAGACGTCGCTTCGATCCAAGATGCGTGACGAAAGGTTTAGCAACTTAGCAGTGTTTCCGGAATGGTCACAAGCCGAGAACAGACAGTGTCTCTATAGCTGAAGTCGCACAGGAGTTTGTTTCCCGCAATGAAAACCTCAAGAGAAACTTTAGCATTGCGGACAACTTCAAAAAGTAGCAATCTTAGGAAGGTTTATTTAACATATAACAAGTGACGACGTTTATGTTATATTTGCTGAGGTTGTAAATAAGATGGCGCGCAAATGCAAGGTAAATGGCGAAACACTGAACTTAATGCTTCTTTGTACTGGCCAGATTTTTTAGCCCCACCACTTTAAAATGGTCTCCGCGGTCCCTGCTTAAACGGGACGGTTTACTAACACGACTATTTTTGTCAGGAGCTACAAGAAACCATTGTACCCGAACTGAATTCCATAATTATCTGCTTGCCTGATAAACCGGTTTTTAACGCAGAATAACGCAAACTATGTAACTATTGTTGTCACTACAGCTGTCCCCACTCTGTATATTGTCGGTCAATAGTATTCTTGCTCGTTGTGTAACTCTTTGATACCGATTCATAATGAAGATTTTCACACATATTCCATACAATAGGTGAGATAAATACAGGAAACGCAAGGTTCCATGCGCAGTTTCAGTTCGATTTACACAGCTTTGATCAAAACATTCTTAGTTTCGAGAATAGTTTATTCTAAACCATAAGAAAAGATTTAATTAGAAGTTGAATTTCGCTATTTCTCTTTCACTTTTTACATTCAGTTCATTTTATTTACCGGAAAGTAAGCCTTAGAAACTAAAAGGACGTTTGATCAATTCACACTCGCGCATTCTAGTCTTATTTTAAACTTTATAGTGGAAGGACATCTGTGAGCAGGGAATAAGTCAGCACAGAATTTGATTGTCAGCGAATTTCTGTAACCGTCCATCGTTCTGCTAGTGATAAGCTAGCCGTTGTTCACTCGTCTTGCTTGTTTGGGGCTGAGTCTTATTCCCGTCAAAAAGAGGGAAAAAGTGTCTGGCAAGGTTTCCAATTAAAGATTTGTGAACTCGTGTCAAGCAAACTCTTCAAGTGTTTATCTATACACAGTTATACGCACGAGTAATAAAAAAAACAGCAGCGTCTTTATTTTACGCAACACAATTACTCGGTCATTGTGAGTAACTTTCAGTCAACTAGCTAAAAGTGCAGTGAACACCAACCGTCCGATACCTTGGTGTATAAGTCGCTTTGATGAAAGAAGTCGACAGGGAGGCTTTTTACCTGGTGTAGCACCGGTTAAAAAGGAAAAGAAAATCTACTGTAATATTAAAAAAGAGAGAGCTGGAGAAAGCAAAAAATTAAAACAAAATAATTAAAAAAGGGGAAAAATTGATGGTGCTGCCACACAGTATCTCTAGGTTCATTTCTACTTGGAAACCAATTATGATGTACCTTATATGAGACGTGTCCTATAAAAAACAGCACAAAGTGTATCATTTATTTTAATCGTTTTCCTGTGGAAGTTGCCAGTAACAACGGCAATCCAACGTATATAGCGCAAGTTGAAATAACGCCTGGGTATTATCAGGGGCACCCAACGTCAATTTTTGGAAAATATCTGTTCGGAAGGCGATTTGAGGTTTAGAATTTTCGCAACATTTGTTGTAAAATTTTTTGCTTCCCTGCCTCACCTAGGATTTTCGAACATCTAAAAATGGTATAATTGCCCCTGATTTTTAACGGATCAGCTTACCCTAAACAGGTCACCTAGAATTTTCGGGAGCCTTTTTTCTGGTTGAAATATTAGAAAAGATTAGTTTTGATCCCTATAATTTTCGGATCACTAGACGTTCAGCTAGGAAATCCGAACCGATGAAAAATTTTTCGAGGATAACAATATGCCTATATCTACCGTTTGAATACTAAAATACGTTCAACAATCCTATGTTTAAGTGGTTTTGAACCATATTCTCGTTGGGTGCCCCTGTATTATGCTTTCTTGCACTTCTAAGACGAGAAGAACATCTATTGAGATTTTCTTCTTTTTTTGCTAACACGAGTCTTATCAAGGACACTTTTAGATAATCTGCCTCCCCAATTAGTTTACACGGGCTAAATACTTTGACAGTCAATTGTTATTTTGGTCTCATATCTTGGTCTACTTGTTTGTTATTTCAAAGGAAGAGTGACATTTAAAACGCAGCGTTTGCTTAATTCTTACGTAAGATGTGTATTATGTAAGACACGTGTTGACCTTTTCTCATAAATAGCTTCTTGATTCCATTAGTTTGATCTGTTGAGACGGCGGCTGTTTTTTTATTGATAAAGACAGCAATAGACAAAACCATGTTATGATCAGTTTGTTTTAAAATTCAGTTTTTTTGCTAACACAAGGTAAACGAAAATCAATTTCTCTCCGAATCCAGGAAGTGTACTGTCCTATGTTATGTTATCACATTTTATAAAGTATAGTATTCAGTACTGGTATTCAGCTTATCTTTATATTTAGCCTGTAAC
>OZ037776.1:22215200-22220200 GCA_964035525.1 Porites cylindrica | reverse complement strand
TAAAATAAGCTCTTTTGAAACTACAAAGGTTCTACCTAAATCATGTCAGCTCTGGATTTTCGTGCAGTTGGCTTGTTTTTCCTGCCCAGGAGAGATTCTTAACTTCGTACAAAAAAAAAAAACAAGCAAAGACCTTGCATGTCGTTTTGTCTTCTTAACGTTTTTATCCTGGGCATTTTACTTTGGGCTTGAATTTGTTACGTAATGATGTTTTAAAATAAGCATTTTTGAAAGTACAAAAAATCTACACTTTCACGCTCTTGTGTTTGGCGCTTTTCTCTTGCCTTGCGTGCCCGGGAGAGTTTCTCTTAGTTTCTTTCTTTACCTCGTACAAGAAACGTTAGCAAAAAAGCTTTTTAGGAGAAAACCGTCCCTTCTGCTTGATGGATGACAAATTTTTACTAACCTCTTTCAATGAAAGCTTGCATACCTTGACAGTTTGCTGTATAAAGAAAATTGAAACAAAATTCAGCTGATCACAACTTATGATGTACAAAAATGAAAATCTGTTAAGGATATACTTGTTAGGGTGATGATCATCGCGCTGGGCGAGTGGTCAATGCTTGCTATTAGTACTGTTGTACAGTTGTTAGAGACTAGTATTAATCGCAGGTTAATGAGTGTGCAAAAGGTTAGAGTTTCTTTTGATGTGATGTGTGTGTTCAGTTTCTAGATCTAGCTTGTGTTTGTTCCTAAATATGTTTCGATAAGTAACCTGTTCCGTAGTATGAAAAAATAAAGGCCCGGCTGAATCAGCAACATTCTACAAATGAATGATCGTAAGCGCTTGTAAATGATTAGGTTTTTATTTTCTTGAGGAATATGCCTCATAGTGTTGCAGCAAACTCACTTAAAAGGGACAGATTTTAGGCATCTCAAGCGGGTGAAATTGGGCGAGTGCACGCCTTTGCCTCGTGATTTGCCTAAGCACCTTATGGACTCAGATGATTGACGGAACAGAAAAACCCATAATCCCTTTGAAAATTGCAAACCACTCAACATTACCTAATCAACGAGCCATCCGAGGGAAGACGCGAGGATGGCGAGGCAGCAGCAGAATAGAGCAGCGCAAGACATGGCAAAAGGCAGAAAAATTCTCGATCGTCGATCGAGCTTCAAAAAGTATAACCCGTAATTCGTAACCCGTAACCTGATGAAATGTAGATTCTCCTGAGACCAATGGGGTGACAATTGTCAACCAATCAAAAGGCGGCAGCTGGCGCACGGGCAAAAGTTGAATGTGGTACGCATTTTTTAAAATATGTAAAATTTTACACAAGCTTCCTGTGTTTATTTAATTAAACTTATTTGTCAAACCCGGCCTCGGCCGTCACGAAACACGAGTACTTGATGAATTGTATTTTTAACGAAGAGAAGCTTGTAAAACAACAAAAGTGTTGCATGTGAAACAAGCATTTCTCACCACACTAAAAAGGATCAGATTACACGAGGAGATAAGGAAAGCTTGATACGAAGAATATAGTCGCTTCTCTTGGAAAATCAGGGGCACCCAACGACTGCTTTCTTTAAATTATATGTTCGGAGAAGCAAATATTGCCTAGAATTTTGTTTTGCTTGAGGACGACTAGAAATTTCTAGATGACTGTTCCATTCAGGTACAATTTTCGAAGCTTATGTAATAACTGTCCTACCATTTTCTGAAATTTAACTTCTCATTTGTTACTCCTCATGTTGGGCAAATTTTCGTAGAAAAAAGGAAGCTAAAATTTTCGGATTCAAAAATTCGATGGAGAGGGGATTAAGAAAAAATCTAACTTTTGTAAAACATTAAACTGCATCTAAAATTTTCGGATAAATAATACTGAAGCCCTTGTAATTTCGAAAATACTCAAGTTCCCCTTGGATGATCGAACAGATGCAAATTTTATAGCGCCGCTTATAATTAATGCGTTTCTAAAGATATAAAAGTACTCTTGATAGCCTAAAAAGAGTTTTTAATGTATTTAGGTGAAAACCGTCATTAGGTGCCCCTGGAAAATTTGATGTTGGGGAAAAAATCTAACCAGCAAACGATAAAATAAGGGGAAAAAAAAGCGAATTTCAAGCCTAGAGCGAGCGAGAGAGGAAAAGGAAACAACGCTATCTTGTTTTCGAAACCCGAGTTATGAAATGAAAATTAAATACCATCGTGCCTTACATCACATGTCCTTGAAACCATTTCAAACAGCGCAGCGAACCACTGGGCCTCTTTACATGGAAGTGGGGGACCCGAGATAGGTGAGGTAAAAACACAACCCTCCCTTACATGCAATCTTACAACCCCGCCATCCCGGGTTGCACTTTCTCAAGATTATTGAATGGTCCGGCTAAGCACGTAAACAAGAAAAATGCTGGAAAAGCACGTGTTTTGTCGATTAATGCTCTTCAACACTCACTTACTGCTCTTGTTACAACCTTCAGGGCTGTGGCTCTCTATTGTTACCTTTAATAATGATGCAAAACCACCGCCAAAGTGATTTTTTGCAAATTTGATGTATCAAGCAACCGACCCCGGCTAGGCGGGTTACCCCACCTTGAAACGTTTACATGGCAAAATTTGACCCCAGCTGAGAGGGTAACCCGGTCTGGCAGACCGGGCTACCCGCTTTGGCACGTCACCCCACCTATCATGTAAACGTGATCAAATTAAACTGAGAGATTATATTGAAATGCAGGTTACCCCACCTAAGAGGGTTACCTCACCTACCTGGGGTCCCTCACCGCAGGTTCGTAAAGCCACAGGAGTCTAAGGACTGACTTTTCTCCGGAACCTTGATACACTGGCATCACACCTTTTTATTCGCGGTTTTCACTCACGTGAGAAAGCAGAAATAAAAATGGAAGCCTTTTAATACAGAAAGTCCAGAATCTGGGAAATGAAAGAAGATAAACATACAAAAAGGCTTGCCAAGAATCAGGTCTATGCAATTGTACATATGCGAGATATTCGGAAAAACGTTTCACCCAAATTTATATAGCTTTTGTATCGAGACGCCATGTTTGTGTCCCTTTCAGGGGCACTTTTTATGGCCGCCGGAAACCAACAGAAACATCTGTTTTTAAGTTTTCTTACTTATGCGTGAATTCTTCGCTTGAGTAACTCAGAAAGATTACAGCAATATTTATTCTAAGACAAGGAATGTTTAGATAGCAAAATCTACAAAAATCCGTAATGTTTTTAACCCACTTAGGAGCTTTCCCGGCCGCCAGCCAAATGTCGCGTCGCGCAAAAGCCTGGAAATTCAAACGTTCTGTATCGCAAAACAAAGAACCCTTTTGAACCGAAAATTTGTTTGATTAAAGGTTTTAAGGTGCTCTAACATCACAGGAAAGTAGAAACTCAGAAGAAGCGATAGTTTCTTAGTTTGAAGTTTGGTGACCGTCGCGTCAATGGAAACCAAGAATTGACAGTAAAGAAAATAATCCTTGCAAAAGGAAGGGACAAAGGAACTGTCAAATGTTAGATATCGTCAGCTCGTACATGGGAACGTTAATTAAAAATTAAAAAAAATTGAATTAAAAAAATTAAAAATTAAATTAAAAATTAACTCTGGTTTTCCCACAGTTAATTGTAGGAAATGATAGAATTTCAGATTGTTTATGTCACAGTTTTCGACGTCATTTTGACGAGTAGGCAAACGTGTGAGAAATTACAGTGTTTGTGATGAAAATCTAATGCCGAATAATTTCCGTAAAACGGCTTTTCTGACAAAAATATCAGTTGTAAACTAAAGCTAAAAGGCAAAGGATTGCACTAAAAAATTTTTGGGGCGTACCTGTTTTTAAATTTCTTCAGAGGCTTGCTTTAGATTTTCCATATATTTGTCTGTATTAATTTTCCCCTGGACTTTCTAACAGGCAATAGTATAGAAAATTTTAAAAAGTGGTTCTAGGTCTTCTAGCACATGTAACGCCCTCAATTTTTTTTTCAGTAGAATCCTTAGGAGTGAAGCTTTAGTTTATTTATGATTGATATCATTATTTTTTCAGAACAAGCGTTCTACGGAAATTACTCCGCATTAGAAGCTCTTACACACACTGTAATTTCTCACGCGCTTGCCTACTCGTCAAGATGGCGTCGAAAACCTTGACAAGGTCTATTTAATACAATATCTTTTCTCTGGAATACAAAATACTTTTCTTGCTGTTTATTCAGTTGCACTTTTTTACGTAACAGTTATTTAGGTACATATTTATAGAAAAACAACAAAACAAAACAAAAACGAAAAAAAAAAGAAAGAAAGAAGGAAAAAAAAGGTACTGAGCAGAACTCGAACCCAACACCGTCAACACGTCGGAAGTTGACTTTACCACTACAACATTAAGGCTGATGACATAACCTAGGCGAAAAGTCTTTATAAATTTAATGCCTTTTCCATCGAACTTCCGCCGGTAAACGTGGTTTAAAGATGATCGAGCCGCATTAACCGAGCTATTGACAGTAAAAAAAGAAAACAATGTGAAGGCATTTCATGGCAATGAATGAATGACAAAACATATGCTTTACAAAGCCGATACACCTCGAAGTAGGACGCAAAACACATGTTTTCTTATCTCGATTTCCGCTGTTATTTTGAAGCTTATGGTCAAAATCACATCTATTTTCTTTTCATACAGGTTCTTAAGAATAGCATGGCCCGACATTTTCTCACGTGACTTTCAGATCACTTTCCAACGCCTAATCCACGGTTATTATGCTTTTTTTTATGTCATGGCCGCTTGGTTGTGGGTTATATTTGATGTCGACGTGGCTCATTTAAGGCTGCTGTGGATCATTGTAGGTCGTGTCGACTTTTAGTGACTACGTTTGTAGCGTCTTCATCACACCCCAAGGTTCCAAATTACGCTATATATGCCATAAAATCAGTCATCTTGTCGCGTTAGTTGTGTAAAATCAGTGGCACCCAAAGACTGTTTTCTGTAAAATATCTGTGCGGAGAAGCAAATATTGCCTAGAATTTTCTATAGCTTGAGGACGGTTAAAAATCCCTCCGATTATC
>OZ037776.1:22185200-22212700 GCA_964035525.1 Porites cylindrica | reverse complement strand
ACGAGTATCATTCTGAAAAATATCCACAACCATTCCATTGCACTTTGTTAAAACACTTTTTCATCTCTTTTTCAAAGCATGCAAGGCAACTGTTTCATCTACAATGTCAAGTTCTCTGGTTTGAACTTTCCTCCCAATGGACCTGTTATGCAGAAGAAGACACAGGGCTGGGAACCCAACACTGAGCGTCTTTATGCACGAGATGGAATGCTGATAGGAAACAACTTTATGGCTCTGAAGTTGGAAGGAGGTGGTCATTATACCTGTGAATTCAAATCTACTTACAAGTAAGATGTCACAATTGCCATTTAACCAACTAAGGAGGGACCCCAAGCTCCAAATGTAGGATCTAGCTTTTGTGAAAGCCACGATTCGGGTCTTTATAAGCAAAAAGGGAAAAGATTTAGTTTAATGATTATAAACGGGATCTGGTTTTGAGGGATTTTAGAAAGGGAGATGAAAAAAAAAAACTATATATTGTTGAAAAGAATTGGTATTAGGTAGGACATAGTGAAAAAAATTTAAAGCTTGGCTGCAGACACACGTTGGCCACAATTTGTCGACACTGTCATAATCATGATTCAGGTCACTCGCGCAATGCTACTCACTCCCTTTCCCGTCTAATGGACTTCCTCGAGGTCTTATTCCGGACATTGTCAAACCTTTGTTATTCTTTCGAAATATTACATTATTTGACCCATATTTGTTTGTAAGGAAAAAAGGAATAAATCTGTGCACGAAAAAAGGAAAAAAATCGCTAATAAGAAATTGATATTGAGGTGGTGATTCTGGTGATAATTTTCTCGCTGTCAAAAAATCAACGTATACGGCGAAGAGCGGAGGTGTGAGTTAGAAAGTAAGTATCTTTATTTAAAATAGATGACGTCGAGAATGCTTGCCTTGCCTCCCGAAAACGCTCGACCCAAAAAATTAGAGAAGAGGATTTTGATCAAAGCTGATGGTTGTCGTCAAAGATGGTGGTCAAAGCTATTTGGTAAAGAATTAAATTGATAGCTTGGGTTATTTTCGAACTTACCGATATTAACGGTTTTTTTGTTCATTTTTTAGGGCAAAGAAGCCTGTGATGATGCCTGGATATCACTATGTTGACCGCAAATTGGATGTAACCAATCACAACAAGGATTACACTTCAGTTGAGCAGTGTGAAATTTCCATTGCACGCAAACCTGTGGTCGCCTGACGTTTTTTCAGAGTCAAATTAAGGCAGAAATACGCAGTGACGTAACAAACGTAGATTTTCATTTTAGCTAAAAAACGTAGGACGGAAGAATTGTAAACAAAATTTGATGATTAAACTTTTGAAATGAACGTTTCTGTGTGACTCCTCAGTATATCACTGGGCTGCTGGGTAGCTTTATATTGATGTGTGTGTTGATAGTTGGCAATAATAGCTCCCCTTGCCCTAGTTACAGTCATCCATTTTAACTAGCGCGAGGATGTCTTAACTGATAACTTTGGATGCGCCCTTGAAAGCAGCTATGTCAGGCTAACCGATATGGTGATCTTTAAATCCTTAAAATGAGTCATGATTTACATGAAAACGAGTTGTTCATGTAGGAGAAGCGGAGGAAATATAATATGTTCCGGCTATATTTGAGCTTTTTTAAGGTGGCTCGACAAAGTATGTTGGAAACACAACTTCTGTCGTCTAATCTAAAATGGTAAGCCAATATTTCTAAAATATTACTATGTTTCGGAAGATTCCAAACGACATCCAAAAGGGGTAAAATCACGGGTGGTACATTGGAATTCGATGTAGCCTTCGTAGCAAGCGTTTTTCATTTCTTTTTTTCGCTCTCGTCCCAACTTTCTTGACGAACTCGCGAGGAAACGCTTCAGTGCTACGCAGGCTAAATTCGATGTTGTGCTAAGTTCGAAACACGCGTGTAATCGAAGAGAAGGGGTTACGGACACTTTTAGATAATTTGCGTCCCCATTTGGTCCACACTTGACGGTTCTTATCTTAGCTCACTCGTTTCTTATTTCAAACGAAGAGTGGAATCTAAAACGGAACGTTCGCTTCTTTCGTAAGATGTGCATTATGTGAGACACCTATTGACTTTTCCTCATATAAATGGCCCTATTGACTCTATCAATTTGGTCTGTTGAGACGGCGAACGTCTTTTAAAACACGACATCTTTGATAAAGACTACAATGGACAAAACCGTGTGATAATCCGTTTGTTTTAAAAATTAGTGGTGTTTGCAAACACAAAGAAAGTAAAAAGGAAATCAATTGCTTTTTAAAATTCAAGAAGGATTCTGTCCTTTGTCATGTAATCACCTTTTATAAAGTATACGTCGACACAGTAACAGTTCGGTTTTAATTAAACAACGCATTACATTGAGCGTACAAAGTGAAATATGTATTGTCTTAAAATTTCCATCGATTGGCTAGTATTGTCTTGAGTTTCGTCGGTTGCGATAGGCTAAGGAAGGGTTGTGTTAAGTCATAAATTAAGCTCCAACCGACACAAAAAAGCTATTTTCTAGAGAATAAATACTTTTAAGTTACATTTAACAAAAGATTATTGATTGACTGCAATAAGAAGTTTTCTAGGCGTATACCTGCGTGCAGAGAAAATGTGTTAGCGCAGTACATCGCAGTACGCCTAGTTCGTGTATTCGCTATCAGTGCAGTGTGAGTAGAAGCCCCTATTGTTATATGCAGATGACTCAACGATTGTCGCATCGCTATGGAAAGGAAGTAGAGCTAAGTCAGGTAGTTTTGTAGGAAAGATTTCACCTGGTTGAACTGGTATTTCATCAAACGCTACCCAAAGGAGTTTTAAAAAACTTATTATCAAAAAGGGAGGCAACTCCACATTCTGTCTTTTTGCGTGTAATGACTGTCAATTCTCTACGCATGCCAAAACTAAATTGTGTAAAGGCAACAAATGCTTACATCTACAAAGAGAAGTAAGAACGAGCGTTATAGCCAGACAGAAATATGATTACATTTTCTATAGCATCCTACGGTCTAACATAAGTTATGGGTCAATATCTGTTTATGGTGCCTCCAACACGCAATTTATTGCCCTCCAATAAGGTTACCATCTGTCTCGTTTAAGGTTATGAAGCGACTAAAACACCAATGCAGCCTTCAGCTTTCTGCTTTTCACAATAAAATAACTATATATACTCAAGAGATAATGATCTGCAAAGGTTGCCATTGGCTCAGGAAACATACGGAACGTTGAAAGAACAATTCCTGCATAGATAAGTTTTTAAATGCAACCTTTTATGAATAGATGAATATGTCATGATAGATATTAATCTTTCTTTGTATTTACACGGACAGAGAAACCTCTACAAACAGCCACCTCACCACATAAGCTCAGTCTTTCTCCATAAAGGTCACTCCTATTTGTCCCGGCTGACAGTCTTTAAATTCCCTTTTGTACTTTTTTCTCTTCAACACGGCCACCTCCCTACAATGCAGTAATTCCTATTTTGGTGCGTCCCTGAATTAAGAAAACCTCTTCACAGTGGTTATGCTTTGTTAACGTTTTTTTTCCTGACCATTTGGGTTTGATTATGTTATGTAATGTTATGCTGAGATAAGCTCTTTTGAAGCTGTAAAAGTGCTATTCAAATCACGTCAATTCAGGATTTTGTGCCTTTGGGTTGTTTTAGTGCCCAGAAGAGTCTCTCAACTTCATACAAAACACAAACAACGAGCTTGTGTTTCTCTTTGTTTTCTTAGTATTTTTATCTTGTACATTTTATTGTTGGGCCTGACTGTGTTACGCAATGGTATTAAAATAAGCTCTTTTGAAGCTACAAAAGTTCTACCCTTTTAAGTTCACAGTCTTGTATTTAGCGGTTTTCGTTTGTTTGCGTGCCCTGGGGAGTTTCTCTTAGTCTTCACTTCTCAGGTGGTACAAGAAACGTTGGAAAAAAACCTGTCCAGGAGAAAAACGTCCCTTCTGCTTGACGGATTACAAATATTTACTAACCTCTTGCGAGTCTAAGCTAGTTACCTTGATAGTTTGCTGTATAAAGATAAAAGAAACAAAATTCAATCTGAATCACAACTGCGCACGAAAGTAAAAATCGGCCAGCATGCACTCGTTAGGGGAATGATCATCGCGTTCGGCGAGTGGTGACCTCTTGCTACCTCCACTGTTACAGAACAGTTAGATATTAGTATAAATGGAAAAATAATTTAGTGTGATAGAGGTTAGAGTTTCTTTTTGTGTGTTGTATATGTTTCTAAATCGAACTTGTGTCTGTTCCTTAATTAAACATGCTTCTAAAATCTGTTCCGTAGTATAAAACAGTACAGACGGGACTGAATCAGAAACATTCAACAAATGAATGTGTTATAACTAAAGCGCTTGTAAATGACAAGGTATTTATCTTCTATAGGAACATGCCTCATAGTATTACAGTAAACTCACTAAGATGGGCGAACGCGCGTGTTGCCTCGCGATTTGCATAAGCACCCAGATGATTGACGTAACAGAAGAACCCAGAATGCCTTTAAAAATGGCAAAACCCAATGCGCGACACACCATTTGAAACCAATTTGGGTTTCCTTCAGTTCTTCTTGTCAACATTGCCCACTTTAGTTATATAAACGAAAGATATGGCTTTGATCTATATAACAACGCACTCATCCAGTCATGTTTTGCTGACAAGACTATTTTTGTAAGAGATTCAAGAAACCATTGTATTCGAATTCACTTCCATGATTATGTGCTTGGCTGATTAACGTTTCTCACACAGAATAACGAAAAATGTATAATAAACATTCGGTCACCTTAAATATCTCGCAAAATGTGTGCAGTCATCAGGCAAAACCTTTAATTTTGTTATACAATTCGTGGGACAGAAAACTAGATTCAGGACAAAGGCTACACGTGTTGGACGATTTCTATGGAAGTCAACTATTTAGCAGGAACGCCTGATCCACCTAATTTGATTGCGGTTATTATGAGGGTCTATTAAGTTTTTGTGTCATGACCGCTTACTTGTGGGTTTATATCTTGGACGTCGACGTGGCTCATTTAGGGCGGCTGTGGATGATTGTAGGTCTTTTCGGCTTTTAATATAACTACGTTTGTCTCTATCGCACCATGAGGTTTCATTTTATGCTATACATGCTACGAAATCGCTCATCTTCTTTACTGACTACCTAAACAAAAGGAAGTCAAGTAAGTGATGCGTATGTAGTCGAGCAAGCATAGATGGCGGTTTATTTTTGTACAAAGTTTCTACGAAAAGATTACTTCTGCTTGAGGTGCAATTAATAGAATACGATGTCATCTTCCTTTATATAATGAATTCAAGAATGTTTACAAGAGTTTAGTTCAACCATATCCCTGCCATATTTCGCCGATCACTGTTATCTTCTTAGAAGGAATTGCTGTGCTGCATTGAATTTCAACTAAAAAGCGACAGAAACTCCAAAATCGAGCAGCCTCTAATTTTATTTTTACTTGTAGTCCGTTTAGTTAGGCATTTTAACGCCGAGCACATTTGCATTGTTACAACCAAGCTAATAAAATTTTCCTGCTGTTCTTGTTTTAAATTTAACAGAGTGTGATCGCTAAACAAATGACCTACAAGGTTTATATGTCTGGTACGGTCAATGGACACTGTACTTTGAGGTTTAAGGCGATGGAAAAGGAAAGCCTTGCGAGTAAGTTTTTGTTTAATAGATGTATATTTTTCATACTTGTTCAATGTACGTTGGTTTCCGTTAATGAAGCATTTTCGCAGCTTACCCTTAATTACTTTTAAAACTCCATGACCCTTTGAACGATGTTTTCAGGAAGGGATGGGGGAGACGAGGCAGAATTACGATACAACAAGTGAGCAGCAAAGTGTTACCAGCGTTACCTTTCATGGAAATTTTTTATATGTGAACCAAATTGATAAACTGCGAACCGCAGACGTATTTCCTACCAAATTGAATGCTATCATACAAAGTTATAAAATAGCTGAGATAGTACGCGTGATCTGATTGGTCAAAAACCTATGGTTTATTATACCGGTAAACTCATAGAAAAAGGCATCCGGACCACGAGCCATACACAAAACTGGCTATTGATCTGCAAACAACGATTTTAGAAAGGCTAAAAAACAGAACAAGTTACTTATCCAGCCCTTCTAAATATTCAAAGCGTTGGTTTCCACATTTTATTACTGAGCGTCACAATTCGCTACTGCCATAGCTTTAGAAGTTATAAAGTACAAAGCTGGAAAGCAGTTTACATTTCACGACGATGCCAAATCGCAGAGAAAGACAACAACAGTGTGAATTTCTTGTGTAGAAAGTCTATAGGAAAACTTAACCATATGCCAACCAGCAACAAAACGGATAGTTTTAGCATTCTTGATTTATTTTATGTCAAAATTAAATTCCTTAATGAAAGAAAGTGTTCCAAAAAGAGATCTCTGATCAAGATATGGTACAAAATCGGCCGCTGTAGGTTGTAAACAAGCTGCCAACGATGATGAAAGATGTCAGAGTTTCGGGCTGGTTTTCTCCAACATTTGTACAAATTATTCGGTGATATCGATGCCATAACCTACCTCAAACCACCTGACTTCACAAATCGACAAATATTAACGCCAATATGTGGCTACGGCAAAAAAACCGGCCTTTCTCCACCACTGACAGATTTCCATCGGTGACTGTACGTGCATGTAAAGTTACATGCGACAACTTCGCAAATGCAGCCACGTCGCAGCGTTTCTTGATCATGATAAAGCCCAGAAAACAGATCTTAAACCACTGCGGCTTGTAAAAAAGTGAATGAGTCCTCCATTACAATAGCTGCCAGTTCCGTCTGTAAGCACGAAATTCTTACGGATCGACTCAACAAAATACAGCTGCGTACAGTCTGATGTTCAATTTTCTACTTCTTTAGTAAACAAACCATGAACGTATTGTTTCATTGTACGTTCGCATGAATATGTGTTGACTTTTCCTGTAAAACAGCTTTCATAAGTTATCATGTAACGAGTGCAAAAACTCGTGTTTTGAAAGTGCTGCTGTTTGTTGTTTGACTGAACTGAGTTTTGAGAAAGTTCTGCGCTATTAAATCGTGAGTCATGATTGGCTTATGATGACTTTAGAGAGAAGACATAAATCGATCACGGTACTAAAACAATATTTTTTACCTAAAAGACTCCACTTTACTAAAGGTTATTTTATAAAAGCAATAGACCACACTTTCTATGGGTTTACCGGCGTGATAACCCACTTGGGATGTTGGGAGAACACTCAAAAAGCTTGTAAATCACTCGCCTTCGGCTCGTGATTTACAAGCTTTTCTCGTGTTCTCCCAACATCCCGCGTGGGTTATCACGCCGGTAAACCCATAGAAAGTGTGGTCTATTGCTTAATTAACCTTTACGTTAGCGTAATAAAATAGGTAACGATCAATTTGTATCACATCCACAAAGGTGAGAAAGTGGTTTCTTGTCTACCATCCCCGAAGGAATTGATATTTGAAAATGTGTCTTTTTGAGAAAAGGGGGAAACAAACCAGAGAAGTAAGAGAAAATCCTGTCAGAGTAAGAATTATACACCTTTTAACAAGACCCATCGAGCATTACTTAACCTTTTCTAATCAATAAGGCACCATAATATAAAAATGTGCCTAATTTGCAGTGCCAACTCTTCTCGTTAAGGGGCGAGCAGACTGTAAAGCTCACTGTCACCAAGGGCGGACCTCTACCGTTTGCATGGGATATTTTATCACCACGCAGTCAGTACGGAAGCATATCATTCACCAAGTACCCTGGAGACATTCCTGATCATGTAAAGCAGTCATTGCCTGAGGGATCACATGGGAAAGGATCATGAACCAGGGGCAACCAACGAGAATATAGTTCAAAACCACTTAAACAAAGCATATTGTTGAAGTCATTTTAGTATTTAAAAGGTAGATATAGGCATATTTTTATCCCCTAAAAAGTTTTGATCTGTTCGGATTTCCTAGCTGAAAGTCTAGTGATCCGAAAATTATAGGGATCAAGACCTACCTTCTCGAAAATTTCAGCCAGAAAAAAGGCTCCCGCAAATAGGTGACCTTTATAGGATAAAAATCCGGTAAAAATGGGCAATTATGCCATTCTTTAGATGTTCAAAAATCCTAGGAGAGGCAGGTAAGGAAGAAATTTTGCAACAACTGTTCTGAAAATTCTAGATCTCAAATCGTCTTACGAACAGATATTTTCCGAAAATTGACGTTGGGTGCCCCTGATGAACTTTGAAGACGGGGCAGAATGCATTGTCAGCAAGAATTTCCAGGTACATTGAAAACATATTCGCGAAATGCTACTCACTCCCTTTCCCGTCTAATGGACTTGCTCAAGGTCATGTTCCGGACATCGTCAAACCGTTGTTATTCTTACGAAATATTACATATTTGTTTGTAAGAAAAAAAAGAATAAATCTGTGCACAAAAAGAGAAAAAAATCGCTCGTAAGAAACTGACAATGAAGAACTCCATAAAAGCATTTTATGGTGGTGATTTGGGGTGATATTTTATTCGCTTTTATAAATTAACCTATACGGCGAAGAGCGGAGGTGTGAGTAAGCAAGCAAGTAAGGATCTTAGTTAAAAAAGGAGAACGTGGAGAACTCTTGCCTTCTCTCCCGAAAACGATCGAACGAAAAAATTAAAGAAGAGTATATTTTGGTCAAAGCTGATGGTTGTCATCAAAGATAGTTTGGGTTATTTTCGATCTTACGGACGTTAAGGGTTTTTGTTTTTTCTTTTGTTAGGGCAAAGAAGCCTGTGAAGATGCCTGGGTATCACTATGTTGACCGCAAACGGGATGTAACCAGTCACAACAAGGATTACACTTCCGTTGAGCAGCGTGAACTTTCCATTGCACGCCAACCTGTGCTCGCCTGACTTCTTTTCAGAGTCAAATTAAGGCAGAAATACGCAGTGGCGTAATTCGGTTCAATTTTCAATTGAATTCAATTTTATTCACACTTTTATAAAGTACTTACATTATACATAGAAAGGTAGGAATATACCAATATAGAAGAAGAAGAAGGAAAAAAGAAAATTAATGGCTTGGGTAGAAGTGTACGGTGGTAGAGGAGCTTAGCTTTCGAGCTAACCACCGCTATATTATGTGACGGAAGGTTTTTCCACTCTGAACGAATTTAAGGCTCAACGGGAACTCGGTGCTTGACTCACGATAAAACTGGGGAAAACTAGACTCAAATGGCAACTCGCTTGCGGGGAAGAGCCGTCACTTCTCTCGAGGTCCGGGATCAGACCACTAACTGGTACAGCAGTAGATAAAACAGACTAAACTTGGTTCCAACAGCGTTTATTCTTCAGCGGATCAAACAGCAATAACTCGGCTAGGACTCGGCGAAATAATCGGCGATGTAATCGGCGATGTAATCGACGATGTAATCGGCGATGTAATCGGCAATGTAATCGGCAATGTAATCGACGATGTAATCGAAAAATCAGTTCAACGCAACTTACTTATATATGATTTTTACAACCATTGAAGACAAAAGAATACAATAGAAATATAAACAGAAATCACTTAGAGTTAAATGAAAACTAAATACAAATTCTATTTTAAACCTGAAATCTTTTGTTACTGTTGCTATTTTAGAAAGTAAAAGTACTGAAACAAAGACCTAGCCAGGTCAGCAAAACAGCGTGTATGAACAAAGTGTTACAATATCAATTAAATTGCAAGTTCAGCCATCGGCTGTTTAAACAGGAAAAGCGCAGACTAATTGGAAGTTTTCACCTTAAACAAAAACCGATATAATTTTAAAATTACAAGACAGCAAAACCTTTCATATTCAAAATTCGGTTACCACCTCTCCTTAACTAACAACTTAATGAAATATACTTTTGCAAATAAATATAACTAAGTTGCAATTAGAACGAGGTACACCTGTATCAAAGGCGTTACTATGAATAGGTGTCGTCTGGTAGTTAAATCACGAAAAATAGACTGAAGTCAAATAAACCATTATTAAGAAATTAAGTATTCTTTCAAGAGTCAACATTGGCGTAAAATGTATATAATTACTTTTGTTTGTTAACGAAAACTGTTGGCTTTTCTATGATTATTACTTAATTAACACAAACAAATGAAACAAAGGAAAGTAAAATGGCACGAGCCTTTTTGCGGAGCTAAAACTTATTTATGCAAATTCAGTATGAATTACTAAGAACAACGTCAAAGCGAATATTTGAAAGCTATATATGATATTCGAGGCAAATAAAGAATTCATGGAAAATCTCTCCTTACATTCCTCCCACCTTAAAAAATTTCGACGTCCTCGTCGAAGAAAACTGAACTATAGGTACGTAAGGTTTCTAGGAAGAAAAGAGCACGGGACAGGAATAGCTTCGATTTCGTAACTGATAATGGGACTATGAACTCTGATCTAACTCTTTTCTGTCACATATTGCTGGTAAACTTTGTCTCTCTAAGGGATATCTTTATGGTACAACTTGAAATTGGCTGGAATTAACGGTACTGAAACATCATTGAGTATCATGACAATTGCAATGCCTATATTAAACGTTGTTTCGTGTTTCTCCTTTCGAACTATGTAAACTATATAAGCTGATTATCTGGGACGGTATTTTGCGACACAAATACTTAACACTGATCTATCTGAGCTGAAATGAAGTTCCCTGAGTGTGACTGTCGCTGCTTTACACGTACTGAAAAGGCATTCCTTGTATCTCTCTATCAACGAGACTCATGTCGCTGTGCAATGGATTAACATGGGACCTTTCTTGGGACAAGAATTCGCGCTTTAGTGTACGACTGCTTCGGGGAAGGTCATAAACTGGAAAATCGGCATCACTTGACGTCATAGGTGGAAACTGCTTTCTAATTCTCTGTTTGACTGGCTGGGACGGGTCTTGCATTGTCTGAGACTCATAAGGTGCTTGTCCAATTTTATAGGGCTCTTTTGGGTTTGCTTGGTACACTTGAACGGGTACACTGGCAGCGTTTCTGATGTCGAAAGCTTGCTCTTGTACGGCAGATATCCGTGAAGTCATCTGAACTTTGTAAACGTTTTGGTTAGGCACCGTTGCGTGCGTTGCAGACAGTAGGTATAAAGCAATACAAAGCGTGGTCAAAAAGGATTGACGGATCAATAAACGAGAAACATTCGTCTTTCCACTAAGGCTTGTTGCGGGAATCTGCTGGGAATGGAGATAACTGTCGTTGGGCACATTTGTGTCGTCAGAGGCTGATGAGAAGAATAACGTTCCTATGAAAGCTGGGGGTAGGGCGCGTTTTCTCGAAGCTCTGCTTTGCTTAATAGGAGTTTCCTCTGTGGCAGAATGTTCCTCAGTAAATGCTTTACGACGTGTTGGCTGGACGGGGCTTTGATCGCAAGTCAGGCCTTGTGGTAATTCTCTCTCTGGGTAAGGTTCATCTCTTTTGCCATCCAACTGTAAGGTACTCTCTTTTAGATTGATAGTTGCTCCATTTTCTCGCAGGAAATCTCTTCCTAGTAGTGCGTCATAAGGGAGATCTTGAATCACTAGGAAAGTGCATGAGTAACTTCTATTGGCGATGTCTAAAGGGGTCGTGAACATACCAAGAACAGGCAAAGCTTCGCCACTCACTGTTTTCACATCCCCTAAGTTGTCGATCTGTAGTTGGGGAAGTTGATCTTTATAAACGTCTTGCAGGACTTCTTTGTCAATTACGCTTATTGCGGCTCCGGTATCAACAAGTGCTTTAATGCTTTGTCCGTTTTATTGTGCACTGACTGTCAGATCTCTGGGCTTATTCGGTGAACTTTCTTTCGCAACGTTTTTACTACTCTGGAACGGAGAAGACTGACTGTGAGACTGAGAGCTGACTGGGACAGGACAAACGCGACTTGGTATTATATAGGTGTGATGCTCTTCTAATGAAGGAGACGGCTTCGAAGCGTCGTCATTATTCTGTAACCCAATATTTTGCTGTGGCTGAGGTGAACTATCTTGACCGTTTATCGTGAACTTGGAGGGGTCATGAAAAAGGGATTGCTCTACATCACTTGGAAACTCTTCAAAATGTTTGGCTGAAAATGAGGGGAGCTTGTCTCTGTTGTGAACACTGTCTTCACTTGCACATTTTGGACTGATAGCTGGGGTAAAGGCGAGGCACTGTTTTCTGGGCGTGTTTTCCTCTCTCTCAGTTGCCTGAGGCTCAACAAGAGACGGATAGTTAATTGGAAGACATGATGACTGTGGAGTGGTACCTTGTGAGACTACAACACGCGAGGACTTGGCTTGGTAAGACTGGGTACCAGGGTGTCCTGTTGTTATGGGTCCACTTGGTAGTTGCCCAAACAGCTGTAGAGCTGAGGATAAATAGGACTTGATTTCTTCCTGAATATTCTCGACATTATTTTCTGGGGTTCTCCCAGGTTCTGGAAGGTGGCCAAGGTGTGGTTGAGTTTCGCGTTTGGCAGGGGGCTTCACGTACGGAAACGTTTGCTTTCCTTTGCCTGAAAAGGGTGGTGGACATCGAGGTGTTAATCTCCTATGCAAATTTTCGGAGTTTCGAGACTTGTTTGGAGAACATGACAGCTTCACTGGAATAGATGTTGACACTCGTGTTCTGCATAATTCTGTCCTTTTTGTGCAAAGGTTCTTGTGAATAAGTAGATACTCGATCGCTTGTATTTCGCTCCAGTTCTGCAACAAAACCTTCATTGGCTAAGTGTTCATCGAGTGCTGCTAAGTTCAGTCCACGTCGATTTTGCTGTGGCAAATTGCGATAATTATCTAGTTGTTGATCATAACTGGAATACGGCTGATAATTAGATCTGCGAGCGGGGTATGATTCCTGAGGAAATGGCTGTGGGCTTGGATCTCTGCGTTCGGGGCAGTTGATTGCAAGATGGCCAGTTTGTCCACAGGTAAAACAGCGTGGCTGTCCAACTCTTGTCCTTTGGCGAGGTAATTCCTCACGCTGGCCTTGGTTTCTTCGAGCCAGCCCTCGTATGCGGGCATCAAAGTGTCGGTTTTGCGAGTCAAGTTTCTCCAACAAGAGATTCTTTAGTTCTTGGAACTCACTTTTTCCAATGAACGCTTCGTTATTGAGAGCAGCCAGCGCGGTCGTTGCATTATTTTGGTGAGTAAATTTGACCCGCGGAGGTTCTGTAGTTTCACTTTGGTTACCAAGGGCAGTACTCAAGTTAGCTAACAGAGCATTATTCTGTTCAATGACAGTGAGGAGCTTTTTGTCGTCTGTAGAAGACTGAGCATTCGGTGTAACGCCTGCCGACAATAAGGACTTCACAGTCTGTGATAAATTTCCTATTTGAGCTGCCACACTGTTTTCTCGGGATGTGTTCATGGTATTTTCAACAGAGCATGCCAGACGGGCCATCTTTTCTGCTTCGCGGAATGATTTTGGTTGTTTCATCAGGACTGCCTTCCGAATTTCGCTTCGGAGGCCTTGTACGAAGTAACGCATTTTCTCTGCATCGGTGATGTGTAATCGTCGGAAGTTATTGGTTAGCTCCGTCAAATAAGTATCTAGAGGTTCTAGTTCTCCCTGCTGCCTGGTTGTCACGGCCTGCCAGGTGATCCAGCTCTGGTTATCATTAGAAAACCGCTCATTCAAAGCGTCGCGTAATAGTTCAAACGTCCCCTTTCGGTCATCAGGCAGGGAATAAAAGAAATCTTCGGCGGGACCAGCTAGATTCAAAACTAACTCTGCCAAGGCTGTGGGACTAGCGGTATCTATGCGTCGCAATTTGAGATAGTATTCTAATTTGTCTAGCCATCGGTTTACATCTTCTGCATCATAACCATGGAACGGAACTGGACGATGTGCACTAGCGACCTCTGGAATCGGGCTGTGTTCAAAAGCGCTGGCTGTTTTCTTTTGTTGCGCCTGTTGTGTCGCTAGCTGGGCTTGTATAGCAACCATTTGCTCTTGTAAACCTTTAAGCAACTCCGCAGACATGGCGTTGGTTTCACTTAACTCTTCGAAGGGGTGATCTTCCTCGTTGTCGGCTGTAAAATTACTCGCTTGGCTTGGAGCTTCGTTCTCACTGGCGCTTGATTCAAATGAGTCCTCGGTGAGATTATCTCGCTCAAGGAACGGTCTTGGAGGCACTAGTTTGATTAAATCGGCGGGTGAATTAATCACCAAAGGCGGTAACTGTATTTCGTTTCTGTTACGGTTCGAGGACTGTCTTGTCTTGTTCTCGGCGTCCGAATCACTGTTTTGTTCTTCTGAATGTTCAATAAAAAATGAACTGAAATGATACGAGCGTACTTGACAAGGCGTGGGAGTGTGTATATCGCGTACTTCTTCTTCAGGATCACTTGGGCACACAAAGGATTCGTCGTAGCTATCGACGCTGATATCGCGGGGATCAAAATCTGTTATTTCAGCTTGATTAGGAGTGGAAAACGCGGTTGAATGTCGAGCGGTCGGTGGAACGTGGCTTGAACTTGGCACTGGATACGTGTAACTTGAACTCGGGCTTAGATGCACTTCATCTTCGGCGTCACTTTCGGGACTGGAAACCCAGTGGAAGGGCAACTCGGCAAATAAAGCTTCCCGGTCTTCGTCGGATAAATCGGCTTGCGTTTCTTGGTCTCTAACGATAACAGGAGTGTTTTTCTTTCGGCTTCGTAAATTGTATCTGGGCAATCTCTTTGTTAAAGCTTTCTTAACTGACTTCACTGAATGCATAGGTTAAATAAATGTCTTCTACTCACAGTACTTGGGCGAGAAAACTCTGATTGTCGCTCAAGGGATTACATCGCCTACGGTTCCGAACGGTTTGGGTTCACTGGGATTTCTTGTGTTCTTCGGCGGCTGTCCAGTCGTGGCTACCTCTCTCCTCAACCAGTGTGACGGAAGAAAAAGTAGTAGGTGAAACAGAACTTTGCGGGTTCCAAGAGCGTTTATTCTTCAGCGGATCAAACAGCAATAACTCGGCTAGGACTCGGCGAAATAATCGGCGATGTAATCGGCGATGTAATCGGCAATGTAATCGGCAATGTAATCGACGATGTAATCGAAAAATCAGTTCAACGCAACTTACTTATATATGATTTTTACAACCATTGAAGACAAAAGAATACAATAGAAATATAAACAGAAATCACTTAGAGTTAAATGAAAACTAAATACAAATTCTATTTTAAACCTGAAATCTTTTGTTACTGTTGCTATTTTAGAAAGTAAAAGTACTGAAACAAAGACCTAGCCAGGTCAGCAAAACAGCGTGTATGAACAAAGTGTTACAATATCAATTAAATTGCAAGTTCAGCCATCGGCTGTTTAAACAGGAAAAGCGCAGACTAATTGGAAGTTTTCACCTTAAACAAAAACCGATATAATTTTAAAATTACAAGACAGCAAAACCTTTCATATTCAAAATTCGGTTACCACCTCTCCTTAACTAACAACTTAATGAAATATACTTTTGCAAATAAATATAACTAAGTTGCAATTAGAACGAGGTACACCTGTATCAAAGGCGTTACTATGAATAGGTGTCGTCTGGTAGTTAAATCACGAAAAATAGACTGAAGTCAAATAAACCATTATTAAGAAATTAAGTATTCTTTCAAGAGTCAACATTGGCGTAAAATGTATATAATTACTTTTGTTTGTTAACGAAAACTGTTGGCTTTTCTATGATTATTACTTAATTAACACAAACAAATGAAACAAAGGAAAGTAAAATGGCACGAGCCTTTTTGCGGAGCTAAAACTTATTTATGCAAATTCAGTATGAATTACTAAGAACAACGTCAAAGCGAATATTTGAAAGCTATATATGATATTCGAGGCAAATAAAGAATTCATGGAAAATCTCTCCTTACAATTATGAGTGGAAATACCACAGGGAGCCCACACAATCTGTTTGTGTAGCCGATTGTTATTTTATAGTAAATGTACTGGATTTACCGTTTGCTTCACCTATAGCGATATATCGCTAACTATGTATATAAATTAATGATAAATGAACGTTGAATTACCTTACCTGTGGTGTATAGTCGTCCTTTTGCCTCAAAAGCGGTTTTTTGAGCGATTTTGAATGAATTTGAGTTCGCCGTTGACTGTTCCATATAACAGAAGGACAAGGGAGGAATCCTTGTTTTGAAAGGGTTCCAGCGCCGGAGCGATTTTTTCCCCCAAAATCGCATCGCTCCGCTTTCAAACTTCGCAGCATAAAGGTCAAAAGATTTACAATTCTTCTCGTACCTTCCAATCGAAAATCGATCCAAACGGCCCGGAGCTAGCCCTCGAAGAAAATCAAAATCCCACAGTATTCGAGCGACTGGAATGCGCAGCAAGATCCATACGTGCCAGCCACAAACCGTCCCGCTGATTGCCTTTTTTTTATTGGATGTCGTTAAACAAATGGTTAAATAATAACTGATGAAGAAGACTTGGTAAGCGTTTGTTGTTTAACGACATCCAATCAAAAATAGGCAATCAGCGAGACGGTTTCTGGCTGGCACGTATGAATCTTGCTACGCATTCCAGTCGCTCGAATACTGTGGGATTTTGATTTTCTTCGAGGGCTAGCTCCGGGCCGTTTGGATCGATTTTCGATTGGAAGGTACGAGAAGAATCGTAAATCTTTTGACCTTTATGCTGCGAAGTTTGAAAGCGGAGCGATGCGATTTTGGGGGGAAAAATCGCTCCGGCGCTGGAACCCTTTCAAAACAAGGATTCCTCCCTTGTCCTTCTATTATATGGAACAGTCAACGGCGAACTCAAATTCATTCAAAATCGCTCAAAAAAACCGCTTTTGAGGCAAAAGGACGACTATACACCACAGGCAAGGTAATTCAACGTTTATTTATCATTGATTTATATACATAGTTAGCGATATATCGCTATAGGTGAAGCAAACGGTAAATTCAGTACATTTACTATAAAATAACAATCGGCTACACAAACAGATTGTGTGGGCGCCCTGTGGAAATACATGATAAGTGTGCGCTTGGTGCCATGGCAAGTATGGACGATTATGTCAGCAGTTATTTTATGTGAAACAGTCATATTACATTGTTACCTTTGAGAGTTAACTAGAATTCGCTTGTATTCTTTTTTGAACTGATGTTAGCTAAGTGTTTTTATCTTGGTAGGAATCACTTCCCAAATTTTGGTTATGGCAAACTTAAATGTGTGTTTGCCGTAATTTGACCTTATACGTGGTACAGGAAAGTTAAGATTTGAGGCATATCTGGTATTGTGTGCGTGAATATCAGACACCTTCACGAGGTAGTTTTGAAACACTTCAGGGATATTGGCTTCTTTTTGTGAACTAGCAGGGAAGATTTTGAGTTTAAAAAGCGTAGATTTTGATTTTAGCTCAAAATACGCACGACGGAAGAATTGTAAACAACATTTGATTATTAAACTTTTGAAATGAACGTTTCTGGTTTCTGTGTCGTTAATTCGCTTGGGCAGCTGAGTAGATTTTGGTTGTTATGTATGTTGATAGTGGGTAATAATAGCTCTTCTAGCCCTAGTTAAATACAGCCATCCATTTTTATTAGTACGAGGACGTCTTAACTGATAACCTTGGATGCGCCTGTGGCAATCCCATGAAAGCGAGGATGTCCTGCGAACCAAGATTGTGATTTGAGGAGTCGTGATTTACATAAAAACGGGTGGTTCATGTAGGAGACGCGGAGGAAATATAATACGTTCCATATTTGAGCTATTTTAAGGTGGCTTGACCTCGTATTTCGGAAAACACACCTTCTGTTGTCTAATCACAAATGGTAAGCTAATAGTTGTAAAAAATGACTATATTTTGGAAGATTCCAAAGAACATCTAAAAAAGGTACGTAAAATCACAGGTGGTGCATTGGAATTTGATGTTGTGCTAAGCTCGAAACACGCGTGTTATTAAAGAACAGGTGTTACGGGACACTTTTAGATAATTTGCGTCCCCAATTGTTCCCCACTTTGACATTTGACGGTTCTTATCTTAGCTTACTCATTTTTTTTTTAGACGAAGAGTGAAAATTAAAACGGAACGTTTGATTCTTACGTAAGATATGTATTATGTAAGACACCTATTGACTTTTCCTCATGAGAATGGCCTTATTGACTCCATTAATTTGGTTTGCTGAGACGGTGGATGTCTTTTTAACGATAATTTCCTTCTACATGCATCGAAACACTTTTTAGGCTATCAAGAGTACTTTTTGATCTCTAGAAATGCATTCAAAGAGGCGCTATAAAATTTGTATCTGTTCGGTCATTTAGGGGAACTTGACTCTTATCGAAATTACCAGGGCTTCAGTAATATTTTTCCAAAAATTTTAGATGCCTATTGAAGTTTAACGAAAGCAAGAATTTTCTGATTTCTCTCTTTATCGCATTTTCGAATCCGAAAATTTTGAGGGTTCCTTTTTCTACGAGAAATTGCCTAGAATGGGAAGTGAAAAGCGAAAAATTATTCTTTAGAAAATCGTAGGGAATTTATTAGATAAACTTCGAAAATTCTTCGTCCGTGGAACGGTCATCTAGAAATTTTTAGCTTTCCCTGAGATAGAGAAAATTCTAGCCAATTTTTGCGTCTCCGAAAAGATATTTTTACAGAAAACAGTCGTTGGGTGCCCGTCTCTTTTCAAACACTGGCCCAGGAAACATACGAAACGTTGAAGAAAAATTTTCTTACATAGATTAGTTTTTAAATGCAGCCTCTTATGGATAGATGAATATGTCGTGGTAGTTATTAATCTTTCTTGGTAATTTATTTTTTTATTGCCTTATTTTTAGCTGATCTTCATATTAAGCCTGTAACATTAGATACGTTTTTTAAATGTATTTGTAGAGATAAAGTCTTTGTTAATCTTGTTTGTTTTCATTAGGTACACCATATTAGTTTCCAACCTGAACTGAGTATGCCGATAATTAAAAAAGAAATGAGACAAAATTTGTGAAGGGAGATTTGGCAGGTAACTTTGATTGATTGGTTAAAACCAATTCTAATAGAAACATTGTCAGATATAAGGAGGTGTACAGGGTGAAGCGTGCACTCGTAAAAACGAGCGTTATAGCCAGACAGAAATATGATTACATTTACCATAGTATCCCACCCTCTAACATAAGTTATGGGTTAATATGTGTTTGTGATGCCTCCGACACGCAACTTATTGCCCTCCGACAAGGTTACGATCTGTCTCGTTTAAGGCTACATGTTCACTAGACAAAAAAGGAAAAAAAAAACATGAAGCGATTAAAGAAAGCGATACACCTATCAGAGGTCAGCTTTGCGCATGCTTTCCACAATAGAACAAAGATATCTACTTCGACCTAACAGGCAAAGGTTGCCACTGGTTCAGGAAACATACGGAACGTTGAAAGGACAATTTTCCTACATATATAAGTATTTAAATAAAACCTTTCATGAATAGATGAATATGTCATGATACTAATCTTTGTGTGTATCTTATTTTTTTTATTGCCTTATAATCAGCTCATTTTTATGTTAAGCTTGTAACATAAGATACGTTTTTTTATCGAGCATTCTAGAAATATGTCTTTATCAGTGCTTTGATGTTTTCATTAAGGTACACAATATTAGGTTCCAAACTGAAAGTATGCCAATAATTAAAAGGAAATGGCAGACAAAGTTTGTAACTGGAGATTCCGCGGGTAGTTTTGATTGATTGGTTAAAACCAATTCTAATAGAAACATTGTCAGGTATAAGGAGGTGTACAGGGTGAAGCGTGCACTCGTAAAAACGAGCATTATAGCCAGACAGAAATATGATTACATTTATTATAATAGTATCCTACTCTCTAACATAAGGTATGGGTTAATATGTGTTTGTAGTGCCTCCGACACGCAACTTATTGCCCTCCGACAAGGTTACGATCTGTCTCGTTTAAGGTTACATGTTAGACAAAAAAGAAAAAAAATATGAAGCGATTAAAAAAGCGATGCACCTATCGGAGGTCAGCTTTGCGTATGCTTTCCACAATAGAACAAAGATATCTACTTCGACCTAACAGGCAAAGGTTGCCACTGGTTCAGGAAACATACGGAACGTTGAAAGAACAATTTTCCTACATATATAAGTATTTAAATAAAACCTTCCTTGAATACATGAATATGTCATGATAGATATTAATCTTTCCGTGTATTTTAGTTTTTATCGCCTTATAATCAGCTCATCTTTATATTAAGCCTGTAACATAAGATACGTTTTTTTATCAAGTATTCTAGAAATATGTCTTTATGAGTGCTTTAATGTTTTCATTAAGGTACACCATATTAGGTTCCAAACTGAAAGTATGCCAATAATTAAAAAGAAATGACAGACAAAATTTGTAACTGGAGATTTCGCAGGTAGCTTTGATTGATTGGTAAAACCAATTCTGATAGAAACATTGTCAGGTATAAGAAGGTGTGTGCAGGGTGTAGAGTGCATTCACATCAGCGTCTCTTTCGCAGACGGAGCTACTTAAAAAGAGTTTGCCAATCGTTGATATTGCAAGTTGTTCTCCAATATGGTAAGTTTTCTTTCAATTTAGAACTCACAGACAGAGAAACGTCTACTTACAGTCACCTCCGCAGAGGCTCAGTCCTTTTCTACAACGGCCACTCCTTTTTGTCCCAGCTGACAGTCCTTAAATTCCTTTTTGTGCTTTCTTCTCTTCAACACGGCCACCTCCCTACCATTAAGTAATTCCATTTCTAGTGCCTCCCTGAGTCAGGAAACCTTTTCACAATGGTTATTTGAAATCAAACGGCTATGTGCAAATTGACGTAATTATTTCACCTTAGTCTCTTAATGCTTTGTTAAACGTTTTTTTCGTGACGTTTGGGTTTAATTGTGTTATTTAATGTTATGCAAAAATAAACGCTTTTGAAACTATAAAAGTTCTATCCAAATCACGTCAACTCAGGATTTTCGGCCAGTTGGGTTGTTTTCGTAGAAAAAACAAGAAGAGATCTTGCATTTCGCTATGTTTTCTTAATATTTTTAACTTGAACATTTTATTGTTGGGCCTGACCCCAAGGGGGGCGGGGGGGGGGGGTGGGGGGCACTTGGGTATTTTTTGCGTGGGTATTTGCCGCCCGAGACTCCAAATTGGCACCCCGTTCTAAAAAAAATTTCCCCTAAAATGGATACCCCGTTCTAGAAATGGACCAATGTTTTACACCCCGTTCTAGAATTCGCCCTAAAACTTATTTTGGTGCGTCCCTCAATTACGAAAACCCCCAAGGAAACCTCTTCACAATGGTTATGCTTTTTGCTAACGTTTTTTTCCTGACCAATTTGGGTTTGATTATGTTATGTAATGTTATGCTAAAATAAGTTCCTTTGAAGCTATAAATTAACAGTTCTATTCAAATCACGTGAACTCAGGGTTTCCGTGTAGATGGGTTGTTTTACGTGCCTAGGAAAGTTTCTCAACTTCGTACAAAAAACAAACAAAGATCTTGTGTTTCTCTTTGTTTTCTTAGTATTTTAATCTTGAACATTTTATTTTTGGGCCTGACTGTGTTACGCAATGGTATTTTAAAAAAGGCTCTTTTGAAGCTACCCAAGTTCTACCCTTTTAAGTTAACACCTCTTGTATTTAGCGGCTTTCGCTTGTTTTGCGTACCCTGGAGAGTTTCTTTTAGTCTTCACTTCTCAGGTGGTACAAGAAACGTTGGAAAAAAACCTGTCCAGGAGAAAAACGTCCCCTCTGCTTGACGGATTACAAATATTTACTAACCTCTTGCGAGTCTAAGCTAGTATACCTTGATAGTTTGCTGTATAAAGATAAAAGAAACAAAATTCAACTAACCACAAACGCGCGTTCGGCGAGTGGTGACCTTTTCCACTATTACACAACAGTTAGAGATTAGCATAAATAACAAAATAATTGAGTGTCCTAGAGGTTAGAGTTTTTTTGTGTGTTGTATATGTTTCTGAATCGATCTTGTGTCTGTTCCGAAATATCTAGCTTATGTGAAAGGCACGATTCGGGATTTTATAAGCAAAACGGCAAACGATTTAGTTTAATGATTATTAACGGGATCTGAGTCTGAGGGATTTTATGAAGGGGGTTTAAAAAAAGAACTATATATTGTTGAAAAGAATTGGTATTAGGTAGGAAATGGTGAAAAAAAAAAAGTTAAATTTTGGCTTCAGACACAATTTGGCCACAATTTGTCGACACTGTCATGATCATGATTCAGGTCATTTGCGCAATGCTATTCACTCCCTTTCCCGTCTAATGGACTTGCTCAAGGTCATGTTCCGGACATTGTCAAACCTTTGTTATTCTCACGAAATATTACATATTTGACCCTTATTTGTTTGTAAGGAAAAAAGGAATAAATCTGTGCACGAAAAAAGGAAAAAAAAATCGCTCGTAAGAAATTGACTTTGAAGGACTTCATAAAAACAATGATTTGGAGGTGGTGATTTGGGGGATATTTTTCTCGCTGTTACAAATGAACGTATACGGCAAAGAGCGGAAGTGTGAGTAAGAAAGTATCTTTATTTAAAATAGATAACGTCGAGAATGCTTGCCTTGCCTCCCGAAAACGCTCGACCCAAAAAATTAGAGAAGAGGATTTTGATCAAAGCTGATGGTTGCGGTCAAAGATGGTGGTCAAAGCTATTTGGCAAAGAATTAAATTGATAGTTTGGGTTATTTTCGATCTTACCGATATTAACGGTGTTTTTGTTCATTTTTTAGGGCAAAGAAGCCTGTGATGATGCCTGGATATCACTATGTTGACCGCAAATTGGATGTAACCAATCAGAACAAGGATTACACTTCCGTTGAGCAGTGTGAAATTTCCATTGCACGCAAACCTGTGGTCGCCTGACGTTGTTTTAGAGTCAAATTAAGGCAGAAATACGCAGTGGCGTAAAAGCGTAGATTTTGATTTTAGCTAAAATACGTACGACAGAAGAATTGTAAACAAAATTTGATGATTAAACTTTTGAAATGAACGTTTCTGTGTGACTTCTCAGTATATCACTGGGCAGCTGGGTAGTTATATATTGATGTGTGTGCTGATAGTTGGCAATAATAGCTCTTCTTGCCCTAGTTACAGTCATCCATTTTTATGAGTGCGAGGACGTATCAACTGATAACCTTGGATGCGCCCTTGAAAGCAGCTATGTCCCGCGGACCGATATGGTGATTTTTAAAGCATTAAAATGAGTCATGATTTACACGAAAACGAGTTGGTTCATGTAGGAGACGCGGAGGACGAAATATAATATGTTTCATATTTGAGCTTTTTTAAGGTGGCTCGACGAAGTATTTTGGAAACACTACTTCTCTCGTCTAATCAAAAATGGTCTGAAGCCAAGAGTTCTAAAATATTACTATGTTTCGGGAGATTCCAAAGGACATCCAAAAGGGGTAAAATCAAGGGTGGTGCATTGGAATTCCATGTTGTGCCACGTTCGATCGTGTAATCAAAGAACAGGAATTACAGAAACTTTTAGATAATTTGCGTCCCCATTTGGTCCACGCTTGACGGTTCTTATCTTAGCTCACTCGTTTCTTATTTCAGACAAAGAGTGAAATTTAAAACGGAACGTTCGCTTCTTACGTGTGATGTGAATTATGTAAGACACCTATTGACTTTTCCTCATGTAAATGACTCCATTAATTTGGTCTGTTGAGACAGCGGATGTCTTTTAAAACACGACATCTTTGATAAAGACTACAATGGACAAAACCATGTGATGATCCGTTTGTTTTAAAAATCAGTGGTGTTTGCTGACAAAAAGAAATTAAAAAGGAAATCAATTGCTTTTCAAAATTCAAGAAGTATTCTGTCCTTTGTCATGTAATCACCCTTTACAAAGTATACGTCGACACAGTAACAGTTCGGTTTTCAACAACGCATTACATTGAACGTACAAAGTGAGATCTGTATCGTCTTGAAATTTCTTGCGATTAGCTAGTATAGTCTTGAGTTTCGCCGGTTGCGATAGTCTAAGGAAATGTTGTTAACTCATAAAGCTCTAACCGACACAAAAAAGCTATTTTTTAGAGAATAAACACTTTTAAGTTACACTTAACAAAAGGTTATTGACTGGCTGCAATAAAACGTTTTCTAGGCGTATACCTGCGTGCAGAGAAAATGTGTTAGTGCAGTACATCGCAGTATGCTTAGTTCGTGTATTCGCCATCAGTATAGTGTAAGTTAAAGCCCCTGTTATTATAATTATGCAGATGAATCAACGATCGCTGTGGAAGAGAAGTAGTTTTGTAGGAAAGATTTCACCTGGTTGAACTGAAATTTCATCAAACGTTACCCAAAGGAGTTTGAAAAAAGAGAGGGAACTTCACATTCTATCCTTTTGCATGCAATGACTGTCAATTCTCTACGCATGCCAAAACTAAAGTGTGTAAAGGCAACAAATGCTTACATGTACAGAGAGAAGTAAAAACGAGCGTTATAGCCATGCAGAAATATGATTACATCTTCTAGTGTATCCTACTCTCTAAGGTAAGTTACGGGCCAATATCTATTTCTGGTGCCTCCAACACGCAACTTATTGCCCTCTGACAAGGTTACGATCTGTCTCGTTTAAGGTTACGTGTTCACTAGAAAAAAGAAAAAAAAGATGAAGCGATTAAAAACAGCAATACACCTATCGGAGGTCAGCTTTCTGCTTTTAACAATAAAACAAATATATATCTGTCTGATTTTAGAAAAAGGTACCTATCTCAGAATCCAAACCATTGGCTAGTGTAGCTTTCTAACTCACTGTCGTACCGGAACGGTCAAGCAGCAAACAGTAGTTTTCAACAACAACAACGATTTATTTATTAGCGAATGATAAAATGGTGCTATACAGTGAAACCCCTTGCCTAAGAACCTATATTTTAAGAACCTGTTTAGTCTAGAAATTGAAACAATTTCTTAGTTTCTAAAATCTCTGAAAAAATTTGCCTGTACCCTTGGGCAAAAGTTAGATCAGTCACTGTTCAGAATCCTCTTTGAAGACATACCTGCATTATCGCTCTAACTGGACTGTTCAAATGCCAATGAGGTCAATACTTATTTGGTGTGCAGATTTTATATGAGGAATAAGTTGAACCACTAAATTCTCTTGGCTATATTGTATGGTTCTTATTCAGAACATAACCTATGTAAGAACCTAAATAGCCTTAACCTGTACTAACTACCATTTATATATTAAAAAGAATAACCTGTTTAGGATAACTTTGAAAAATCCAGGTTCTAGGCAAGGCGAAGGAAACTGAGGTGCTGCGTTAAAGAGGAAGCTAATTAGGACACACGATTAATGTTCAAGTGAAAGGTATATAATGATAACCTTCAATCGTCAATCTCGCTGCCCTCTTGGATACATGGTAGGGCAGCATAAAAACGCTCGGCACGTTCACTTAAATATTTTCTAGCTAGATTTAGACACTGCTGCTTTACATCTTCACGAATTGGCCTTAGTTCCTGCCTCAGTGTGGTCAGTAGGTCTATTCGCAGTGGAGTTGCTTGCCTTTTCTTTGTGTACGAAACTAGCCTGGGTTGCTGTTTTGGGTCAATAGTGAAACGCACGAAGGCGCAGTCGGGATGATCTACAACTTTCAGATTGCCCCTGTCATCAGGCTGTTCCCCAATTCCAACATTAATCCACGCGATTTCTTTGACCTCAAATTTCTCGTGCTGTAAATCTTCGTTTCTACTGACGTATTTTAACTTTAAAAATGACTTGTAGTCCTTTATCATGTCCAGACCTACCCAATAGACCTTGACGTTTGATAAACCACTGCTGACTAGAACGTTTTCCCAGTCTTTGGGTGTTTCAATTTTCTCTTGGGCGTTAAAAACTTTTTGAATGTTTCCAAAATATCTATCGCACACACTATACGAGTGGCCCTCCAACAAAAATTTTAAGTCTGTTCGTAGGAAGTCTCCTCTTGTGACCAGGTAATCCATATAAAAAAATAGAAAGTTTTGCTTAAACTGAGCCGGAGAATTGTCACACCACACTATAAGATGGTCATACCTGTCTCGGCCTTGCTCCGTCTGAAGTTTTTTGAGAAAATAGTCCAAGATTGAGATCACTTCATTTGGGCCTACACCAGCAATAGACTCGTCGTACATAAAACAGTGTATAACCTCCTGGTTTGCGCAGTATATACCCATTAGGCTTGTTCTGAGCTTTTTTGAGTAATACCAGTCTTGAGAAGACACCTTTGGTGTAGGTAAGCTTTTGTGAAAATCCATATGCAAAGTAAGCGTTTTCGAGGCCATTTTAGTCCATGCAAAGGGGCCTGACTACGTGAGGCTCAACACATCGTGCCCTCTTTAACGCAGTACTCAGTTTACTTTGAAACTTATGTCTTCAGTTATTTACAGCTTGCGCTAGTGGCTCGATATTCAAAAAAAAAAACACTACCGTTATCACTTACGTTTGCGACAGTCATTGGAAGAGAAACTTAAGAGAGCGCGCGCAGGTCTTGCACACAGTTGTCTTCACATTAGAGACCCTAAGCAAAGACGACTTTGAGCGATGCACGTCAACCGGAAGTGAGGCCTTCTCTTCTTTTATATGCCTTGACGCTAAAAAATTTGTATTTCTAAGTTTCTTTTCTCTTATAAAGACGATTTTGCCCGGGATTTTGAACCCATCCACTGCCCAATGTTGCAAAAAGCCCACTTCCGGTTGACGTCCGTCGCTCAAAAACGCTGTTGCTTAAGCTCCCTTTTGGAGCCAAGAGTCACGTTTGCGGCAAACGGCAAACGTGAATTTGTACCACGTGACCAAGTGTTCCCTGTTTCTTGTTGTGAAATTCTCAACTTGAATCTGACGTTTGCTCTTTTCCGTAAAAGAGACTCTAAATATCTCTGTTCAGTCTGCCATGGCTCACGGTTTCCTGTACTTTTTTCAGGGGCACCCAACGACAATTTTCGGAAAATCTCTGTTCGGAAGACGATTTGAGATCTACAATTTTCGGAACATTTGTTGTAAAATTTCTTGCTTGCCTGCCTCTCCTAGGATTTTCGAACATCTAAATAATGGTATAATTGCCTATTTTTAACGGATTTTTACCCTAAAAAGGTCACCTAGAATTTTCGGGAGCCTTTTTTCTGGCTGGAATTTTCGAAAAGGTAAGTTTTGATCCCTATAATTTTCGGATCATTAGACTTTCAGCTAGGAAATCCGAACAGATGAAAAATTTTTAGGGGATAAATATATGCCTATATCTACCGTTTAAATACTAAAATACGTTTAACAATGCTATGTTTAAGTGGTTTTGAACTATTTTCTCGTTGCGTGCCCCTGTTTTTTGAACTGGAATTGAATGTGTTTAAGTGAATCTTTTTCCGTGATGCGGTGTGTATTTTGTATCAGTACGGGGACTTTTTTATGTAATGAATAATTAAAAGGGATGACAATTCGAGGAGGGCGATTTTTTTAAAACAGATATATAACAAATACGTAACCCTTTTCCGGATTCAGGCCCATGTTTCATGGTAGAAGGGAGGGCTACCCACCTATCATAAGGCA
>OZ037776.1:22177700-22180200 GCA_964035525.1 Porites cylindrica | reverse complement strand
GTTTTACGTTAACATTGTGTTGGTTTATCTTTGGGGGTCCATAAAATCTTTCCCCGTTTGAAATCATGGCTGAGAAACTATAATGTTGGCGGTCAGCGTTGGACAAGTTTTATGCACGTAAAAAACCCGCATAGATCAAAGTTTTAGTTTCAGGTCATAGTCAGGGTTATTTCTGGGTGGTATTCACCCCTTCCAGACTGAATACCGCTTGAAAATCATTCCGGAAGGATTAATTTACGGGCGTCAATTTCATTACCTGGTCCCTACGAACAAAATACCGGTTTCAAAATGGCTGCACATGTTCCTGTATAATATTAATTCGACAGTGTAAAAGCTAGCAATGATTGTAAAGGTAGTTAGATCTCGAGCTGCCAATAACCGTCTTATTAAAGTGATACAATGTAGTGCCATTTGTTAACGCTCCGTGAAGCGGAAATTTACAGCTCTTACCATTGGGAATTGCATCAATTCCGGTTCCGATTCCATTCATTCAGTTCAAAAACTTCCTCGCACAAAAGAAGGCTTGATTCAAATCTGTGAATGAGTCTACATTTCGTTCCAGGAGCATGATTTCAATAATTGAAAGAGTAGAAATTACCAGGAAGCTAGCAGCCATATTGTAGTGACAGCGATATTTGGTCCGCGGTACATGTCGCAGAAAGCGCTCTTTGATTGGCTCAAGAGGGGGGTATGACGGGGGTGGGGAACCCGCAGAATGTAAACATCGCGGAAAATACCCTTTTTAAATTTTTCAAGCGATGAAGACATTCTTGGTAGTCTCAACACTTCTAGACTGCTTTTACATCGAGTTACACGAGGGGCACCCAACGACAATTTTCGGAAAAATATCTGTTCGGAAGACGATTTGAGGTCTAGAATTTTCGGAACATTTGTTGTAAAATTTCTTGCTTGCCTGCCTCTTAGGATTTTCGAACATCTAAAAAATGGTAAAATTGCCCATTTTCAACGGATTTTTACCCTAAAAAGGTCACCTAGAATTTTCGGGAGGCTTTTTTCTGGCTGAAATTTTTAAACAGGTAAGTTTTGATCCCTAAAATTTTCGGATCACTAGACTTTCAGCTAGGAAATCCGAACAGATGGAAAATTTATAGGGGATAAAAATATGCCTATATCCACCGTTTAAATACTAAAACACGTTTAACAATGCTATGTTTAAGTGGTTTTGAACTATATTCTCGTTGGGTGCCCCTGTTACACAGAAATTTTTCACTTTCTACGAGTTTACCGTTACAATAAACGGTACCTTTTTCATGATCACCAACAACAATGTATTTTATTTAAGATCCATAAGCTTACAATATTTTATGCCCTGCAAGTAGCCATAGTGCTAATCTAGGCAGAACAAACATTATAAATAAAGGCGTTATTAAATGACATATTAAGAAAAAAGGAAAAGCAAAAAAGAAAAACCCCTCACACAAACTCAAGCATAGGGGTTTTGTTATTAGAAAAAATAGACTAAAATTACAATGGTTCATTTTCTAGGTTGTAGAGAAATAGAGAAACACTCCTTGGCAGATAATCGCGTTTTATAGTGATGTTTTGTGCTGAGTTTCGCAAACTTATTGAGGGGACTTTTGGAGCTGTCTTAGCGTGGACGTCATACAAGAAATAGCTTGGTTGTTGAAAGAAAAAAGACTGTAAAGGAAGACTGTGAGGAATTTTCCGATTTCCCTTTGTAACTCATTTTATGTCAGTTTCTTTGCGTAAATCACGCTCGAGATTCGACTTTTTAGTCTGAAATGCAATAATTCCGCTAATACTAGACATATGCAAATTTCCTCACACCCTTTTTTAGGTCTTTTATCTGTCAATCAGATACAATAAAAAGGAAGTGAATATTTAACAACGCGAAAGGGCTGGAGCTTCAGCAGTAAACTCGATACCTCTGAGTTCGAGAGCAAAAAACTTAAGCGCCTTTTGAAATTGGATGAAATAGAATCTTTCATAAGGTAATTTAGTCTTTTAGCTTTAATTTGATATATAACTTGCCTTTGTAGCCTGTGGGCACCTCGTTTTCCTTTACCGAGACCTTAAATAAGGACTAACAAGTGCATGATATAAATTCAGAAGAAGCCGTGGAATGCCTTCAAACCATGGTAATAATTAAATTTTTCAACTGTCCAAAACAAATTCCACGCAACCTTATTCCAATGATTCTACAAACAAAAGTTTGCGTAGCAGACATAACTGAAAAATGTCGCAGACATTACATTTTGGGAAACACATTTGTTATCATTCACTTTTCTTATCAGTGTTGCTGACTGTGGCTATGTCAATTTTTCCTGTAGTTACTTGTCTAAACTTGAAGCTGTGAAATGATCATTTACTTTATTTATGTTCTATTAGAATATTATATAATCTCCTGCTGACCTAGTGTGAAGCAATACCAGTCAGATTTTTTTTTCTGCTATAATGAATCCTTAAAATAATTTCCACATTAATTTCGTCACATCTCAAGTAAATGTTGTGAGGAAAA
>OZ037776.1:22120200-22172700 GCA_964035525.1 Porites cylindrica | reverse complement strand
GTGCAGTTACCTTGTCATTGGGAAATTACCACATATTATTCACTGTAGCTGGATAAGTAATGATTTGTGTACCGCTTGAATACCTACTGCAGCAGATAGCTGGCCAGTGGAGAAAGTCATTTGCGAAATTACCACATATTAATTTTCTGTCTGATTTTAGAAAAGGGCACCTTTCTCAGAGTCCCAACTATTGGCTAGAGTAGCTATCTAACGTTCCGTTATACAGTAGTGGTCATGCACGCAAGCATTGAAGTCATTGCACGCTGTTAGTTTATTGTTTTTCTGCTCCGGCCCATATAAGCTGTTACGACAAGGGCCTCGGATGCAGGGGTGAGGGGAATAGGGGGAGAAGGGGTGTGGCTCATTAGCCAATTTCTACCATACTTGAAAGAAGCTTGGCCACTCTAAGGCCTTTTTGGTAATTTAGAAGTTAAGTCAATATTGAAACCACAGAAAAGACACACATTTGTTACAGACCCTCTTCTGTTGTAGGGTACCTTTTTCCAAAATCAGACAGATATACTACAACCTAACAGGCAAAGGTTGCCATTGGCTCCGGAAACATACGTAACGTTGAAAAAACAATTTTCCTACATAGTCAAATTAGTTGTTAAATGCAACCTTTTATGAATAGATGAATATGTCATGATAGATATTAATCTTTCTTTGTATTTACACAGACAGAGAAACCTCTTAAAATAGCCACCTCCATATAAGCTCAGTCTTTCTCTACAAAGGTCACTCCTTTTTCTCCCGACTGAGAGTATTTAAATTACCTTTTGTGCTTTTTTCTCTTCAACACGGCCACATCCCTACAATGTAGTAATTCCTATTTTGGTGCGTCCCTGAATTAAGAAAACCTCTTCACAGTGGTTATGCTTTGTTAACGTTTTTTTTCCTGACCATTTTGGTTTGATTATGTTATATAATGTTATGCTGAGATAAGCTCTTTTGAAGCTGTAAAAGTGCTATTCAAATCACTTCAATTCAGGATTTTCGTGCTTTTGGGTTGTTTTACGTGCCGAGGAGAGTCTCTCAACTTCATACAAAAACCAAACAAAGATCTTGTGTTTCTCTTTGTTTTCTTAGTATTTTTATCTTGTACATTTTATTGTTGGGCCTGACTGTGTAACGCAATGGTATTTTAAAATAAGCTCTTTTGAAGCTACAAAAGTTCTACCCTTTTAAGTTCACAGTCTTGTATTTTAATAGCGGTTTTCGTCTGTTTTGCGTGCCCTGGGGAGTTTCTCTTAGTCTTCACCTCTCAGGTGGTACCAGAAACGTTGGAAAAAAACCTGTCCAAGAGAAAAACGTCCCTTCTGCTTGACGGATTACAAATATTTACTAAACTCTTGCGATTCTAAGCTAGTATACCTTGATACTTTGCTGTATAAAGATAAAAGAAGCAAAATTCAATTAATCACAACTGCGCACGAAACTTAAAATCGGCCAGCATGTACTCGTTAGGACAATGATCATCGCGTTCGGCGAGTGGTGACCTCTTGCTACCTCCACTGTTACACAACAATTAGATATTAGTATAAATGGAAAAATAATTTAGTGTGATAGAGGTAAGAGTTTCTTTTTGTGTGTTGTATATGTTTCTAAATCGAACTTGAGTCTGTTCCTAAATTAAATATGCTTGTATAATCTGTTCCGTAGTATAAAAAAATACAGACGGGACTGAATCGGAAACATTCAACAAATGAATGTCTTATAACTAAAGCGGTTGTAAATGACAAGGTATTTATCTTCTATAGGAACACGCCTCATAGTATTACAGTAAACTCACTTGGAAAGGGACAGATTTTAGGCATTCCAAACAAAAGGTTAAGATGGGCGAACGCGCGTGTTGCCTCGTGATTGCATAAGCACGCAGATGATTAACGTAACAGAAGAACCCAGAATGCCTTTAAAAATGGCAAAACCCAATGAGCGACATACCATTTGAAACCAATTTGGGTTTCCTTCAGTCTGTTACTTCTTGTCAACATTGCCAACTTTAGTTATATAAACGAAAGATATGGCTTTGATCTATATAACAACGCACTCATCCAGTCATGTTTTGCTGACAAGACTATTTTTGTAAGAGATTCAAGAAACCATTGTATTCCAATTCAATTCCATGATTATGTGCTTGGCTGATTAACGTTTCTCACGCAGAATAACGAAAAATGTATAATAAACATTCGGTCACCTTAAATAGCTCGCAAAATGTGCGCAGTCATCATGCAAAACCTTTTGTTATATAATTCGTAGGACAGAAAACTAGATTCAGGACAAAGACTACACGTGTTGGACGATTTCTATGGAAGTCAACTATTTAGCAGGAACGCCTGATCCACCTAATTTGATTGCAGTTATTATGGGGGTCTATTAAGTTTTTGTGTCATGGCTGCTTACTTGTGGCTTTATATCTTGGACGTCGACGTGGCTCATTTAGGGCGGCTGTGGATGATTGTAGGTCGTTTCGGCTTTTAATATAACTACATTTGTCTCTATCGCACCATGAGGTTTCATTTTATGCTATACATGCTACGAAATCGCTCATCTTCTTTACTGACTACCTAAACAAAAGGAAGTCAAGTAAGTGATGCGTATGTAGTCGAGCAAGCATAGATGGCGGTTTATTTTTGTACAGAGTTTCTACGAAAAGATTACTTCTGCTTGAGGTGCAATTAATAGAATACGATGTCATCTTCCTTTATATAATGAATTCAAGAATGTTTACAAGAGTTTAGTTCAACCATATCCCTGCCATATTTCGATCACTGTTATCTTCTTAGAAGGAATTGCTGTGCGGCATTGAATTTCAACTAAAACGCGATAGAAACTCCAAAATCGAGCAGCCTCTAATTTTACTTTTAGTTGTAGTCCGTTTAGTTAGGCATTTTAACCCCGAGCAAATTTGCGTTGTTACAACCCAGCTAATAAAATTTTCCTGCTGTTCTTGTTTTAAATTTAACAGAGTGTGATCGCTAAACAAATGACCTACAAGGTTTATATGTCTGGCACGGTCAATGGACGCTGTACTTTGAGGTTGAAGGCGATGGAAAACGAAAGCCCTACGAGTAAGGTTCTGTTTAATAGATGTATATTTTTCATACTTGTTCAATGTACTTTGTTACTTTTTTTTCACCTCTTCTTTAAAAGCATCAAAGGCAACTGTTTCATCTACAATGTCAAGTTCACTGGTTTAAACTTTCCTCCCAATGGACCTGTTATGCAGAAGAAGACACAGGGCTGGGAACCCAACACTGAGCGTCTTTATGCACGAGATGGAATGCTGATAGGAAACAACTTTATGGCTCTGAAGTTGGAAGGAGGTGGACATTATACCTGTGAATTCCTCTTCCTACAAGTAAGATATCCCAATTGCATTTAACCCAGTAAGGAAGAACCGCAGATCGCAAATGGAGGTCAGGTTTCGCGATCTAGCTTAAGTGAAATCCGCGATTCGGGACTTTATAAGCAAAAAGAGCCTCCATTTAGTTTAACGATTATAAACGGGATACGGGTTTGAGGGAGTTTACATTGCGAGATTAAAAAAAAACTATATATTGTTGAAAAGAATTGGTATTCGGTAGAAAGTACTGAAAAGTTTTTTTAAATTTTGGTTTCAGACACAAGTTGACCACAATTTGTCGACACTGTCATGATCATGATTCAGGTCATTTGCGCAATGCTATTCACTCCCTTTCCCGACTTGCTCAAGGTCATGTTCCGGACATCGTCAAACCGTTGTTATTCTTACGAAATATTACATATTTGTTTGTAAGAAAAAAAAGAAAAATCTGTGCACAAAAAAAGAAAAAAATCGCTCGTAAGAAACTGACAATGAAGAACTCCATAAAAACATTCGATGGTGGTGATTTGGGGTGATATTTTTTTCGCTTTTATAAATTAACGTATACGGCGAAGAGCGGAGGTGTGAGTAAGCGAGCAAGTAAGGATCTTTGTTAAAAAACGAGAACGTGGAGAACGCTTGCCTTGTGTCCCGAAAACGATCGAACGAAAAAATTAAAGAAGAGTATATTTTGGCCAAAGCTGATGGTTGTCATCAAAGATAGTTTGGGTTATTTTCGATCTTACGGACGTTAAGGGTTTTTGTTTTTTCTTTTGTTAGGGCAAAGAAGCCTGTGAAGATGCCTGGGTATCACTATGTTGACCGCAAACTGGATGTAACCAGTCACAACAAGGATTACACTTCCGTTGAGCAGTGTGAACTTTCCATTGCACGCCAACCTGTGCTCAGAGTCAAATTAAGGCAGAAATACGCAGTGGCGTAATTCGATTCAATTTTCAATTGAATTCAATTTTATTCACACTTTTATAAAGTACTTACATTATACATAGTAAGGTAGGAATATACCAATATAGAAGAAGAAGAAGGAAAAAAGAAAATTAATGGCTTGGATAGAAGTGTACAGTGGTCAGAGGAGCTTAGCTTTCGAGCTAACCACCGCTATATTATGATTGGAAATACATAATAAGTGTGCGCTTGGTGCCATGGCAACTATGGACGATTATGTCAGTAGTCATTTTATGTGAAACAGTCATATTACATTGTTACCTTTGAGAGTTAACTAGAATTCGCTTGTATTCTTTTTTGAACTGATGGTAGCTAAGTGTTTTTATCTTAGTAGGAATCACTTCCCAAGTTTTGGTTATGGCAAACTTAAATGTGTGTTTGCCGTAATTTGACCTTACACGTGTACAGGAAAGTTAAGATTTGAGGCATATCTGGCATTGTGTGCGTGAATCTCAGACACCTTCACGAGGTAGCTTTGAAACACTTCAGGAATATTGGCTTCATTTTGTGAGCTAGCAGGGAGATTTTGAGTTTAAAAAGCGTAGATTTTGATTTCAGCTAAAAATACGTACGACGGAAGAATTGTAAACAACATTTGATGATTAAACTTTTGAATCGCTTGGGCAGCTGAGTAGATTCTGGTTGTTATGTATGTTGATAGTGGGTAATAATAGCTCTTCTAGCCCTAGTTAAATACAGCCATCCATCCATTTTTATTAGTAGCAGGACGTCTTAACTGATAACCTTGGATGCGCCTGTGGCAATCCCATGAAAGCGGGGATGTCCTGCGAACCGAGATTGTGATTTGAGGAGTCATGATTTACATAAAAACGAGTTGTTCATGTAGGAGACGCTGAGGAAATATAATACGTTCCATATTTGAGCTTTTTTAAGGTGGCTTGACCTCGTATTTCGGAAAGCACACCTTCTGTCGTCTAATCACAAATGGTAAGCTAATAGTTCTAAACATGACTATATTCTGGAACATTCCAAAGGACATCCTAAAGGGGTAAAATCACGGGTGGTGCTTTGGAATTTGATGTTGTGCTAAGCTCGAAACACGCGTGTTATTAAAGAACAGGTGGGTGTTACGGGACACTTTTAGATAATTTGCGTCCCCAGTTGGTCCCCACTTTGACATTTGACGGGTCTTATCTTAGGTTACTCATTTTTTTTTAGACGAAGAGTGAAATTTAAAACGAAAGGTTCGATTCTTACGTAAGATATGTATTATGTAAGACACCTATTGACTTTTCCTCATGAGAATGGCCTTATTGACTCCATTAATTTGGTCTGCTGAGACGGTGGATGTCTTTTTAACGATAATTTCCTTCTAAATGCATCAAAACACTTTTTAGGCTATCCAGAGTACTTTTAGATCTCTAGAAATGCATTCAAAGCGGCGCTATAAAATTTGTATCTGTTTGGTCATTTAGGGGAACTTGACTCTTATCGAAATTACCAGGGCTTCAGTAATATTTTTCCAAAAATTTTAGATGCATATTGAAGTTTAAGGAAAGTGAGAATTTTTCTGATTTCTCTCTTTATTGCATTTTCGAATCTGAAAATTTTAAGGGTTCCCTTCTCTACGAGAAATTGCCTAAAGTGGGAAGTGAAAAGCGAAAAATTATTCTTTAGAAAATCGTAGAGAATTTATTAGAAAAACTTCGAAAAATCTTCGTCCGTGGAACGGTCGTCTAGAAATTTTTAGCCTTCCCTGAGATAGAGAAAATTCTAGCCAATTTTTGCGTCTCCGAAAAGATATTTTTACAGAGAACAGTCGTTAGGTGCCCCTCTCTTTTCAAACACTGGCCCAGGAAACATACGAAACGTTGAAGAAAAATTTTCTTACATACATTAGTTTTTAGATGCAGCCTCTTATGGATAGATGAATATGTCGTGGTAGATATTAATCTTTCTTGGTATTTTATTTTTTTATTGCCTTATTTTTAGCTGATCTTCATATTAAGCCTGTAACATTAGATACGTTTTTTTAAATGCATTTCTAGAGACAAAGTCTTTGTTAATGCTTGTTTGTTTTCATTAGGTACACCATATTAGTTTCCAACTTGAACTGAGTATGCCGATAATTAAAAAGAAATGACAGACAAAATTTGTAAAGGGAGATTTGGCAGGTAACTTTGATTGATTGGTTAAAACCAATTCTAATAGAAACATTGTCAGGTATAAGGAGGTGTACAGGGTGAAGCGTGCACTCGTAAAAACGAGCGTTATAGCCAGACAGAAATATGATTACATTTACTATAATAGTATCTTACTCTCTAACATAAGTTATGGGTTAATATGTGTTTGTAGTGCCTCTGACACGCAACTTATTGCCCTCCGACAAGGTTACGATCTGATCTGTCTTGTTTAAGGCTACATGTTCACTAGACAAAAAAGGAAAAAAAACATGAAGCGATTAAAGAAAGCGATACACCTATCGGAGGTCAGCTTTGCGTATGCTTTCCACAATAGAACAAAGATATCTACTTCGACCTAACAGGAAAAGGTTGCCACTGGTTCAGGAAACATACGGAACGTTGAAAGAACAATTTTCCTACATATATAAGTATTTAAATAAAACCTTTCATGAATAGATGAATATGTCATGATACTAATCTTTCTGTGTATCTTATTTTTTTATTGCCTTATATTCAGCTCATCTTTATATTAAGCCTGTAACATAAGATACGTTTTTTTACCGAGCATTCTAGAAATATGTCTTTATCAGTGCTTTAATGTTTTCATTAAGGTACACAATATTAGGTTCCAAACTGAAAGTATGCCCGGCAATAATTAAAAAGAAATGACAGACAAAATTTGTAACTGGAGATTTCGCAGGTAGCTTTGATTGATTGGTTAAAACCAATTCTAATAGAAACATTGTCAGGTATAAGGAGGTGTACAGGGTGAAGCGTGCACTCGTAAAAACGAGCGTTATAGCCAGACAGAAATATGATTACATTTACTATAATAGTATCCCACTCTCTAACATAAGATATGGGTTAATATGTGTTTGTAGTGCCTCCGACACGCAACTTATTGCCCTCCGACAAGGTTACGATCTGATCTGTCTCGTTTAAGGCTACATGTTCATTAGACAAAAAAGGAAAAAAAACATGAAGCGATTAAAGAAAGCGATACGCTTATCGGAGGTCAGCTTTGGGCATGCTTTCTACAATAGAACAAAGATATCTACTTCGACCTAACAGGCAAAGGTTGCCACTGGTTCAGGAAACATACGGAACGTTGAGAGAACAATTTTCTCACATAGATTAGTTTTTACATAAAACCTTCCTTGAATAGATGAATATGCCATGATAGATATTAATCTTTCCGTGTATTTTAGTTTTTATTGCCTTAGAATCTCCTCATCTTTATATTAAGCCTGTAACATAAGATACTTTTTTTTACCGAGTATTCTAGAAATATGTCTTTATCAGTGCTTTAATGTTTTCATTAAGGTACACCATATTAGGTTCCAAACTGAAAGTATGCCAATAATTAAAAAGAAATGACAGACAAAATTTGTAACTGGAGATTTCGCAGGTAGCTTTGATTGATTGGTTAAAACCAATTCTGATAGAAACATTGTCAGGTATAAGAAGGTGTGCAGGGTGTAGAGTGCATTCACATCAGCGTCTCTTTCGCAGACGGAGCTACTTAAAAAGAGTTTGCCAATCGTTGATATTGCAAGTTGTTCTCCAATATGGTAAGTTTTCTTTCAATTTAGAACTCACAGACAGAGAAACGTCTACTTACAGTCACCTTCGCAGAGGCTCAGTCCTTTTCTACAACGGCCACTCCTTTTTGTCCCAGCTGACAGTCCTTAAATTCCTTTTTGTGCTTTCTTCTCTTCAACACGGCCACCTCCCTACCATTAAGTAATTCCATTTCTAGTGCCTCCCTGAGTCAAGGAAACCTTTTCACAATGTTTATTTGAAATCAAACGGCAATGTACAAATTGACGTAATTATTTCACCTTAGTCTCTTAATGCTTTGTTAAACGTTTTTTTTCTGACGTTTGGGTTTAATTGTGTTATTTAATGTTATGCAAAAATAAACACTTTTGAAACTATAAAAGTTCTATCCAAATCACGTCAACTCAGGATTTTCGGCCAGTTGGGATGTTTTCGTACAAAAAACAAGAAAAGATCTTGCATTTCGCTATGTTTTCTTAATATTTTTAACTTGAACATTTTATTGTTGGGCCTGACTGTGTTACGCAATGGTATTTTAAAAGAAGCTCTTTTGAAACTACAAATGTTCTACCCTATTAAGTTCACATCTCTTGTATTTAGCGGTTTTCGCTTGTTTTGCGTGCCTTAGAGAGTTTCTCTTAATTTCTTTCTTACCTTTTAAGCTCGTACAAGAAATGTCGGAAAAAAACCTGTCACAAGGAGAAAAACGTGCGTTCTGCTTGATGGATGACAAATATTTACTTACCTCTGCATTCCTAGTTTGCTGTATAAAAAAAAAAAAAAAACGGTAACAAATTTCAACTAATCACAACTGCGTACGAAAGTAAAACTGATGATCATCGCGTCCAGGGAGTGGTGACCTCTTGCTACTTCCACACACAACAGATAGAGATTAGTATAAATATCAGAATAATTGAATGTCCTAGAGGTTAGAGTTTCTTTTTGAGTGTTCTATATGTTTCTGAATCTATCTTGGCTCTGTTCCTAAATATGCTTCGATAACCTGTGTGTACGTTGCGTACTATAAAAAAATACAGACCGGGCTGAATCAGCAACATTCAACAAATGAATGTTTTATGACTAAAGAGATTGTAAATGACTAGGTATTTATCTTCCTTAGGAATATGCCTCATAGTATTACAGTAAACGTACTTTAAAAGGGACAGATTTAAGGAATCCCACACAAGCGAGTGAAGATGGGCGAACGCGCGCGTTGCCTCGTGATTTGCGTAGCCACTGCACTCACTCATCTAATCAGATGATTGACAAAACACGAAGAACCCAGAATGCCTTTGAAAATTGCAGAACGCGAGGTGCGATACACCATTTGAAACCAATCTGGGTTTAATTCTTGTCAGCATTACCTACTTTAGTTATATTAACGAAATATGTGACTTTGATCTATTCAAGAACGCACTAAGCAAGTCATGTTTTACTAACAAGACCATTTTTGTAAGAGATACAAGAAACCATTGTATTCGAATTCAATTCCATATGTGCTTGGCTGGTTAACGTTTCTCACGCAGAAAAACGCAAACTATATAATAAACATTCGATCACCTTAAATATCTCGCAAAATGTGTGCAGTCATCATGCAAAACCTGTTATTATGCAATTCGTAGAACAGAATAACTAGATTGAGGACAAAAGGCTACGCATATTGGACGATTTCTGTGGAAGTCAACTATTTAACAGGAACGCCTGATCCACGCAATTTGATTGCCCTCATTATGGGGGTCTGTTAAATTTTTATGTCATGGCCGTTTGCTTGTGGGTTTATATCTTGGATGTCGACGTGGCTCATTTAGGGCTGCTGTGGATCATTGTAGGTCGTTTCGGCTTTTAATAAATAACTACGTTTGTCTCTATCACACCACGAGGTTTCATTGTATGCTACAGTTGTACATATGCTACGAAATCGGTCATCTTCTTTACTGACCACCTAAACAAAAGGAAGTCACTTAACTGATGCGCATGCAGTCGAGCAAGCATAGATGGCGCCCGCACCTATCATTTTCTGGGAAAAGATTACTTCTGCTTGAGGTGCAATTAAAAGAATGCGATTTCATCTTCCTTCATATAATGTATTGAGGAATGTTTACAAGAGTTTAGTTTAAACATCTTTTGATTACAGTTATGTTCTTGGAAGCAATTGCGGCATTGACTTTCAACTACAAAGCGACATGAAAACTCCAAAATCTCGCAGCCTGCCTGTAATTTAATTTTTATTTTTACTTGTAGTCCTTTTATAGTTAGGAATCTTAACCCCGAGCAAATTTGCATTGTTACAACCAAGCTAACAAAATTTTCCTGCTGTTCTTGTTTTAAATTTAACAGAGTGTGATCGCTAAACAAATGACCTACAAGGTTTATATGTCAGGCACGGTCAATGGACACTACTTTGAGGTTCAAGGCGATGGAAAAGGAAAGCCTTACGAGTAAGTTTCTGTTTGATAGATGTTATATATTTTTCATACTTGTTCAATATAATGTTGGTTTCCGTTCAATGCATGAAGCGTTTTCGCAGCTTACCCTTGATTACTTTTAAAATACCATGACACTTTCGAAGATGTTTTTGGGAAGGGATGGGGAACACGAGGCAGAATTACGATAGAACAAGTAAGCAGCAGCGTTATCTTTCATGGAAACTGGTTTAAATTTTTAATATGTGAACCAAATTGAACGCTACCGTACAAATTTAAACTCTCCATTGACGTAATAAAATAAATAACGATCAGTTGGTATCACATCCACAGCGTGGTTTCTTGTCTACCATCGCCGAGATAGAATTGATCCTTGACAATGTTTTATTTTGAAAAAAAAAAATAGAGGAAACAAAACCAGAGAACTTAGAGAAAATCGTGTCCGAGTGAGAATTATATACCTTTTAACAAGACCCATCGAGCAATTTTTAACCTTTTTTTAATAAATAAGGCACCATAATGTAAAAATGTGCCTAATTTGAATGCCATCTCTTCTCTTTAAGGGGCGAGCAGACTGTAAAGCTCACTGTCACCAAGGGCGGACCTTTGCCGTTTGCTTGGGATATTTTGTCACCACAGTCTCAGTACGGAAGCATACCATTCACCAAGTACCCTGAAGACATCCCTGACTATGTAAAGCAGTCATTCCCTGAGGGATATACATGGGAGAGGATCATGAAGTTTGAAGACGGTGCAGTGTGTACTGTCAGCAATGATTCCAGGTACATCGCGGAAAACTAGGTTAATTTAAGTTTAGTCGCTAAAGTAAAATGTCAGAACAGATAAGGTTTTCCTCCCTTTAGAAGAGGCTGCAATTTAAGCTAATAAATGTCAGCAGATCAGTCTCACTTTCTCTTCGTTAGAAATGGTGAATCACCCGATATTGCGAACCCTCTGTTAAGAGTATCATTATGAAAAAATGAATATCCACAACCACTCCATTGCACTTTGTAAAACCATTTTTTCATCTCTTTTCCAAAAGCATCCAAGGCAACTGTTTCATCTACAATGTCAAGTTCTCTGGTTTGAACTTTCCTGCCAATGGACCTGTTATGCAGAAGAAGACACAGGGCTGGGAACCCAACACTGAGCGTCTTTATGCACGAGATGGAATGCTGATAGGAAACAACTTTATGGCTCTGAAGTTGGAAGGAGGTGGTCATTATACCTGTGAATTCAAATCTACTTACAAGTAAGATGTCACAATTGCCATTTAACCAATTAAGGAGGGACCCCAAGCTCCAAATGTAGGATATAGCTTTTGTGAAAGCCACGATTCGGGTCTTTATAAGCAAAAAGGGAAAAGATTTAGTTTAATGATTATAAACGGGATCTGGTTTTGAGGGATTTTAGAAAGGGAGATGAAAAAAAAAAACTATATATTTTTGAAAAGAATTGGTATTAGGTAGGACATAGTGAAAGAAATTTAAAGCTTGGCTGCAGACACACGTTGGCCACAATTTTTGTCGACACTGTCATAATCATGATTCAGGTCACTCGCGCAATGCTACTCACTCCCTTTCCCGTCTAATGGACTTCCTCGTGGTCTTATTCCGGACATTGTCAAACCTTTGTTATTCTTTCGAAATATTACATTATTTGACCCATATTTGTTTGTAAGGAAAAAAGGAATAACTCTGTGCACGAAAAAAGGAAAAAAATCGCTAATAAGAAATTGATATTGAGGTGGTGATTCTGGTGATATTTTTCTCGCTGTCATAAATCAACGTATACGGCGAAGAGCGGAGGTGTGAGTTAGAAAGTAAGTATCTTTATTTAAAATAGATAACGTCGAGAATGCTTACCTTCCCTCCCGAAAACGCTCGACCCAAAAAATTAGAGAAGAGGATTTTGATCAAAGCTGATGGTTGTCGTCAAAGATTGTGGTCAAAGCTATTTGGCAAAGAATTAAATTGATAGTTTGGGTTATTTTCGATCTTACCGATATTAACGGTGTTTTTGTTCATTTTTTAGGGCAAAGAAGCCTGTGATGATGCCTGGGTATCACTATGTTGACCGCAAATTGGATGTAACCAATCACAACAAGGATTACACTTCCGTTGAGCAGTGTGAAATTTCCATTGCACGCAAACCTGTGGTCGCCTGACGGTTTTTCAGAGTCAAATTAAGGCAGAAATACGCAGTGGCGTAACAAACGTAGATTTTGATTTTAGCTAAAAAACGTAGGACGGAAGCCTTGTAAACAAAATTTGATGATTAAACTTTTGAAATGAACGTTTCTATGTGACTCTTCAGTATATCACTGGGCAGCTGGGTAGTTTTATATTGATGTGTGTGTTGATAGTTGGCAATAATAGCTCCCCTTGCCCTAGTTACAGTCATCCATTTTAACTAGCGCGAGGACGTCTTAACTGATAACTTTGGATACGCCCTTGAAAGCAGCTATGTCAGGCTAACCGATATGGTGATCTTTAAATCGTTAAAATGAGTCATGATTTACATGAAGACGAGTTGTTCATGTAGGAGAAGCGGAGGAAATATAATATGTTCCGGCTATATTTGAGCTTTTTTAAGAAGGTGGCTCGACAAAGTATGTTGGAAACACAACTTCTGTCGTCTAATCTAAAATGGTAAGCCAATATTTCTAAAATATTACTATGTTTCGGAAGATTCCAAACGACATCCAAAAGGGGTAAAATCACGGATGGTACATTGGAATTCGATGTAGCCTTCGTAGCAAGCGTTTTTCATCTCTTTTTTCGCTCTCGTCCCAACTTTCTTGACGAACTCGCGAGGAAACGCTTCAGTGCTACGCGTGCTAAATTCGATGTTGTGCTAAGTTCGAAACACGCGTGTAATCGAAGAGAAGGGGTTACGGACACTTTTAGATAATTTGCGTCCCCATTTGGTCCACACTTGATGGTTCTTATCTTAGCTCACTCGTTTCTTATTTCAAACGAAGAGTGGAATTTAAAACGGAACGTTCGCTTCTTTCGTAAGATGTGCATTATGTAAGACACCTATTGACTTTTCCTCATATAAATGGCCCTGACTCTATCAATTTGGTCTGTTGAGACGGCGAATGTCTTTTAAAACACGACATCTTTGATCAATAGTACAATGGACAAAACCATGTGATGATTCGTTTGTTTTAAGAATTAGTGGTGTTTGCAAACACAAGGAAAGTAAAAAGGAAATCAATTGCTTTTTAAAATTCAATCATGTAATCACCTTTTATAAAGTATACGTCGACACAGTAACAGTTCGGTTTTAATTAAGCAACGCATTATATTGAGCGTACAAAGTGAAATATGTATTGTCTTAAAATTTCCATCGATTGGCTAGTATTGTCTTGAGTTTCGTCGGTTGCGATAGGCTAAGGAAGGGTTGTGTTAAGTCATAAATTAAGCTCCAACCGACACAAAAAAGCTATTTTCTAGAGAATAAATACTTTAAGTTACACTTAACAAAAGATTATTGATTGACTGCAATAAGAAGTTTTCTAGGCGTATACCTGCGTGCAGAGAAAATGTGTTAGCGCAGTACATCGCAGTACGCCTAGTTCGTGTATTCGCTATCAGTGCAGTGTGAGTGGAAGCCCCTATTGTTATATGCAGATGACTCAACGATTGTCGCATCGCTATGGAAAGGAAGTAGAGCTAAGTCAGGTAGTTTTGTAGGAAAGATTTCACCTGGTTGAACTGGTATTTCATCAAACGCTACCCAAAGGAGTTTTAAAAAACTTATTATCAAAAAGGGAGGCAACTCCACATTCTGTCTTTTTGCGTGTAATGACTGTCAATTCTCTACGCATGCCAAAACTAAATTGTGTAAAGGCAACAAATGCTTACATCTACAGAGAGAAGTAAGAACGAGCGTTATAGCCAGACAGAAATATGATTACATTTTCTATAGCATCCTACGGTCTAACATAAGTTATGGGTCAATATCTGTTTATGGTGCCTCCAGCACGCAATTTATTGCCCTCCAATAAGGTTACCATCTGTCTCGTTTAAGGTTATGAAGCGACTAAAACACCAATACAGCCTTCAGCTTTCTGCTTTTCACAATAAAATAACTATATATACTCAAGAGATATAATGATCTGCAAAGGTTGCCATTGGCTCAGGAAACATACGGAACGTTGAAAGAACAATTCCTGCGTAGATAAGTTTTTAAATGCATGATAGATATTAATCTTTCTTTGTCTTTACACAGACAGAGAAACCTCTACAAACAGCCACCTCCACATAAGCTCAGTCTTTCTCCATAAAGGTCACTCCTATTTGTCCCGGCTGACAGTCTTTAAATTCCCTTTTGTGCTTTTTTCTCTTCAACACGGCCACCTCCCTACAATGTAGTAATTCCTATTTTGGTGCGTCCCTCAATTACGAAAACCCCCAAGGAAACCTCTTCACAATGGTTATGCTTTTTGCTAACGTTTTTTTCCTGACCAATTTGGGTTTGATTATGTTATGTAATGTTATGCTAAAATAAGTTCCTTTGAAGCAATAAAGTAACAGTTCTATTCAAATCACGTCAACTCAGGGTTTCCGTGTAGATGGGTTGTTTTACGTGCCTAGGAAAGTTTCTCAACTTCGTACAAAAAACAAACAAAGATCTTGTGTTTCTCTTTGTTTTCTTAGTATTTTAATCTTGAACATTTTATTTTTGGGCCTGACTGTGTTACGCAATGGTATTTTAAAAAAGGCTCTTTTGAAGCTACCCAAGTTCTACTCTTTTAAGTTAACACCTCTTGTATTTAGCGGCTTTCGCTTGTTTTGCGTACCCTGGAGAGTTTCTTTTAGTCTTCACTTCTCAGGTGGTACAAGAAACGTTGGAAAAAAACCTGTCCAGGAGAAAAACGTCCCCTCTGCTTGACGGATTACAAATATTTACTAACCTCTTGCGAGTCTAAGCTAGTATACCTTGATAGTTTGCTGTATAAAGATAAAAGAAACAAAATTCAACTAACCACAAACGCGCGTTCGGCGAGTGGTGACCTTTTCCACTATTACACAACAGTTAGAGATTAGCATAAATAACAAAATAATTGAGTGTCCTAGAGGTTAGAGTTTTTTTGTGTGTTGTATATGTTTCTGAATCGATCTTGTGTCTGTTCCGAAATATCTAGCTTATGTGAAAGGCACGATTCGGGATTTTATAAGCAAAACGGCAAACGATTTAGTTTAATGATTATTAACGGGATCTGGGTCTGAGGGATTTTATGAAGGGGGTTTAAAAAAAGAACTATATATTGTTGAAAAGAATTGGTATTAGGTAGGAAATGGTGAAAAAAAAATTTAATTTTGGCTTCAGACACAATTTGGCCACAATTTGTCGACACTGTCATGATCATGATTCAGGTCATTTGCGCAATGCTATTCACTCCCTTTCCCGTCTAATGGACTTGCTCAAGGTCATGTTCCGGACATTGTCAAACCTTTGTTATTCTCACGAAATATTACATATTTGACCCTTATTTGTTTGTGAGGAAAAAAGGAATAAATCTGTGCACGAAAAAAGGAAAAAAAATCGCTCGTAAGAAATTGACTTTGAAGGACTTCATAAAAACAATGATTTGGAGGTGGTGATTTGGGGGATATTTTTCTCGCTGTTACAAATGAACGTATACGGCAAAGAGCGGAAGTGTGAGTAAGAAAGTATCTTTATTTAAAATAGATAACGTCGAGAATGCTTGCCTTGCCTCCCGAAAACGCTCGACCCAAAAAATTAGAGAAGAGGATTTTGATCAAAGCTGATGGTTGCGGTCAAAGATGGTGGTCAAAGCTATTTGGTAAAGAATTAAATTGATAGTTTGGGTTATTTTCGATCTTACCGATATTAACGGTGTTTTTGTTCATTTTTTAGGGCAAAGAAGCCTGTGATGATGCCTGGATATCACTATGTTGACCGCAAATTGGATGTAACCAATCACAACAAGGATTACACTTCCGTTGAGCAGTGTAAAATTTCCATTGCACGCAAACCTGTGGTCGCCTGACGTTGTTTTAGAGACAAATTAAGGCAGAAATACGCAGTGGCGTAAAAAGCGTAGATTTTGATTTTAGCTAAAATACGTACGACAGAAGAATTGTAAACAAAATTTGATGATTAAACTTTTGAAATGAACGTTTCTGTGTGACTTCTCAGTATATCACTGGGCAGCTGGGTAGTTTTATATTGATGTGTGTGCTGATAGTTGGCAATAATAGCTCTTCTTGCCCTAGTTACAGTCATCCATTTTTATGAGTGCGAGGACGTATCAACTGATAGCCTTGGATGCGCCCTTGAAAGCAGCTATGTCCCGCGGACCGATATGGTGATTTTTAAAGCATTAAAATGAGTCATGATTTACACGAAAACGAGTTGGTTCATGTAGGAGACGCGGAGGACGAAATATAATATGTTTCATATTTGAGCTTTTTTAAGGTGGCTCGACGAAGTATTTTGGAAACACTACTTCTCTCGTCTAATCAAAAATGGTCTGAAGCCAAGAGTTCTAAAATATTACTATGTTTCGGGAGATTCCAAAGGACATCCAAAAGGGGTAAAATCAAGGTTGGTGCATTGGAATTCCATGTTGTGCCAAGTTCGAAACACGCGTGTAATCAAAGAGCAGGAATTACAGAAACTTTTAGATAATTTGCGTCCCCATTTGGTCCACGCTTGACGGTTCTTATCTTAGCTCACTCGTTTCTTATTTCAGACAAAGAGTGAAATTTAAAACGGAACGTTCGCTTCTTACGTGTGATGTGTATTATGTAAGACACCTATTGACTTTTCCTCATGTAAATGACTGCATTAATTTGGTCTGTTGAGACAGCGGATGTCTTTTAAAACACGACATCTTTGATAAAGACTACAATGGACAAAACCATGTGATGATCCGTTTGTTTTAAAAATCAGTGGTGTTTGCTAACAAAAAGAAAGTAAAAAGGAAATCAATTGCTTTTCAAAATTCAAGAAGTATTCTGTCCTTTGTCATGTAATCACCCTTTATAAAGTATACGTCGACACAGTAGCAGTTCGGTTTTCAACAACGCATTACATTGAACGTACAAAGTGAGATCTGTATCGTCTTGAAATTTCTTGCGATTAGCTAGTATAGTCTTGAGTTTCGCCGGTTGCGATAGTCTAAGGAAATGTTGTTAACTCATAAAGCTCTAACCGACACAAAAAAGCTATTTTTTAGAGAATAAACACTTTTAAGTTACACTTAACAAAAGGTTATTGACTGGCTGCAATAAAACGTTTTCTAGGCGTATACCTGCGTGCAGAGAAAATGTGTTAGTGCAGTACATCGCAGTATGCTTAGTTCGTGTATTCGCCTTCAGTATAGTGTAAGTTAAAGCCCCTGTTATTATATGCAGATGAATCAACGATCGCTGTGGAAGGGAAGTAGTTTTGTAGGAAAGATTTCACCTGGTTGAACTGAAATTTCATCAAACGTTACCCAAAGGAGTTTGAAAAAAGAGAGGGAACTCCACATTCTATCCTTTTGCATGCAATGACTGTCAATTCTCTACGCATGCCAAAACTAAAGTGTGTAAAGGCAACAAATGCTTACATGTACAGAGAGAAGTAAAAACGAGCGTTATAGCCATGCAGAAATATGATTACATCTTCTAGTGTATCCTACTCTCTAAGGTAAGTTACGGGCCAATATCTATTTCTGGTGCCTCCAACACGCAACTTATTGCCCTCCGACAAGGTTACGATCTCTGTCGTTTAAGGTTACGTGTTCATTAGAAAAAAGAAAAAAGAGATGAAGCGATTAAAAACAGCAATACACCTATCGGAGGTCAGCTTTCTGCTTTTAACAATAAAACAAATATATATACTACAACCTAACAGGCAAAGGTTGCCATTGGCTCAGGAAACATACGTAACGTTGAAAAAACAATTTTCCTACATAGACAGATTAGTTGTTAAATGCAACCTTTTATGAATAGATGAATATGTCATGATAGATATTAATCTTTCTTTGTATTTACACAGACAGAGAAACCTCTTAAAATAGCCACCTCCACATAAGCTCAGTCTTTCTCCATAAAGGTCACTCCTATTTGTCCCGGCTGACAGTATTTAAATTCCCTTTTGTTCTTTTTTCTCTTCAACACGGCCACCTCCCTACAATGTAGTAATTCCTATTTTGGTGTGTCCCTGAATTAAGAAAACATCTTCACAGTGGTTATGCTTTGTTAACGTTTTTTTTCCTGACCATTTTGGTTTGATTATGTTATGTAATGTTATGCTGAGATAAGCTCTTTTGAAGCTGTAAAAGTGCTATTCAAATCACGTCAATTCAGGATTTTCGTGCTTTTGGGTTGTTTTACGTGCCGAGGAGAGTCTCTCAACTTCATACAAAAACCAAACAAAGATATTGTGTTTCTCTTTGTTTTTTTAGTATTTTTATCTTGTACATTTTATTGTTGCGCCTGACTGTGTTACGCAATGGTATTGAAATAAGCTCTTTTGAAGCTACAAAAGTTCTACCCTTTTAAGTTCGCAGTCTTCTATTTAGCGGTTTTCGTTTGTTTTGCGTGCCCTGGGGAGTTTCTCTTAGTCTTCACTTCTCAGGTGGTACAAGAAACGTTGGAAAAAAACCTGTCCAAGAGAAAAACGTCCCTTCTGCTTCACGGATTACAAATATTTACTAACCTCTTGCGATTCTAAGCTAGTGTACCTTGATACTTTGCTGTATAAAGATAAAAGAAGCAAAATTTAATTAATCACAACTGCGCACGAAAGTTAAAATCGGCCAGCATGTACTCGTTAGGACAATGATCATCGCGTTCGGCGAGTGGTGACCTCTTGCTACCTCCACTGTTACACAACAATTAGATATTAGTATAAATGGAAAAATAATTTAGTGTGATAGAGGTTAGAGTTTCTTTTTGTGTGTTGTATATGTTTCTAAATCGAACTTGAGTCTGTTCCTAAATTAAATATGCTTGTATAATCTGTTCCGTAGTACAAAAAAATACAGACGGGACTGAATCGGAAACATTCAACAAATGAATGTCTTATAACTAAAGCGGTTGTAAATGACAAGGTATTTATCTTCTATAGGAACACGCCTCATAGTATTACAGTAAACTCACTTGGAAGGGACAGATTTTAGGCATTCCAAACAAAAGGTAGCCTCCCCGCAGACGTCCTTTGGGGTTCGTTTGTCACGCATTCATTTCTCCCCCACGGACGTCTGCTAAACAGAGCCGACTTTTACGTTCTGGATTGTTTGAATAAGCCAATAAGCGGTTAGTTATTGTGTCACAATCAGCCAATCACGCGCCGTGATATAAGTGATGTCTCTGGATGTCTCTGGTATTCTCAAGTGAATTATTTATTTGCACGGCTATCTTCTACATGAGACGACTCAAATGTTTTGAAGAAATCACAGAAACGATGCAATAAAGCTGCAGTCAGCTGTATATTTTTTTCGGAAGTTGTGACTATAAAATAATCTGCTTTTCTTTGAAAGGCTTCAGACAACAGTCTCCCACACGAGCGCGGAGCGGTTTTCAGCGCGGTCGAAAACAATAATTACTGTTAACTCTGTATATATTCGAAGTATTAAGAAAAGATAACTTGTAAACGTGTATAGGGAAGATATTCAAAGCATTCTTCGAAAACAAAGGCCGTTTCCTTTTTTGCGAAATGTAATGCCACCAAGGTCATGGGTCGCGAACCAAGGACCAGTACGCAAAATTGGGTTATATTTTTTCAAGAGTCGGTAAAACAGAAAATTCGAAGTCTACAGCAATGGCCTTCCAACGGCAGAAAAACGTTTTTCTGAAAACTTGTTCTGCAAAAAGGCACGTCCTCCCATTGCGTTTTATTTATTCACAAGCTAAGTAAACATGACCACGGTGCCGCCGAGTCCAAACTTCAAGCTAGAACGACAAATTAACCTACCTGTCAACAAACTTTAATCTCGCTCCTTCAAAGAAAGAAAGAATGCTTATAATCAATAAATCATTGAAACTTTCATTGTTCATTGTATTTTATTTCTCGACGAAATATTTAGTCATGCTCGGGAAAGTCGCCGACCAAGGACCACGTAGTAACTGTACAAGTCACTCGCTAACATTTCCTCCACCGATCGATCTTCAACCAAGCTTCTGGGCTTCCGTAAACAACAGAGAAAGTCCCTCTATCGACAACCCTCATATTCTCTTTGCTAATATCACTGAGCGTTACAGCAGGAATACCAATATTTTCCAGCTTTGTAGATTGATCTTTCAAGATTTACCAGGGGAGAAACAACATCAACAGTAATGTCCAGTAGTTCCACGCAATATGTCGCAAACAAGCAGCAAAGCTTGAGAGATAAGGAATTTGCCAAATCCCGTCGGCAAATTTATGAACTCATCGGTCTTCGCTATAAAATTTGCAGGATAGCTTCTCTCTCATACTTGTTTAACTCTGTATTAATTACAAATTTCTCGCTCACTCGATCAAAAGCGTCACTGATCGTGAGAATCTTAAGAAGCGGCTCGGGTTACGTTTTACAAAAATCCGTAAACGGCCTGTGATTGGTGAACGTAAAAGTCGGCTCTGTTTAGCAGACGTCCGTGGGGGAGAAATGAATGCGTGACAAACGAACCCCAAAGGATGAATGCGTGACAAACGAACCCCAAAGGACGTCTGCGGGGAGGCTAAACAAAAGGTTAAGATGGGCGAACGCGCGTGTTGCCTCGTCATTTGCATAAGCACGCAGATGATTGACGTAACAGAAGAACCCAGAATGCCTTTAAAAATGGCAAAACCCAATGAGCGACATACCATTTGAAACCAATTTGGGTTTACTTCAGTCTGTTACTCCTTGTCAACATTGCCCACTTTAGTTATATAAACGAAAGATATGGCTTTGATCTATATAACAACGCACTCATCCAGTCATGTTTTACTGACAAGACTATTTTTGTAAGAGATTCAAGAAACCATTGTATTCGAATTCAATTCCATGATTATGTGCTTGGCTGATTAACGTTTCTCACGCAGAATGACGAAAAATGTATAATAAACATTCGGTCACCTTAAATATCTCGCAAAATGTGCGCAGTCATCATGCAAAACCTTTTGTTATACAATTCGTTGGACAGAAAACTAGATTCAGGACAAAGACTACACGTGTTGGACGATTTCTATGGAAGTCAACTATTTAGCAGGAACGCCTGATCCACCTAATTTGATTGCGGTTATTATGGGGGTCTATTAAGTTTTTGTGTCATGGCTGCTTACTTGTGGCTTTATATCTTGGACGTCGACGTGGCTCATTTAGGGCTGCTGTGGATGATTGTAGGTCGTTTCGGCTTTTAATATAACTACGTTTGTCTCTATCGCACCATGAGGTTTCATTTTATGCTATATATGCTACGAAATCGGTCATCTTCTTTACTGACTACCAAAACAAAAGGTAGTCAAGTAAGTGATGCGTATGCAGTCGAGCAAGCATAGATGGCGGTTTATTTTGGACAGAGTTTCAACGAAAAGCTTACTTCTGCTTGAGGTGCAATTAATTGAATACGATGTCATCTTCCTTTATATAATGAATTCAAGAATGTTTACAAGAGTTTAGTTCAACCATATCCCTGCCATATTTCGATGACTGTTATCTTCTAAGAAGGAATTGCTGTGCGGCATTGAATTTCAACTAAAAAGCGATAGAAACTCCAAAATCGAGCAGCCTCTAATTTTACTTTTACTTGTAGTCCGTTAAGTTAGCTATTTTAACCCCGAGCAAATTTGCGTTGTTACAACCCAGCTAATAAAATTTTCCTGCTGTTCTTGTTTTAAATTTAACAGAGTGTGACCGCTAAACAAATGACCTACGAGGTTTATATGTCTGGCACGGTCAATGGACACTGTACTTTGAGGTTGAAGGCGATGGAAAACGAAAGCCCTACGAGTAAGTTTCTGTTTAATAGATGCATATTTTTCATACTTGTTCAATGTACTTTGTTATTTTTTTTTTCACCTCTTCTTTAAAAGCATCAAAGGCAACTGTTTCATCTACAATGTCAAGTTCACTGGTTTGAACTTTCCTCCCAATGGACCTGTTATGCAGAAGAAGACACAGGGCTGGGAACCCAACACTGAGCGTCTTTATGCACGAGATGGAATGCTGATAGGAAACAACTTTATGGCTCTGAAGTTGGAAGGAGGTGGACATTATACCTGTGAATTCCTCTTCCTACAAGTAAGATATCCCAATTGCATTTAACCCAGTAAGGAAGAACCGCAGATCGCAAATGGAGGTCAGTTTTCGTGATCTAGCTTATGTGAAATCCACGATTCGGGACTTTATAAGCAAAAAGAGCCTCCATTTAGTTTAATGATTATAAACGGGATACGGGTTTGAGGGAGTTTACATTGCGAGATTAAAAAAAATCTATATATTGTTGAAAAGAATTGGTATTCGGTAGAAAGTACTGAAAAGTTTTTTTAAATTTTGGTTTCAGACACAAGTTGACCACAATTTGTCGATACTGTCATGATCATGATTCAGGTCATTTGCGCAATGCTATTCACTCCCTTTCCCGTCTAATGGACTTGCTCAAGGTCATGTTCCGGACATCGTCAAACCGTTGTTATTCTTACGAAATATTACATATTTGTTTGTAAGAAAAAAAAGAAAAATCTGTGCACAAAAGAAGAAAAAAATCGCTCGTAAGAAACTGACAATGAAGAACTCCATAAAAACATTCGATGGTGGTGATTTGGGGTGATATTTTTTTCGCTTTTATAAATTAACGTATACGGCGAAGAGCGGAGGTGTGAGTAAGCGAGCAAGTAAGGATCTTTGTTAAAAAACGAGAACGTGGAGAACGCTTGCCTCGTCTCCCGAAAACGATCGAACGAAAAACTTAAAGAAGAGTATATTTTGGTCAAAGCTGATGGTTGTCATCAAAGATAGTTTGGGTTATTTTCGATCTTACGGACGTTAAGGGTTTTTGTTTTTTCTTTTGTTAGGGCAAAGAAGCCTGTGAAGATGCCTGGGTATCACTATGTTGACCGCAAACTGGATGTAACCAGTCACAACAAGGATTACACTTCCGTTGAGCAGGGTGAACTTTCCATTGCACGCCAACCTGTGCTCAGAGTCAAATTAAGGCAGAAATACGCAGTGGCGTAATTCGATTCAATTTTCAATTGAATTCAATTTTATTCACACTTTTATAAAGTACTTACATTATACATAGTAAGGTAGGAATAAACCAATATAGAAGAAGAAGAAGGAAAAAAGAAAATTAATGGCTTGGATAGAAGTGTACAGTGGTCAGAGGAGCTTAGCTTTCGAGCTAACCACCGCTATATTATGATTGGAAATACATAATAAGTGTGCGCTTGGTGCCATGGCAACTATGGACGATTATGTCAGTAGTCATTTTATGTGAAACAGTCATATTACATTGTTACCTTTGAGAGTTAACTAGAATTCGCTTGTATTCTTTTTTGAACTGATGGTAGCTAAGTGTTTTTATCTTAGTAGGAATCACTTCCCAAGTTTTGGTTATGGCAAACTTAAATGTGTGTTTGCCGTAATTTGACCTTACACGTGTACAGGAAAGTTAAGATTTGAGGCATATCTGGCATTGTGTGCGTGAATCTCAGACACCTTCACGAGGTAGCTTTGAAACACTTCAGGAATATTGGCTTCATTTTGTGAGCTAGCAGGGAGATTTTGAGTTTAAAAAGCGTAGATTTTGATTTCAGCTAAAAATACGTACGACGGAAGAATTGTAAACAACATTTGATGATTAAACTTTTGAATCGCTTGGGCAGCTGAGTAGATTCTGGTTGTTATGTATGTTGATAGTGGGTAATAATAGCTCTTCTAGCCCTAGTTAAATACAGCCATCCATCCATTTTTATTAGTAGCAGGACGTCTTAACTGATAACCTTGGATGCGCCTGTGGCAATCCCATGAAAGCGGGGATGTCCTGCGAACCGAGATTGTGATTTGAGGAGTCATGATTTACATAAAAACGAGTTGTTCATGTAGGAGACGCTGAGGAAATATAATACGTTCCATATTTGAGCTTTTTTAAGGTGGCTTGACCTCGTATTTCGGAAAGCACACCTTCTGTCGTCTAATCACAAATGGTAAGCTAATAGTTCTAAACATGACTATATTCTGGAACATTCCAAAGGACATCCTAAAGGGGTAAAATCACGGGTGGTGCTTTGGAATTTGATGTTGTGCTAAGCTCGAAACACGCGTGTTATTAAAGAACAGGTGGGTGTTACGGGACACTTTTAGATAATTTGCGTCCCCAGTTGGTCCCCACTTTGACATTTGACGGGTCTTATCTTAGGTTACTCATTTTTTTTTAGACGAAGAGTGAAATTTAAAACGAAAGGTTCGATTCTTACGTAAGATATGTATTATGTAAGACACCTATTGACTTTTCCTCATGAGAATGGCCTTATTGACTCCATTAATTTGGTCTGCTGAGACGGTGGATGTCTTTTTAACGATAATTTCCTTCTAAATGCATCAAAACACTTTTTAGGCTATCCAGAGTACTTTTAGATCTCTAGAAATGCATTCAAAGCGGCGCTATAAAATTTGTATCTGTTTGGTCATTTAGGGGAACTTGACTCTTATCGAAATTACCAGGGCTTCAGTAATATTTTTCCAAAAATTTTAGATGCATATTGAAGTTTAAGGAAAGTGAGAATTTTTCTGATTTCTCTCTTTATTGCATTTTCGAATCTGAAAATTTTAAGGGTTCCCTTCTCTACGAGAAATTGCCTAAAGTGGGAAGTGAAAAGCGAAAAATTATTCTTTAGAAAATCGTAGAGAATTTATTAGAAAAACTTCGAAAAATCTTCGTCCGTGGAACGGTCGTCTAGAAATTTTTAGCCTTCCCTGAGATAGAGAAAATTCTAGCCAATTTTTGCGTCTCCGAAAAGATATTTTTACAGAGAACAGTCGTTAGGTGCCCCTCTCTTTTCAAACACTGGCCCAGGAAACATACGAAACGTTGAAGAAAAATTTTCTTACATACATTAGTTTTTAGATGCAGCCTCTTATGGATAGATGAATATGTCGTGGTAGATATTAATCTTTCTTGGTATTTTATTTTTTTATTGCCTTATTTTTAGCTGATCTTCATATTAAGCCTGTAACATTAGATACGTTTTTTTAAATGCATTTCTAGAGACAAAGTCTTTGTTAATGCTTGTTTGTTTTCATTAGGTACACCATATTAGTTTCCAACTTGAACTGAGTATGCCGATAATTAAAAAGAAATGACAGACAAAATTTGTAAAGGGAGATTTGGCAGGTAACTTTGATTGATTGGTTAAAACCAATTCTAATAGAAACATTGTCAGGTATAAGGAGGTGTACAGGGTGAAGCGTGCACTCGTAAAAACGAGCGTTATAGCCAGACAGAAATATGATTACATTTACTATAATAGTATCTTACTCTCTAACATAAGTTATGGGCTAATATGTGTTTGTAGTGCCTCTGACACGCAACTTATTGCCCTCCGACAAGGTTACGATCTGATCTGTCTTGTTTAAGGCTACATGTTCACTAGACAAAAAAGGAAAAAAAACATGAAGCGATTAAAGAAAGCGATACACCTATCGGAGGTCAGCTTTGCGTATGCTTTCCACAATAGAACAAAGATATCTACTTCGACCTAACAGGCAAAGGTTGCCACTGGTTCAGGAAACATACGGAACGTTGAAAGAACAATTTTCCTACATATATAAGTATTTAAATAAAACCTTTCATGAATAGATGAATATGTCATGATACTAATCTTTCTGTGTATCTTATTTTTTTATTGCCTTATATTCAGCTCATCTTTATATTAAGCCTGTAACATAAGATACGTTTTTTTACCGAGCATTCTAGAAATATGTCTTTATCAGTGCTTTAATGTTTTCATTAAGGTACACAATATTAGGTTCCAAACTGAAAGTATGCCCGGCAATAATTAAAAAGAAATGACAGACAAAATTTGTAACTGGAGATTTCGCAGGTAGCTTTGATTGATTGGTTAAAACCAATTCTAATAGAAACATTGTCAGGTATAAGGAGGTGTACAGGGTGAAGCGTGCACTCGTAAAAACGAGCGTTATAGCCAGACAGAAATATGATTACATTTACTATAATAGTATCCCACTCTCTAACATAAGATATGGGTTAATATGTGTTTGTAGTGCCTCCGACACGCAACTTATTGCCCTCCGACAAGGTTACGATCTGATCTGTCTCGTTTAAGGCTACATGTTCACTAGACAAAAAAGGAAAAAAAACATGAAGCGATTAAAGAAAGCGATACGCTTATCGGAGGTCAGCTTTGGGCATGCTTTCTACAATAGAACAAAGATATCTACTTCGACCTAACAGGCAAAGGTTGCCACTGGTTCAGGAAACATACGGAACGTTGAGAGAACAATTTTCTCACATAGATTAGTTTTTACATAAAACCTTCCTTGAATAGATGAATATGCCATGATAGATATTAATCTTTCCGTGTATTTTAGTTTTTATTGCCTTAGAATCTCCTCATCTTTATATTAAGCCTGTAACATAAGATACTTTTTTTTACCGAGTATTCTAGAAATATGTCTTTATCAGTGCTTTAATGTTTTCATTAAGGTACACCATATTAGGTTCCAAACTGAAAGTATGCCAATAATTAAAAAGAAATGACAGACAAAATTTGTAACTGGAGATTTCGCAGGTAGCTTTGATTGATTGGTTAAAACCAATTCTGATAGAAACATTGTCAGGTATAAGAAGGTGTGCAGGGTGTAGAGTACATTCACATCAGCGTCTCTTTCGCAGACGGAGCTACTTAAAAAGAGTTTGCCAATCGTTGATATTGCAAGTTGTTCTCCAATATGGTAAGTTTTCTTTCAATTTAGAACTCACAGACAGAGAAACGTCTACTTACAGTCACCTTCGCAGAGGCTCAGTCCTTTTCTACAACGGCCACTCCTTTTTGTCCCAGCTGACAGTCCTTAAATTCCTTTTTGTGCTTTCTTCTCTTCAACACGGCCACCTCCCTACCATTAAGTAATTCCATTTCTAGTGCCTCCCTGAGTCAAGGAAACCTTTTCACAATGTTTATTTGAAATCAAACGGCAATGTACAAATTGACGTAATTATTTCACCTTAGTCTCTTAATGCTTTGTTAAACGTTTTTTTTCTGACGTTTGGGTTTAATTGTGTTATTTAATGTTATGCAAAAATAAACACTTTTGAAACTATAAAAGTTCTATCCAAATCACGTCAACTCAGGATTTTCGGCCAGTTGGGATGTTTTCGTACAAAAAACAAGAAAAGATCTTGCATTTCGCTATGTTTTCTTAATATTTTTAACTTGAACATTTTATTGTTGGGCCTGACTGTGTTACGCAATGGTATTTTAAAAGAAGCTCTTTTGAAACTACAAATGTTCTACCCTATTAAGTTCACATCTCTTGTATTTAGCGGTTTTCGCTTGTTTTGCGTGCCTTAGAGAGTTTCTCTTAATTTCTTTCTTAACTTTTAAGCTCGTACAAGAAATGTCGGAAAAAAACCTGTCACAAGGAGAAAAACGTGCGTTCTGCTTGATGGATGACAAATATTTACTTACCTCTGCATTCCTAGTTTGCTGTATAAAAAAAAAAAAAAACAGTAACAAATTTCAACTAATCACAACTGCGTACGAAAGTAAAACTGATGATCATCGCGTCCAGGGAGTGGTGACCTCTTGCTACTTCCACACACAACAGATAGAGATTAGTATAAATATCAGAATAATTGAATGTCCTAGAGGTTAGAGTTTCTTTTTGAGTGTTCTATATGTTTCTGAATCTATCTTGGCTCTGTTCCTAAATATGCTTCGATAACCTGTGTGTACGTTGCGTACTATAAAAAAATACAGACCGGGCTGAATCAGCAACATTCAACAAATGAATGTTTTATGACTAAAGAGATTGTAAATGACTAGGTATTTATCTTCTTTAGGAATATGCCTCATAGTATTACAGAAAACGTACTTTAAAAGGGACAGATTTAAGGAATCCCATACAAGCGAGTGAAGATGGGCGAACGCGCGCGTTGCCTCGTGATTTGCGTAGCCACCGCACTCACTCAGCTAGTCAGATGATTGACAAAACAAGAAGAACCCAGAATGCCTTTGAAAATTGCAGAACGCGAGGTGCGATACACCATTTGAAACCAATCTGGGTTTAATTCTTGTCAGCATTACCTACTTTAGTTATATTAACGAAATATGTGGCTTTGATCTATTCAAGAACGCACTAAGCAAGTCATGTTTTACTAACAAGACCATTTTTGTAAGAGATACAAGAAACAATTGTATTCGAATTCAATTCCATATGTGCTTGGCTGGTTAACGTTTCTCACGCAGAAAAACGCAAACTATATAATAAACATTCGACCACCTTAAATATCTCGCAAAATGTGTGCAGTCATCATGCAAAACCTGTTATTATGCAATTCGTAGAACAGAATAACTAGATTGAGGACAAAAGGCTACACGTATTGGACGATTTCTACGCAAGTCAACTATTTAGCAGGAACGCCTGATCCACGCAATTTGATTGCCCTCATTATGGAGGTCTATTAAATTTTTATGTCATGGCCGTTTGCTTGTGGCTTTATATCTTGGATGTCGACGTGGCTCATTTAGGGCGGCTGTGGATGATTGTAGGTCGTTTCGGCTTTTAGTAACTACGTTTGTCTCTATCACACCACGAGGTTTCATTGTATGCTACAGTTGTACATATGCTACGAAATCGGTCATCTTCTTCACTGACCACCCAAACAAAAGGAAGTCGCTTAACTGATGCGCATGCAGTGGAGCAAGCATAGATGACGCCCGCACCTATGCTTTTTTGGGAAAAGATTACTTCTGCTTGAGGTGCAATTAAAAGAATACGATTTCATCTTCCTTTATATAATGAATTGAGGAATGTTTACAAGAGTTTAGTTTAAACATGTTTTGATTACTGTTATGTTCTTCGAAACAATTGCGGCATCGACTTTCAACTACAAAGCGACATGAAAACTCCAAAATCGCCCAGCATGCCTGTAATTTAATTTTTATTTTTACTTGTAGTCCTTTTATCGCTAGGCATTTTAACTCTGAGCAAATTGGCGTTGTTACAACCGAGCTAACAAAATTTTCCTGCTGTTCTTGTTTTAAATGTAACAGAGTGTGATCGCTAAACAATGACCTACAAGGTTTATATGTCAGGCACGGTCAATGGACACTACTTTGAGGTTCAAGGCGATGGAAAAGGAAAACCTTACGAGTAAGTTTCTGTTTGATAGATGTTGTATATTTTTCATACTTGTTCAATATAATGTTGGTTTCCGTTCAATGCATGAAGCGTTTTCGCAGCTTACCCTTGATTACTTTTAAAATCCCATGACACTTTCGAAGATGTTTTTGGGAAGGGATGGGGAACACGAGGTAGAATTACGACAGAACAAGTGAGCAGCGACGTGTTTTCCAGCGTTGTCTTTCATGGAAACTGGTTTAAATTTTCAATATGTGAATCAAATTGAACGCTACCGTGCAAATTTAACCTCTCCGTTAACGTAATAAAATAAATAACGATCAATTGGTATCACATCCACAGAGTGGTTTCTTGATACTTGACAAACAAAACCAGATAACTAAGAGAAAATGATGTCAGAGTGAGAATTATGCACCCTTTAACAAGACCCATGGTGCAATGCTTAACCTTTTTTTAAAAAATAAGTCACCATAATATAAAAATGTGCCTAATTTGAATGCCATCTCTTCTCTTTAAGGGGCGAGCAGACCGTAAAGCTCACTGTCACCAAGGGCGGACCTCTGCCGTTTGCTTGGGATATTTTATCACCACAGACTCAGTACGGAAGCATACCATTCACCAAGTACCCTGAAGACATCCCTGACTATGTGAAGCAGTCATTCCCTGAGGGATATACATGGGAGAGGATCATGAACTTTGAAGATGGTGCAGTGTGTACTGTCAGCAATGATTCCAGGTACATTGTGGAACACTAAGTTAATTGAATTTTAGTTTTCGCTAAAGCAAAACGTCAGAACAGATAAGGTTTTCCTCCCTTTAGAAGACGCTGCAATTTAAGCTAATAAATGTCAGCAGATCAGTCTCACTTTCTCTTCGTTAGAAATGGCGAATCACCCGATATTGCGAACCCGCTGTAGAGTATCATTATGAAAAATATCCACAACCATTCCATAGCACTTTGTTAAAACATTTTTTCATCTCTTTTTCAAAAGCATCCAAGGCAACTGTTTCATCTACAATGTCAAGTTCTCTGGTTTGAACTTTCCTCTCAATGGACCTGTTATGCAGAAGAAGACACTAGGCTGGGAACCCAACACTGAGCGTCTTTATGCACGAGATGGAATGCTGATAGGAAACAACTTTATGGCTCTGAAGTTGGAAGGAGGTGGTCATTATACCTGTGAATTCAAATCTACTTACAAGTAAGATGTCACAATTGCCATTTAACCAATTAAGGAGCTCGAAATGTAGGATCTAGCTTATGTGAAAGCCACGATTCGGGATTTTATAAGCAAAAAGGGAAGCGATTTAGTGTAATGAATATAAACGGGATCTGGGTTTGAGGGATTTTAGAAAGGGAGATTAAAAAAAACACTATATATTGTTGAAAAGAAGTGGTATTAGATAGGAAATAGTGAAAAAAATTTACAGTTTGGCTTCAGACACACGTTGGCCAAAATTTGTCGACACTATCATGATCATGATTCAGGTTCACTCGCGCAATGCTATTCACTCCCTTTTCCGTCGAATGGACTTGGTCGAGATCATGTTCCGGATCGAGGACATTGTCAAACCTTTGTTATTCTTACGAAATATTACATATTTGACCCATATATGTTTGTAAGAAAAAAAGAATAACGGTACACAAAAAAAGGAAAACAATCGCTCGTAAGAAACTGATTTGGAGGTGGTGATTTGCGGTGATAGTTTTCTCGCTGTTACAAATTAACGTATACCGCGAAGAGCGGAGGTGTGAGTGAGAAAGTAAGTATCTTTATTTAAAATAGATAACGTCGAGAATGCTTGTCTTGCCTCCCGAAAACGCTCGACCCAAAAAAGAGACAAGAAGAGGATTTTGATCAAAGCTGATGGTTGTCGTCAAAGATTGTGGTCAAAGCTATTTGGCAAAGAATTAAATTGATAGCTTGGGTTATTTCCGATCTTACCGATATTAACGGTGTTTTTGTTCATTTTTTAGGGCAAAGAAGCCTGTGATGATGCCTGGGTATCACTATGTTGACCGCAAATTGGATGTAACCAATCACAACAAGGATTACACTTCCGTTGAGCAGTGTGAAATTTCCATTGCACGCAAACCTGTGGTGGCCTAACGTCACGGTTTTTTCAGAGTCAAATTAAGGCAGAAATACGCAGTGGCGTAACAAACGTAGATTTTGATTTTAGCAAAAAAACGTAGGACGGAAGAATTGTAAACAAAATTTGATGATTAAACTTTTGAAATGAACGTTTCTGTGTGACTTCTCAGTATATCACTGGGCAGCTGGGTAGTTTTATATTGATGTGTGTGTTGATAGTTGGCAATAATAGCTCCCCTTGCCCTGTTACAGTCATCCATTTTAACTAGCGCGAGGACGTCTTAACTGATAACTTTGGATACGCCCATGAAAGCAGGTATGTCCCGCGAACCGATATGGTGATCTTTAAATCATTAATGCTCTTAACCCATAACCCCTTAGATAAAGCAAGTAACTAGACCAGAATTATTATGGGGAAAAGGGGTAAGGGATGAAGTACTCCAAATATGGACAGCAGGTCACTTTTCTCTACATATTGGTGTAACAGTCCGAAATCTACAAGGGGAGAGGTGATAATCCTCTCTAGGGGTTGATAATCCCCCAAGGTTGTGAGTGGAGATGATAATCCCCCTTGGGTAATGGAGAGGTGGAAAGATCTCTCTAGATGTCTAATTCCATGGTTTAAGGAGTAACAAGAGTCTATGGGGCAAATTGTGACCTGTATGGGAGCACTTAATCCCGAACCCATGTTTATTTTAAAATTGACAACGACTCTCAATACAGATATCATCACTAATTGAAGCTAGGATTGCGTGCCTGCTGCCCGTCAGGAAAAGCCCTCAATTATTTTTGAGGGAAACCTGAGCCCTCCCGAAAGCAGAGCCAGACACTTAACATGAACCTTGAGGGAGAGAGGTTAGACGAAAATACATTAATAGAAGTTGTAAGTAAATGACAATTAAACTTTTATCAACTTAATAATCAAAATAAGGCCCAAAGTAACTAAGTGCACAAGCATGTTAGGATGCCTGGTACAATGATTCCCCTCAATAGAAACCCCACCTCTTTTCTGCCATATGTTCTTGATAATTGCCAATTGATTCAAAGTGTAAACAACAAAGATCAGTAGTTCGTATGACTGCAAAAAGTATAAGCAGCTTCTTAAATTTTTAAGCAAGAGAAAAGACGTCATATATAAAACCTTAAGAAAAACCAGCAGAGAGAATCAAGCAGTAATAAGGGAGGGTGAGATGGAATTTTTTTCCACGAAGAGAAGAATATGAAGTGCTATTTTGCTGAGCTAGGCGCGAAAATATAAGCATCAACTGTACATGTGATAGCTGGCATCTAATTGGCTGAGCAAAACAATTAGTGTGACAGGGGTCGCATGCCAGAACTGACTCCTGAAAGGAAGTGAGCTGATTCCACTACTGGTAAGGCCGGGTTTACGGTTATTACATTAACTCTAATTTATCCTGTTGTATAAATTAGCTTTAAAATGAGTCATGATTTACATGAAAAGGAGTTGGTTCATGTAGCAGACGCGGAGGAAATATAATATGTTCCATATTTGAGCTTTTTTAAGGTTGCTCGACGAAGTATTTTGGAAACACAACTCCTGTCGTCTAATCAAAAATGGTAAGCCAATATTTCTTAAATATTACTATGTTTCGGAAGATTCCAAACGACATCCAAAAGGGGTAAAATCACGGGTGGTGCATTGGAATTCGATGTAGCCTGCGTAGCAACCGTTTTTCATTCCTTTTCCGTTTTTTTGCTCTCGTCCCAACTTTCTCGACGAACTGGCGAAGAAACGCTTGCTACGCAGGCTAAATTCGAGGTTGTGCTAAGTTCCAAACACGCGTGTAATCAATTAGAACAGGAGTTACGGACACTTTTAGATAATTTGCGTCCCCAACTGGTCCACACTTGGTGGTTCTAATCTTAGCTCACTCGTTTCTTATTTCAAACGAAGAGTGAAATTTAAAACGGAACGTTCGCTTCTTACGTAAGATGTACATTATGTAAGACACCTATTGACTTTTCCTCATATAAATGGCCCTATTGGCTCTATCAATTTGGTCTGTTGAGACGGCGAATGTCTTTTAAAACACGACATCTTTGATAAATACTACAATGGACAAAACCATGTGATGATTCGTTTGTTTTAAGAATTAGTGGTGTTTGCTAACAAAAAGAAAGTAAAAAGCAAATCAATTGCTTTTCAAAATTCAAGAAGTATTCTGTCCTTTGTCACGTAATCACCTTTTATAAAGTATACGTCGACACAGTAACACTTGAGTTCGGTTTTCAACAACGCATTACATTGAACGTACAAAGTGAGATCTGTATCGTCTTAAAATTTCTAGCGATTGGCTAGTATTGTCTTGAGTTTCGTCGGTTGCGATAGCCTAAGGAAGGGCTGTGTTAAGTCATAAATTAAGCTCTAACCGACACAAACAAGCTATTTTCTAGAGAATAAACGCTTTTAAGTTACACTTAACAAAAGGTTATTGACTGGCTTGAATAAAACGTTTTCTAGGCCTATACCTGCGTGCAGAGAAAATGTGTTAGCGCAGTACATGGGAGTACGCTTAGTTCGTGTATTCGCCATCAGTGCGGTGTGAGTTAAAGCCCCTGTTGTTATATGCAGATGACTTAACGATTGTCGCACCGCTATGGAAAGGAAGTAGAGCTAATTCACGTAGTTTTGTAGGACAGATTTCACCTGGTTGAACTGAAATTTCAAAAAACGTTACCTTAAGGAGTTTTAAAAATGAGAGGGAACTCCACATTCTATCCTTTTGCGTGTAATGACTGTCAATTCTCTACGCATGCCAAAACTAAATTGTGTAAAGGCAACAAATGCTTACATGCACAGAGAGAAGTAAGAACGAGTGTTATACCCAGACAAATATATGATTACATTTTCTATAGTATCCTACGCTCTAACATAAGTTATGGGTCAATATCTGTTTCTGGTGCCTCCAACACGCAACTTATTGCCCTCCGACAAGGTTACGATCTGTCTCGTTTAAGGTTATGAAGCGAATAAAAACAGCTATACAGGTATCGGAGGTTAGCTTTCTGCTTTTCACAATAAAACATTTATATATACTACAACCTAACAGGCAAAGGTTGCCATTGGCTCTGGAAACATACGGAAAGTTGAAAGAGCAATTCACACACGAGGAGCCGCAAGCGGTGATATTTTTGCACGGCATCTGGCGGCACATCAAAGAATTTGGAATTGAAGGGCAAATTCCTAGAATCCTACATAGATTAGTTTTTACATGTAACCTTTTATGAATAGATGAATATGTCATGATAGATATTAATCTTCCTTTGTATTTACACAGACAGAGAAACCTCTTAAAACAGCCACCTCCACATAAGCTCAGTCTTTCTCTACAAAGGTCACTCTTAATTGTCCCGGCTGACAGTCTTTAAATTCCCTTTTGTTCTTTTTTCTCTTCAACACGGCCACCTCCCTACAATGTAGTAATTTCTAGTTTTGGTCCCTCAATTACGAAAACCCCCGAGGAAACCTCTTCACAATGGTTATGCTTTTTTTTTAACGTAGGTTTCCTGACCATTTGGGTTTGCTTATGTTATGTAATGTTATGCGAAAAGAAGCTCCTTTGAAGCTATAAAAGTTCTATTCAAATCATGTCAACTCAGGGTTTCCGTGTAGATGGGTTGTTTTACGTACCTAGGAAAGTTTCTCAACTTCGTACAAAAAACAAACAAAGATCTTGTGTTTCTCTTTGTTTTGTTAGTATTTTAATCTCGAACATTTTATTTTTGGGCCTGGCTGTGTTACGCAATGGTATTTTAAAATAAGCTCTTTTGAAGCTACAAAAGTTCTACCCTTTTTTAGTTAACACCTCTTGTATTTAGTCCTCACTTCTCAGCTCGTACAAGAAACCTGTCCAGGGGAAAAACGTCCCTTCTGCTTGACAGATGACAAATATTTACCAACCTCTTGCGAGTCTAAACTAGTATAGCTTGATACTTTGCTTTATAATTATAAAAGAAACAAAATTCAACTAACCACAAACGTGCGTTCGGCGAGTGGTGACCTTTTGCATTTCTACTGTTACACAACAGTTAGAGATTAGCATAAATAAAAAAATAAATGAGTGTCCTAGAGGTTAGTGTTTTGTGTGTTGCATAAGTTTCTGAATCTATCTTGTGTCTGTTCCTCAATATGCTTCGGTTATCTGTTCCGTAGTATAAAAAATACAGACTGGACTGAATCGACTGAATTGGCATCATTCAACAAATGAATGTCTTATAACTAAAGCGCTTGTAAATGACTAGGTATTTATCTTCTTTAGGAATATGCCTCATAGTATTACAGTAAACTCACTTGAAAAGGGACAGATTTTAGGAATCCCATAAAAGCGAGTGAAGATGGGCGAACGCGCGTGTTGCCTTGGGATTTGCATAAGCACCCAGGTGATTGACGTAACAGAAGAACCCAGAATGCCTTTGAAAATTGGAAAACCCAAAGCGCGACACACCACTTGAAACCAATTTGGGTTTAACTCTTGTCAACATTGCCTACTTTAGTTATATAAACGAAAGATAAGGTTTTGATCTATAAAAGAACGCACTCATCCAGTCATGTTTTACTAACAAGACTAAAATTTGTAAGGCACGCAAGAAACCATTGTATTCGAATTCAATTCTATATGTGCATGCTTGGCTGATTAACGTTTCTCACGCGGAATAACGAAAAATATATAATAAATATTCGATCACCTTAAATATCTCGCAAAATGTGTGCAGTCATCATGCAAAACTTGTTATTATGCAATTCGTGGGACAGAAAAACTAGATTGAGGACAAAGGCTACACGTATTGGACGATTTCTATGCAAGTCAACTATTTAGCAGGAACGCCTGATCCACCTAATTTGATTGCGGTTATTATGGGGGTCTATTAAATTTTTATGTCATGGCCGCTTGCTTGTGGCTTTATATCTTGGACGTCGACGTGGCTCAATTAGGGCTGCTGTGGATGATTGTAGGTCGTTTCGGCTTTTAATAACTACGTTTGTCTCTATCGCACCATGAGGTTTCATTTTATGCTATATATGCTACGAAATCGGTCATCTTCTTTACTGACTACCAAAACAAAAGGAAGTCAAGTAAGTGATGCGTATGCAGTCGAGCAAGCATAGATGGCGGTTTATTTCTGTACAGAGTTTCTACGAAAATATTACTTCTGCTTGAGGTGCAATTAAAAGAATACGATGTCATCTTCCTTTTCATAACGAATTCAAGAATGTTTGAGAGAGTTTAGTTTAACCATATTTCGATTACTGTTATGTTTTTAGAAGCAATTGCTGTGTGGCATTGAATTTCAACTAAAAAGCGACAGAAACTCCAAAAATCGTGCAGCCTCTAATTTTATTTTTACTTGTAGTCCGTTTATAGTTAGGCATTTTAACAAAGAGCACATTTGCGTTGTTACAACCAAACTGCTGTTCTTTTTTTAAATTTAACAGAGTGTGATCGCTAAACAAATGACCTACAAGGTTTATATGTCAGGCACGGTCAATGGACTGACTACTTTGAGGTTCAAGGCGATGGAAAAGGAAAGCCTTACGAGTAATTTTCTGTTTAATAGATGCTATATATTTTTCATACTTGTTCAATATAATGTTGGTTTCCGTTCAATGCATGAAGCGTTTTCGCAGCTTACCCTTGATTGCTTTTAAAATTCCATGACACTTTGAAGGATGTTTTTGGGAGGCGATGGGGCAGACGAAGCAGAATTACGATAGAACAAGTGAGCAGCAAAGTGTTACCAGCGTTATCTTTCATGGACATTTGTTTAAATTTTTCATATGTGAACCAAATTGATAGAATGCAAACCGCAGACGTATTTCCTACCAAATTGAACGCTATCATGCAAAGTTAACCTTTACGTTAATGTAATAAAATAGATAACGATCAATTGGTATCACATCCACAAAGTGGTTTCTTGTCTACCATCCCCGAAGGAATTGATATTTGAAAATGCTTTTTTTTTTTTCAGAAAAGGGGGAAACAAACCAGAGAACTAGGAGGAAATCCTGTGAGAGTAAGAATTATACACCTTTTAACAAGACCCATCGAGCATCGTTTAACCGGCCTTTTTTAATCAATAAGGCACCATAATATGAAAAAGTGTCTCATTTGCAGTGCCAACTCTTCTCTTTAAGGGGCGAGCAGACTGTAAAGCTCACTGTCACCAAGGGCGGACCTCTGCCGTTTGCTTGGGATATTTTATCACCACAGAGTCAATTCGGAAGCATACCATTCACCAAGTACCCTGAAGACATCCCTGACTATGTAAAGCAGTCATTCCCTGAGGGATATCCATGGGAAAGGATCATGAACCAGGGGCACCCAACGAGAATATAGTTCAAGACCACTTAAACAAAGGATATTGTTGAAAGTATTTTAGTATTTAAACGGTAGATATAGGCATATTTTTATCCCCTAAAATTTTTCATCTGTTCTGATTGCCTAGCTGAAAGTCTAGTGATCCGAAAATTATAGGGATCAAAACTTACCTTCTGGAAAATTTCAGCCAGAAAAAAGGCTCCCTAAAATTCTAGGTGACCTTTTTAGGGCAAAAATCCGTTAAAAATGGGCAATTATACCATTCTTTATAGTTCGAAAATCCTAGGAGAGGCAGGTAAGTAAGAAATTTTACAACAAATGTTCCGAAAATTCTAGATTTCAAATCGTCTTACGAACAGATATTTTCCGAAAATTGACGTTGGGTGCCCCTGATGAACTTTGAAGACGATGCAGAAAGTTCTGTCAGCAATGATTCAAGGTACATTGAAAACATAGTTAACTGAATTAATAACCAATCGATTTTTCGCTAAACGCAGAATGTCAGTACAAGAGTGTTTTCCTCCCCTTAGAATAGACTAACATTTTCGCTAATAAATGTCAGTAGATCAGTCTCCGTTTGTCTTCTTTAGAAATGGCAAATGACACACTAGGCGGCGGCGAATTGCTCACACGCTGTAGAGTATCATGATGAAAAACATCCACAACCATTCCTTTGCATTTTGTTAATTTTTTTTCACCTCTTCTTTAAAAGCATCAAAGGCAACTGTTTCGTGTAAGTTCACCGGTTTGAACTTTCCTCCCAATGGACCCGTTTTGCAAAAGATGACACAGGGCTGGGAACCTAACACTGAGCGTCTTTATGCACGAGATGGAATGCTGATAGGAAACAACTTTAAATGGCTCTGAAGTTGGAAGGAGGTGGTCATTATTTGTGTGAATTCAAATCTACTTACAAGTAAGATATCACAATTGTCATGTTTTAACTCATCAAGAAGGGACCCTAAATTTACGTTTTCGTGATCTGGTTAATCTGAAGGCCACGATTCGAAATTTTACCGCAAAACGGGCCAAGATCAGTTTAGGTAAATAATCATGAACAAGAAAAGAGATTTTTAGATGAGATTTTTGCATCTGCGGTAAAGAATTGTTTCACATAAAAGAAAATAAATAAATTATGTGCAATCAAATTGTGTGCCATTCATGATTAGTTGTTTCAATTTTTTTTAACGACTAGTTAATGTTTTTGCACTAGATTTCAGTACTGATTTGTTTTACTGTCTCCTTGAGGACACGTTTTGTCCTAAGAACTGTGTACGGCTTTTCAAACCATCAGCAGCACCTCGTTGCCCTAAAAATGGGACCTCAACTCCCTCCCCTTTTTAGATTTGTACCTGTTTGTTTGGGGCAAAGGGTGAACTACTGTATACAAGAAGAGGATTGCGGTTACGAGTTAAGGTACTAGGTGAAGATTTAAGTTGGTGTTTTGTCTTATGAGCGATCTTCTGTTTTGCTTTTCTTTTGTTAGGGCAATAGTGAAGATGCCAGGGTATCACTATGTTGACCGCAAACTGGATGGAACCAGTCACAACAAGGCCTAGATTACACATCCGTTGAGCAGTGTGAAATATCCATTGCACGCCACTCTATGCTCGGCTGACTTCCTTTCAGATTGAAATTAAGGCAGAAATACGCAGTGTCATAAAAAACGTAGAGTTTGATTTTAGCTAAGAGAAGTAGGTCGGAAGAAGTGTAAACAACCTTCAATGATCAAACTTTTGTAAACAACGCTTAGGTGTGACTCCTCATTACATTACTGAGCATCTGATTAGGTTTAGTTTGATGCGTTTTGATAGTTGGCAATAACAACTCTTCAAGCCCTAGCTAAATACAGCCATCAATTTTGTTTTGTCCGCGGAAGTCTTAACTGATAATCTTGGATGCGCCCTGTGGTAGCCCCCTTAAAAGTGAGTATGTCTAGCGAAACGTGATGGTCATTTAAGGAGTCCTGATTTACGTCAAAAGCGGTAGTTTGTGTAGGAGACGCGGAGGAAATATAATAAGTTCCAGATTTCAAAAATTTTATGGTGACTAAAGCCAGTATTTTGGAAAACACACTTTCTATCTTATCTAAACAGCTTAATCATTATATATAATTATTTAAATCCATTCTAACAGTTTGCGGAAAATTCAACTGACATGCCAAGACCGAGGGAATCGGAAAAGGAAAAATGCAGCTATCCTAAACAAAAACCGCAAGCGAAAAAATAGTCCTATAGTTCTGGAACATTACTATACTTCGGAAGACTTTGGAGGACATCCAAAAGAGGTAAAATCACGGGTGGTGCACTGGAATTCGATTATGTGCAAAGCAATAGAGAGTTTAAGCTCCACGTATACGGTGGCTAGATTCAAGTTGAGAATTTCTTAATGTTGTAAAATAGAAAATGAGCAGATAAACACAGCTCAAAACAATTCTTACGGATAAAAAATTGCGTGAAACTACTAATTTAGGTGTAGAAATTATGAACAGTAATCGACAAGTAAAGAGAAAACTTGGTCAAGTGGTACAAATTCGCATTTGCCGTTTGACGTAAATGTGATGCTTAACCTTTCTAACAACAAATCCCAGAGCTCAAACAATCTCAGTTGGCTTCCATGTTTACTCAATTTTACCCATGCGTTAGACAACTTAATACAAGTCCTCTATGGACATGAAATACACACATGTATCACGATGTCCAGGACGCAAATCAATTGTAGCACTCGGAATGTTTAAAAGAAATCTATCGTATCTAACGTATTTAAGTCAAATAACTAAGGGATCGATGACACCTGTTCAATTTTCCTGCCAGTTTTGAAGCTACACTATTGGGTTCAGAAAACCAAGAAGCACGTTAAGTAAATAAGTGTGGTATACATTCGGTCTTTGCTCTCCAGTTCGCTCCTTTTAAGTCGCAATAGCTCGTTGATACCCAACATTTTTACTTTGGAGCCGAGGTTCTTGTTTTTTGCAGCAACCGAACTTAAATACAGTATCCTGTTTCTGTTCCTGATTGATGCGTTGCTTGTTAGTTTTCTGATGTAACTGCTCGTAAGGATTTTTACAAGTGGCTTGCCTGGTTACGTGTTATGCAACTGAAAGACAAAACGTTTATTGCCAATTTTGCAATGCACTTCTCTCACTTCCAAAACCAACGATCTACCAGTTTCTTTCTCGCAGACTTGCGCATCGAAAACATCCTGCAACCGAAACCAAGTTAACCATTAAAATAGATTCGGTAAAATCATTCACAGCGGAGCTCCACGCTCGCGCGCGAGCGTAGCAGGATATTAGACATATAGAGATATTACAGACTGCGATATTACAGACTGCGATACAGACTGCGGGAGGGGGAGGGAAGTCTTTGGAAGCCCGGCTAAATCTATTTATTTAGCAATTATTGAATGGGGCTGAGTATGATGTGAAGAATTATACAGATCGAAGATAACATCAGGACGATATCGTCCGAGATCTCTACATCATATAAAAGCAGAATTCAGTAATAGTTTTAATATTCATTCAAAATGTTTCTACCATCTTAACAAGCTTACCTCCTGATTGAATTTCTTCGAAACTTTGGCCTATTTCTCGGCACGGTTTTAGGAGATACAGAGATGTTTTTTTTCTTACGGATACTCCTCAAAAATTAGATGACAGCCATCGAGCAAGTTGTTTTGCGTATTCTTTCATTTTTTCAGTTCACTTTTGGTCAGAAATTCAGCTATTTCGTCTTCGGATAGCCATAGGTCCACTTTTTAAGTTCCCCCATGAAAAAACAGCTTGGAGGGCCGCGCATGGAAACGAGGTTAAATAATGTTCTCTTGCCCAATAAGCAGTCTCGTTCCCAGGGCAAAATATATATAATTATCGATCAACCGCGTTTTCAATCGAATACACCATCGAATCGATGGTATATTGCTCGCATCTTCCAAATTTGGTCAGCGGCGGTTGGCTATAAAGAATTAGCCGCGCTATTTGAGCCAATCAGAAACAGCGAAATATTTTGAATGAATAATAAGATGTATTATCCGGCAATGGGATCTACCGGAGTGCGGCTAATCTCCTTTTTCAGAGAGAAACAGCTATTTATTTGTGTGCCATGCAGCAATGTGCCATTGCGTTTGGTCACTGGGCATGGGGTGTGACCGGTATTCGTAATCTACAAAGGTAAAAGGCGCCGATATTACCCGAGGTAACAAACCCAGAAAGTGCACTTCATCACTTTTTTTGGATTATGTACTACATCTACGTATCTTTAGCAGGGTAGCGATGTATAGAAACCAGGTTTTGCTTGTACTTATGAGTACACTAGGTTGGGAGGGAGGCGGGGGTTAATAAGTATTGTCGAGAAGTGAGGGATTAGTGGGGGGTTAACGGATTCTTCTGGTTACGTATGATAATTATGATATCCTGAATCAGTGTTCAAATCGAGTACAGTTCAAATATAACTGATTGGTGCGATTACAATTGAAACTATACTGTCTTACCATATCGTTAAACAACAGATTCCAGAGGAATTCGCCCAAGACCCAGTTTTTTGAACTAAGTTAGACTGCTCGTTAATTGATACTGAAAAGACAGAAGTATAGGAAGCAGAAGAATTGAAATTACACCGACAGAGATCAACACGAGAACCAAAAACGAGCGTGGAACTTATGAAACAGATTTTAACCCAGCAAAGAAGCTTTTTTTTTCAACCATCCACCATTTTAATGCGCCTTTTTCGCCCCCCACCACCTGTTACCTCACCCCCCTCCAAAAAAAAAAAAAAAGGAAAAAGAAAATTGTACATGAATTTTCTTTAGTTTCTCTTGAGACATCTTTAATACTCGAGAGACAATGGAAACATTGATATTCAAAAAATTGCCGGGTGAACAAGATAAGATATGAGCAATGTAAAAATGTTGAATTAAGCCAAAATACCAAATGCATTTGTTTGCGAAGTCAAGTCTGTTCAATTGGTGTAGTCTACCATAGCCAGAAGCGGCTTAGCTTAAGGCTATGTCTTCACACTTAAGCGGATAGTTCTTACCATACCGGATAGGGGCTCTGTTTGCACATAACAACCAAGGCGTCTTAATTTGATTGCAAGTAGAATAAATACACTGAGTGGCATTTACAGAGGCAAATGTGTGGTGCCACACAAACTACAGTCAATTCTCTCACACAGACACATTTGGGACTGAAAAAAGGCCTATATTAATGGACAGGTGTCCCTCTTATAGAGTTAAAGAAAATGACTGAAGAATCGTAGGGTTAACTCGATTTTGAGGAGGTGCCTTATCTTTTGATTGTACAGCCACCCGCTCCGGCTCGATGTTCGATGTGTGTGACCAACTTGTTCCAGTTCTGTTCCGTTGCCGCTCATACTGTACCGGAGAGCATTTTATGTCGGTATAAAAAGCTTTCCGATAAAGTATAGACATGGCCTTAGCAGAACTGTAGCGTGCCTTGATGAGCGTGGTGGCTATAGCAGTTGAAACTAAATGCTCCTGGTAGGTTCAACCATACTACAGAGCAGGTTCCAGGGGAAAGGCCAACAAATACAGCACGTTTTCATCCGTCAGGAGTTGTGAGAGAGGATAATAACTCCTCCCCGTAAAATCTTTTTTGTTATGGAAACTTGAAGACACACTTCATGGAAGGGGTTTGTCAAAGCCTTATACACAACAGATTAAAAAGAGGAAGGTAAGGTATATTAATTAAGACAGACCTTATTTTTGAAATTAACCTAATGATAACGATAGTGAGATACCCATTGTTTCAAGAAGGTTTTACCTGAAGTTGAGTTTGAAGTTTGTCCCTCTCAGTAGAACAGATATCACCAAGAAGCCAAGCAACGCTCACATGGAATGAAGGATCCTTCAAACAAATAAACAATACAAACTGTAAAGTACTTACGTACCAACACTTCTGTTCTTTTTTTCGCAGTTATCCGCCAAAGGTGAAGTAGAGATTGGCGTACTTCACAATTGAAGAGGAAATCATGTAACAGTATTTACTGAGACTGAAACGAACAGTGGAGCTATGTTATGAAAATAACACGCAAATTCTCACTGTACAGTTGCAAAGTGTATATTGAACTTTTATTAAATGAGATTGATATACTCATCACTTCATTCTATCGAAAAATTAACCATATCAATAAGCGACTTTCTCTCTTGGTAGTGCATATCAGTTATAAACATCAACTGTGTGGGTTTACTTGAAGCATTTCTGTTTAAATAAGTTTATTTCTTCCTTACCTTGTAGAAAGATGGGAGAGAAAATTGCTGAAAGACCCTGTCTACCACATTAACGATGGCCTGGAACTGAAAACCAATATGATTGCTTACTAAGGAGAATGTAGTCTATAACAGATCGTATTGCACAATAGATATACTATGAAGTAAATCAAATATAATACAACAGGGGTAAACAAGTGAAGGGTCTGAAGTGTTTTCACACTCTTCCAAACTTTATCACAATGACTCTAGCTCGCCAAATGTGTCACATTTTAGCAAATTTTCTTATGGTTGAATTGTTGAAAAGCTGCTTTGGAAGTTCGCATTAAAAGAGGATAAAAATATCGACCATGGAAGTATTCAAAGGATTATTAGTTTATTAAGACAGCTGGTTCAATAAGCTCTTACTTGACATGGGTTTTTATGACACACCCATGAAGGTATCCAGTAACCTTAAAACTTCAAATGTTTAATGGGGCGGGGTTTGTGAGAAGGTACCAATGCAACAACACAAACCCTTGTGACAATCATTCCTGGCTCGACCTTCAAACAGTTTGTCGCACACACAGCACACTTGCTCACCTTTTTATTTTCTGTCATGATTTTAAGGGCAACAAATGATCTGAAAATGTAGAGTAATGCAAGTAAAGTTTATAAAAGCATGGTGTAACAAAAAGATCCAAAGTACTAGAAAACCTGGTTCATTAGTATCAAAAAGGGAACGAGCTTTGGTGAGCACAGAGTGATTGTTTTATAATTTGGCTCATCCCACGCCCTACCCATGGTACAAAGAAAAACTCCCTGCATTAGAAGATAACTTTTACCAACTTACAAGGAACATTAGTGATAAAAAGATTTTAAAAAAAGTTTCAGTGAAAATTCTACACGCCTTGCATGCTGATAGGCTGATCTTCCCGCTTTCAGCCAACAGAAAAACTTTGAAGAAAAAGCTGGTTTTTCACAACTGCAGTTGTTGCTAAAATTTCCACAAAGTGTCCTTATATTAGATTCTCACATATTATATATATAATAATGCTATTACTGTTGTATGACAAAATATAATAATAATAATAAGATTTTATACTAAGCTCATCTGTCATCTTTCAGATGCCACTTGTACATATAGAACTTTATTACGTACAAGTCACCCATGATTAATCGCCAAATATTAGATGACACAGCTACAGATCAGTACCTTGTTTTCTCATCATTAGTGTACAGTCCAGGACACTGAAGGACACATACAAAGCTGAAACATGTACAGTATACACAATGAGTGATACTCAAGAGCTTTTATTTATCTTATGAATAAAAAGTATAGCTATTCATATGCCAAAGTGAAGTGAGGTTTATAATTTTGTTGGAATTCGCAATGCGGTGAATCCCACGAGGATTGCTAAGTGAGGTGTGATCTTGCTTTGGCCATCTATATTTTTTTCTTTCAATAGGCCACTTCCGAGTTCCAAAAACCCTCACTTTCAAAATGAGGCCAAGTCCACAATCTTTCTTGTGAAAATGAGTTATATTTGCATGAGAATGAAAAATCATTTCCATATCAAAGGCTGAGCACTTAACCTCGTTTTGATACAGAGGCCCGAGGGAACTCGGAACTGGCATATCGGTTTGGACGTCTGCAGTTACCTAGCAACAAGGCAAGGTGTAAACAAAACTGCGACAATCATGGCCCGGTTGTTTTAGCAGTTGGGAACTATAACATATTCAAAATGGCCATCATCTTTGATTTAATACTTATTAAAATAATCATTCAGATTTAGGCAGTAGCTTGAAAAAAAAGAAATTATGTGAGTTACCTTTTGAGACTGCTAAGTCCATTTCTAAGCTGCTCTGTGATTGGTTCTATCCAGTAATGTCGGATGGGAACTGTCCTGGACACACTCATGTGTAACTCATCACAGGGAAACATGTGCACATCACATGACATGGTGATTGACAGGTTATCAACCAATGATGCCACAAGACTCTCAAAATGTACATTGGCTTTGACTGCAGAAGTAATGCATGCATGCAAAATATCAATATTTGAAAATAAGGTCCTCATTTAAGCAAAATAATGGTAGTTACATTGTATGAATTCTTTGTTTTGACTATCACACCATCAAAAATAAAAATGAAAACCATAAATAGAGAAAGTCCAGAATATGGGAAATGAAAGAAGGTGAATATTATACAAAAAGCCTTGCTAAGAAACACGTCTGTGCAAAATTTAATATGCAAGAAATTTGGAAAAAATAGTGTTTTATGAATGTTTGGTGTCCCTTTGAGGGGCACAAACATGGCTGCCAGAAACCAGCAAAAACAATCTGTCAAATGTGTGAATTTATTGCTTCGCTTGAGGAAATCACAACTAATATTTATTCTAATAATACAAGGAATGTTTAGATACCAAAATCTCTAAAAATCAGCAATGTTTTTAACCCACATAAGGGCTTTCCCAGCATCAAACATACTTTTGAACCAAAAATTTGTATGAATAAAGTTGTTTAGCTGCTGTAACATTATACCTTATGAAAGTAGAAAATCCAAAGAATCAATACTTCCCCAAGTGTGAATTTTGGTGACATCAGATGAAAAAAGAGAATACCATTTTTGAGGTATAAAAGGGGAGTCTGAATCTTGTACTTTTTACTTAATAAAAACTTGCATCACTAATTGAAAAAAGTGCAAAAAGACTAAAGAATCCATTCTATGTTGGTAGAAAAAATGGGCTTTAATGTAAGTGTCACAGGGGTTCCAAAAACCAAAATTTTTAAAGGGCATACTCAAACTATGGGATTTTTGGGGGTTCTATTTAATTACCAATTTATTATTACTGAAAGTGTAAAGGTTCAAAATAGTAACCAGAAATCCACCCTGTCCTCTACACTTACTCTTGCATGTTTTTACTGTCAAAAAATAACTCTGGCAAACAGTCAGGCAGTGAAGATAATTCAGCTTTTGAGAAAGGGGCCCTGTTGAAATTTTTGAAGGCTACCAACAAGCAATTGCAAATGCACTTCTAGTTCAAACTCTGCTTTATGGCATTTATAATCGCTACAAATAAAAACTTATGTCACTTTCCTATAGGTTGACTCAAGATGTGTCCTGCACCATACAAATCACGTCAATATCAGCACCAGTTATTCAACATTATGAAAAGTGGTATGCAGTAGTCCACACGAAACAAATGAAATGCATCAACAAAAATTGTATTAAAAATGACTGGAACAGTGACACTCACATGGGATATAAACATGCATAGCCCAGTTACCAGGGAAGTGTGAGAAGGATCTTATCCGTCCATCATGTTTACATGGATCATCTTCTGGTTCTGTATCTATGATATAAAACAACAAACCACAGTTTCTTTTCAACACTATCAACACTCAGGTTAAAAACAAGTGGAATGTACATTGACTATATGGACGCAGCAGGACTAACTAAGAACTAAGACATAATATGATATTAAACAAATGGCATGTATGCTCAAACATTACTCTAACTGGATGCAGACTTACAATTTCCTGACTAAAACTCTGCTCTAAACTATAACATACCAAATTTCAAGAGTCATGTTCAACTAGCTATCATTAAACTACAAAGACAGTAATGAAGTATATCTAGACCAAACATCATCCTCCCCCTCCATAACTTAACAAACCCTATCAAGATTATAGTTATTATAAAAATCATGTTATGACTTAATTAACAGCCTACTATCTGTGACAATATCGCCTGAAGTGCCTGGTAGTTGGTGAGCATTAAGAATGTTTCAGTTTACCTTCTTTAAACATGTCAAGTACTCCTTTAGGCAATGGTAATATTCCTCTGTGTGATGAAAAAAATGTGCATCAAAAACAAAAAGACATAAAGTGCAGCTGCAAGGAAGGTGTTGAGTACAGAAAATTGATATTTTACCCATACAGATATCAGATAAGGTGGTGTGTAATGAAAATATAAAGTATACACCTGCTTGAAAAAAGGTTGTCTTTTAAAAAGTATAAACCATGAACAACGGCACCCAACGGGTGTATAAGGGCAGAACTTTATCAGCATTGTAATTTCAAAGTTTTTCTCCAGAAAAATGTATCATGCAGTATCAAAGCTTTACAAGATCGTCAAACAGTTTCCAGTTTTCTTTGCGATAAGCTTACAACATCACCTGTGCCGGGCACATCAGAGATCTCTACAGTTTAAAAGAGCAGAGCCATATGGCCAACACACACTTTAAAATCATAAGATAGGACCTATAAACTTTCTTGGAAAACACAAAAAGACAACGACACACCTTAAACAAAGTACTCTTAGACTAGGGATTTGCATCGATCCGCAAAAGCTGCTAGCTTGTGACAATGATTGTAAACTTTTGTTTAAAGAATTTTGAATTTGCTTTGCTAATGACGAATGCATACATGTACCCGTAAATCCTCTAAGCTTTATTGTTTATAATAGTTTATACTTTTTAAGCAACATTATATTTTTCCCTTAAGCAGCTGATGGTGTAAATGGAATGATAACGTGATCGAGTTCATCAGATGAGTGTTGACTGTTTGTTTTTGCTGAGTCGATTCTTGGGTTAACAGCATTTCAGAGTTGGGAACAGGACTCGACTTGGGTAGAAACAAGCTCTAGTTGTTGCCTCTAGTTGTTGTAACTCATGACTGGATCAAGGATGCCAGGTGAACTACAGGAATAGTCATAATTAAAGACTCAATCATAGAACCTGTGGTAAATAAGTGTGCTTTTATACATGATGGAAGTGACTATATGTGATTAGATAACTGCTATTAAAAGAGGATTATATGTGGTTTCCCTTCTGGTAAATGTCCTAAATATAATGCACTGTTATGCACTTAATTTAACTGTAATTATTTAATTTCATGCTGTATGACTAGATCCGAAAAATAACCATATCCTACACAAAATCCTATCAGTGAAAGGGAGTTAGTTTGCAAATTATAGGCACATCCTATTTTACGCTTTGCACAAATTAAAAAGCACATATTCGCTGCTTGCTTGCGTAGCAGTAATGATACTTCCAGATTGTAACAACAATGATAACAACAGAACTTTTATTCACACATATTTTAAATCTCAATACTCAGTTACCCTGCAAATTAGCAAAGAAAAACTATTCGAGGCAGGAAAAGTAATCCTATTAAAAATCAAAGAAAATTAGTCATCATAAAAATACAGAGGCTGATCTGTAGTCTGTCACAGATATTATTCTAAAGCTTAATGTTAAAATAATGATATTGGTGGCAGACAAGGAAATAAATGAAAAATATAAGATATTATATCACTTTTGTTTCCTAACATCACATTTAGTATTGGGGGAACATCAGTATAGTCATGTGTTTTCTGAGGAATTTCGAGGAGAATTTGTTTGATTTTGGATTTAAATTGAGATTTCCGCAATGACTTTAGAGATTTAGGTAGACCATTCCATCAGAGCACCAGTTCTCGCAAATGATTTTTTCATTTTTTCTGTTCGAGAGTACTCAACATAATAATGTTGGTTTGATGCAGACCTGGTTCTATAGTTATGTACATCGGTCGTTATTCTGAACATGCCTCTTAGATTACTTGGAAAAGCTTGGTGATAAACGTCATGCATCAATAACGAGAGGTGTTCAAAATACAAAAAGGTTAAGGTCAGAGACCTCGTTTGCTGGAAAAAGGGAATGGCATGGTCCGTAGGTTTAATGAAAAACATCAATCAAAGTGCTCTTTCCTGAAGAATCAATAATTTGTTTGTATGAACTTTAGCACCTGGGCCCCAAGCACATATACCATAGGTTAGATAAGGCGAAATTAGGGAATGAAAAATACTCAATGGAGTTTGACTAGGAACAAAATGACTTAACTTTGCTGTAACACCAACTTTTCTGAATATGTGCTTGATATGGTGTTCCAGAAAAGATCAGCATCAATATAAACTCCTAGGTATTTAACATATTCCTTCATCTCAAGAGGTTTGTGTGAATTCATTTCATAATCAAGAACACTAATGTGACGAACAAATGGTAAGGGTTTTTGACGCGGTCGAAAAATTACAAAGTTTAATTTCTTAATGTTAAGTGCTAATAAATGTCAATAACTACTTATCAACTAAGAACTAACAGGTCACATTTAGGTAAACTACATGTAAGTGTCACACTTTCTTTAACTTTACTACAATGACATTTTAAGTGGGAAAAAATCTTACTTTGGAAAGCATCTTTTCTACAAAACAAGAACTGGTTATGCACACAAAACTTTGTCTACAATACTTTGTGACAGGGAAGAATTTCTCTTTTACTAAGAGCTTTAAACAAAGATTTTTATTTTATCTCAGAAAAGTTATTTTATAAAGCAATAGAAAACTTTTTTCCTGTCTTTGCATAGCCAGATAAAAACACCTGATAATGCAAACCATTACCTTCGTCTAGGGCTTGCATAACTGTCCTGAAGTCAACCAGTGAACCCCTCTCGTATTTTATATAACGTTTGCTATTGCTTTTAAGCACCCCCTGGCTTGGAAGGATTATTGGTTGGCTATTTTTGCAAGGTTAGTGTGTTCTTATAAGCCCCCCAAGCCAGGGTGGTGACTCCCAGACCCCAAAAAATTAAGACCCCCAACCGTGTCTCAGAAACTCAGACACTTACATGTAAATCAATGTTTTCCGATACTGAAATAATGACAAATGTTTTGCCCGTAGCATTCAATCTGACACAATCTCATCAGTGCCTTAACTTTAACTCCTTACTACTGTTTTCGCGACTTCTTTCGAACTACAACTACTGAATTTGGATTTGTTGCCCTAATGTGATATAAGCCACGACAAGGGGCTGGACATTTTGTCTGCGAGCCAGCAAGCCATGGAAAAAATAAAGTTTTATGAAAAAAAGTTTTCTGCTTAGCCTGGCTCAGACGCCGAACTTTTCATAAGCCAAACCTAATTCAAATAAGGCCGACTTAAATTATTTAGACCAGCTGAATTGATTCAGAAGCCGATCTTAATTCCCACCGAACTAAATTCAGAAAGAGAAAAAATACTCATTTCGGTCAAACTGCTTATAAAATACATTGCAGTTAGGTTCGGTAGATGAAATGTTCGGCATCTAAATCAAAGGCGTTCCAAAGTCAAACTTTACGGCCAGGCTAGGCAGAAAGAACAGCTGAGCCGTTCCAAATTGAAACAGGCGTTCCTAATTGATTCAGACGCTGAACTTTCCGTGTACTTAATTCAATTTATGAGGTTCGGCTCATGAAAAGTACGGAGTCTGAAGCGGGCGCCTATTATTGGGCATGCTGCTGGAATTATTCGCAGAATTACGCAGTCTTGGTCTACTTTCACTGATTTCGCTCATTTTACTGACTAGGGTTAAGGACTCATTTTACGAATTTGGGTTAACCGATGTTTAGGGATAAAAACTCATTTACAAGTGTTAGCTTTCACAATTATTTTTTCCGTACTCTGCTTATTTTTTCCTTCATGATTTTTTTTGGAATCTTTTTTGCATGGCTCGCTGACTCGGACTGTATCCTAACTCGCACGACAATGTATGTGAGTATTTTCAGTAAACTTCGAATGTTTTTCTTCACTCTGAATTTAAATTCTTAGACCAGATTTCTCCCACAAATCGATAAATTTTTCGATGTATTAAACGTGGTTTCAACATGTCACAGACGACTCACCTTGCTTCTGCGTTGTTAATGTTGTCATAAAAGTTGTAGCCATCTTTAAGATCTTTTGTCTTAATTTTATCACACTGATCGGTCTTGCATTGTATCTCCTCTAATTGCTCATCCTCACTGCTAGATTTATCAGAACCATATGACGATACAAGCTGTGCTAAACCATCTTCATGGGACATCGTGCAGCCTTCCGTGCAGCCTTCCGTGCAGCCATGTTGGGTACACTTGTTCCCAGGCTACGCATGACCTTGACGGGATCGTCACGCAACGCTCCTAAATAACGGCTGCTCCAGAAATAAGCAAATTTCTGACTATGTCTTTGCTAGCTAACATATTAATCCCTGGAAGTGGCCAACGTCAAAAGAAGATAAGTAAAATTCTTTAAGTGGGTGTCTAAATCACAGACATCAAC
>OZ037776.1:22092700-22115200 GCA_964035525.1 Porites cylindrica | reverse complement strand
GTTGCTTTCCCAGCTATATGCGACAAACTATCTGCCGTCCTGTATAGTCCGGGTTTATGGTATTGTAATGATGTCAATCGCTTTATGTGCCGTGCTCGACTCTTTACCGAGTGTCCTTGGGAGTCTTTGGATTACAGTAAGAGTTTCGTTTCGAAATTGTTTCTCAATCTGTGAAATCATTCAACAACTATTAACGCATAGAAAGTATCACAGTCGTAAGCATAGGCGTACGGGCAATTTTTTGCCAGGGGGGCGGTAAACCATTTGCCCAACAAATTCTTGCAAGTCGCCCAAATTTTTACAAAACAGTCGAACAGAAACGAGGGCCATACGATGCAACAACATAGGCCGTACTAGCATATGAAAGTGGCTCGATACAGTTTTTCAGGGTCAATACCTGTGGAGGTTTTTTTGAGCATAGACTACGACACCATAAACAAACATTTGGAAAAATTGCCACCACGGTTGTATTAGATAAAGATGAAAATTTGTTATGATCCCGGGTTGCAATAACATCGGAGTTGTCATAGCAACCAAATGACGCCATTACCTATTATACTTGCAGCAACATTTCTCACTGGGAACTGTTCTTCCAAAATCGTTCACGGGAGCATTTTCCTCCAATAGTCGCCTCGATGTTCGTGAAGTTAAAACGGATTGTGAGAGCGTTGCGGAGATGTTTTGGGATAAAGTTTTTATCGTTAGAAATACGGTAAAAAAGGAAAATCTTGATGTCTGGCCGTTATCTGTAGAAAACGAAGCGCTTTTGACATGCAATTTCACCTCATAGTAGTTTCAATCTTTCTAAAAACGTGGGTAAAAGATCATGGAGATAGCTCTGGCCAAAAAAGGATTTGAGTATTAAGTATGTATCATGAAGCTCTTGTTAGCGGTTTTGTAAACATTTCGGTCTACTTTAACAAATTACCGGTACTGAATAATTTTTAAACCACTCGATAGATTTTTTCAAAAAAATTACGATTCTTCGCGTAATGACCGTAATTCAAACTGAGAATTAGTCAGCCACTTCTTCACTTTCAGACCCATTGCTGATGCTATCTGCCATACACTGTTCTACGAGCGGAGATGATTCTAGAAGTTAGGAAGAAGTTTATTCTAATCAATTCACGACTGGAAATAGCCCATTGCAGTACAGTGCCCAACAATAAAAAAAAAAATCAGCACATGATGCCCTTCCCTTATAACCAAAAACTCATTACGTGCTAGGCAACCACTATCTCGTGTGAATGTAACAGTACTGGATTATTATGCCAACTTCAGGTTACAATAGAAAATATTTATATCTTCAAAATAATGATTTAAAAAACACGGAAACGTCTTAAAAACTGGCTCTGCCCAAATTTTCTCTCGCTGCCCAAAAAATCTGAGTTGCCCAAAATTTGGGGGGGCTGCAGCCCCCCTCGCCCCCCCAGCCCATACGCCTATGGTCGTAAGCAAGAATACGAGAAGTACGAGAAACTCGTAGCTCTTACAGCCTAGATAGACCAAATACGTCGGATTCATCGAACGCTGTGCGCTTGCAAAGCCGGAAGTGAAGTTCAGATTAACCAGACTGTCACAACTCAATAACTGATGTAGACTTTCAAATTTTGATAGATTTGTCTGTCTCAACTCTGAAAATAACAGAGGCAGTCAACGATTATTTCCTGTAAAATAACTATTCTAAGAAGCAAATATTGCCAAGAAATTTCTCAACCTCGAGAAAGGCTAAAAATGTGTGGATAACCCTAAGGGTAGGTGCTAGGGCGAAAGAAGCAAAGAGGGGAGGGGGAGGGGAGAAAAATTACCCCGCTCCTTTTGACTCGCCTCATTTTCTCCCCTCTTTTCGAGTTTCAACATGCGCTTTCGCGAGCAAAACATTCGCGCGCCCGAAGAAAAAGCATGTACTGCAGGCTAGATTGCTATTACATTAGATTTTGATTACCGATAGACAGTTAGTTATTAACTAATTTGTTTAATACCTTGCTAGCTGCAGGGCCCGGTTCCTCGAAAGATGGTTAAGTTTGTAGCTCAGCAACAAAAATAAGTTAATGAAGTTTTGCCTTGCCTTTTCACGATCTAGGACATAGGGAATTAAACATGGGTCCAACTCACTTCTACTCTACTTCTTCAAACTCATACATACATAAATACATGTACATACATACACACATACTGGGCGCTTTCCATTCAGCCGAAAATTCCGGAATAACTTTAAAAAAAAGTTTTATCTTAAGTAAGATATCTTTCTTTCATCTAGAAACTTACGTAACTCTGAACAGTGAGAAAATAGAAACCTCCTTTTCATGGACGGCTGATTAACGGCCAACCTGACGACTGTCTGAGCATGACATGCGCTATAGATTGGATAATGATGACGTCAAGTGCACACTGTCTGTCTCTTTCGAGTATCCTAAATAAACCGTATTTACGACATTCTGGCAAAGAATTTGAGAGCAGTAGTGACCGATTACCGTTCATCAAGTGTGTTGTACACAAACTACAGTGTCTTGTGTCACTATTTCCTTATTAGTTTTCTTGCCAGTCGATCACTACGGAGAGGCACAAATTTAGTGGCACGATAAACGTTCATGCTTTGGTGGCTATACGATGATTTGTAATGCAGCTTAGATGATATGTACCTGGGATTGGCATTTTTGCTCTAAATGGACCATCATCACGGGAATTTAAGGATGAAAATGTCTCTGTCTACCTGATAAAGAGGAAAGACAGCAATTTATCCTGTTCAAGTAAGTATCCACCGCACCTTTGAACATCCTTTGTATACAACATTTCTTCAGATCATTTTATCATACTCCCGATCTACCTGATGTTAGTCCGTAAGGTTACTGACTTATTATTAAATCAGGGGGCCTGTGTTGCGTTCCCAGCTATATGCGACAAACTATCTGCCGTCCTGTATAGTCCGGGTTTATGGTATTGTAATGATGTCAATCGCTTTATGTACCGTGCTCGACTCTTTACCGAGTGTCCGAGGGAGTCTTTGGATTACAGTGAGAGTTTCGTTTCGAAATTGTTTCTCAATCTATGAAATCATTCAACAACTATTAATTAAAGCATAGAGTGTCGTAAACAAATACGAGAAGTACGAGAAACCTGTAACTCTTACAGCCTAGATAGACCAAATACGTCGGATTCATCGAACACCGTGCGCTTGCAAATCCGGAAGTGAAGTTCAGATTAACCAGACTGTCACAACTCAATAACTGATATAGACTTTCAAATTTTGACAGATTTAGTCTGTCTCAACTCTGAAAATAACAGAGGCAGTCAACGATTATTTCCTGTAAAATAACTATTCTAAGAAGCAAATATTGCCAAGAAATTTCTCAACCCCGAGAAAGGCGGATCATTCACCGTTTCTGGGCAACGTGTCGTAAATTACTCGATAAAAATCGTCTCGATTTTAAGGCCTCTCGATTACGTATTCGCCAGTCCAACCGAAAACGTGAAATCGAGTCTCGTTTCCACCTGTCTCGATGACTCGTTTCAAAAACGAGACACGTTAAACTAAAACGTGGCGCCCAAAACGAGACTCGATTTTTCTCTAAAACGTAGGGCCCAAAACGAGACTCGATTTTTCTCTAAAACGTAGGGCCCAAAACGAGACTCGATTTTTCGTTTTCGTAGGGACTCGTTCAAAAACTAGAAAAGGTATTTGCCTGGGGAAGGTTAAGTCCAAAAAAGTCAGAAAGATATCCCCTAAAAAAAATAGCCATGCGCTGGCTTCAAAATATCAGAGAAGGGAAATAATGTAACGCGGTTTTTCACTTGTAAGGGCAATGGCAACGAACAGATTGAGCGTAGATAATTTCTGGGGTCGTCTGGGGTATATACTTTATTTATACATGGGTAAGCCGAAAATCAATTGGTTCGCGCCATTCCGCTTGGGAATCCTCAGATTATAAACCATTGTGAGGTGATTCAAATTTGCAGAGAACTCTTCAGCAGATTTCAGCATTTCAGCAGATCGTTCTTTTTTATGTGAAAGTTAATAGTCATATTTATATTTTCAAGATTTTTGAAAAGTTTTTTGGTTTTTGTAAAAGGTAGGCACCCCTAGGTAGAAAAGGTTAAAGATGGAAAATAAGACTGAAAAGACACCAGCAAATAATTACGACAACAACATTTTTGATAAGAAAGAGAAAAATTCTATTTGCATTTCAACTGAGGATAACATTAAAGGTTCTCACACAAATCAACTTAGCCAGCGGCCATACAAAAGAGGATAAAAATAAGGAACAATTGATAATACTAACAAAAAAAACCACTCAATAAATAAAGTTGATAATTTGAAAAAAAGTACACTGCTCTATTAACACACGACTCTAATCAGTTATTATTCTTAATGATATTAATAGCGCTCATCAAATCTGGTTTTGATTTTCTATGCAATGTTCTTTTGGAAATATATTTTTGTATTCGGGCCTTAACGAAGCACTTCACTGATGAAACAGAAAAATATAATGATTTAATATTACTATTCTACTTTTAAACCTATAACGAGGGTAGCCTGAGTATCAGGCCATCCTTATGGGCTACTGGAGAGGAGATTTTAGCTCTCTCTCTCTTTTTCGCTCCTATCTTCCCCCTTCTCATCCAGAAACGCCTGATACTCAAGCTATAACGAGAGAAGCCAAAAACGTCACGTGCAACCAAAGGCTAATTCGGTTGCCGTTTAAAATAAGGCGCAGGTTCATCCATGCGGTTTTGCTCGCCCTATAATACTAATAATTTCGTCAAATTTAAAGTTTCTCCCTTCAGTGTGTGTAGAATGGCGCTTTGGCCATGCGAGAAAAAAAAAGAACACTCTGCCCAGTCAAAACACCTTCTAAGTTTGACAAAGGAAGGGTTTCAAAACAAAAACACCAACTCACAAAATCACGTTGGTAACCATGGACTTTTAAGAGCTAAATAGTTTGCTCCTTTATATACATGTATGAACGAAGATAAGCAAAATCAACTCTGTTCTGAGCAATCCAAATCGTTTCACCATGGACACGCTCATGTGAGCTTTTGGGTTTTTTCTAATCTTAGAGGCTCAGAACATTTTAAGCAAATTTAATTTCATTTTTATCTGTCAAATACACAATATCAAATGGTCCCCTTTTTGTAGACAATATTAACTCTACTCATGCATCTTGAGTACTAGAAAGAAGAAAAAAATAGTAAATCTCGATCATAGCGTTGTTTTCACATGTTAAGAAAATACCCAGTGATCATCCCAGTTTTACTTCTTGGGTTAATTATAACTTTATCTTTAATGTAGGAAAAATTATTAATAACTAAGGATTTTTGTCATTTTCTTTTTTTTTCTTTTTTTCACGAGAAGCAGTCGTCCTTTTATCTTTTCTTTTTCTTCTTTTCTTTTGCACCACTTGTGAAATGTGTGAAATTAACTATTCCATTTGGGAAACTTCCCTCAATAACTGATATAGACTTTCTAGTTTTGCAAGACGCAAGACTGATTGTTATTACATTAGATTTTGATCACTGATAGACACTTGGTTATTAAGTAATTTGTTCAATACCTTTCTGCAGGGCTCGGTTCCTCGAAAGATGGTTAAGTCTGTAGCTCAACAACAAAAATAAGTTAATTAAGATTTGCCTTGCCTTTTCACGATCTAGGATATAGGGAATTAAACATTGTTCCAACTCACTTCTATTTTACTTCTTCAAACTCATACATACATACATACTGACACATACTGGGCGCTTTTCATTCAGCCCAAAATTTCGGAAGTTTCGGTCATGTGGAACAGTTCCTTTCGATTCTGTCGATTCGTTCCATTGGGTAAGTGGAATTTCCAAAATTTCAAACCGGAATTTTTGTTGAATGGAAAGCATCAACAAAGGTAAGTGCACAAAGACTTCCTTTCAGGGAAAAATTACACAAAAGAGCTAAAGAAAGAGTTCAGAAATATTTCAAAACATATAAAAATTAAGCCCTATTAAGAATAAAGAAAGATACCACAAGATATTTAAAAGCGATTTCAAAGAACGCTTAATGGTCAAACAAAACCTTTCCTTATACTTTGTGTGAAGTTGTTACTTCAGATTCGAGATCAGATGATACTACTCACTGTGGCATTTGTTTCACTTCTAACAAAAACCTGTACTGGGCATGGGGGTGGGGGGGGGGGGGGGGGTGGGGGGAGTTTGGGCAAAAATTGCGTTTTTTGGAACAATTTTCTCCTTGAAAATTGGAGTTTTGTTAGGTAAATATTCCAGAAAGCAGACTAACAGTTAAAAATCTGTTAACATGATAGCAAAACATCACCCTTTCTCTCAATAAAAATGTTATCAATTTTTCTCTGCCCCCACCCCTTTTTCATTGTCATTTACAAGGGAGGGAAACATTTTTTGACAAGGCTAATGAAATAGACATTTTTGAACGCATTTTTTTTCTTACTAGCCCTCCGATTTAGATCAAAATTGAAACAGGATGTAAATATTTCACCCTTTGTGAACCATTTCATGCTTAAAAATCCGCGGGCACTCGATACAGCCGATACATTTTTGCATGCCATTCAAATGAAAATGTATACCTGAGACAAAATAGTAAATTTTCGCAACTTTTGTTCGCTGCTATGTTTCTTTGATCTTGTTATTGGGGCGATGTTAAGCAAGAATGTTGGATGGTTCCTGTAGATTGTATTCTTTTACGTTTTACAGTTAGTTATCGATCAGATTAACGATTTTTGGTTTCCAAAACAGGCATCGTGTGTTTGGCGGTTAATTTATGCAAATTACTGCCTCGATACTGCCCCCATCATAACTTGGCAGGAAAATCTAATGTGACGTTTTCCTGCAAAATACATCACTTCGATGGGATTGTTAATAGATAACTGACACATTACCTACCATTAACAAAGCAATCAATGCAAGAAACATTTCAGAGGCTGAGCCAAAGTCAAATCACACACAAGTCACGGTTAGATCTCATCCAATATGGGGGGTGATTACCGCCAAAATGAGATGTTGTATTATGCTATTCTATTATGATCTTTTAGGCTCCACAATTCGTGTTATGTCCTCTCTATTCGGCCCTTTTTGGGCTTTTTTGCCAACCGAAACAGTTTTCCCTACCCTTTCGTATACTTCAACAAGTGCAATCTAAACTTTGTCACATACTTGAAGCCTTAAAATGGTAACTTTTTCAGGTGGAGCCTCCGCGTTTAGGCCATTTTAGGGAGTACCCCCCAGGATTCAAGTTAGCTTTGAATTTTGATCAACAATGGTTGTCTTTACACTAGGCTGTTAAGTAAGAATTAAGAGCTGCTAAGTTTTGCTTAACCAAAAATTTGTGTGTGAAGGCCTAAGTAAAATCTCAAGTAACTTTACTTTGCATCTCATTAAAGTCGGAAAGTTGAAACAATTCAAGAAATTTTCAAGCGACTCAAAACTTTAAAACCATCCTTATGACCGACTTATCTGACCTAGCTGACTTGCGGTTTCTTGAGCTTTGAGAAAGGCGAATCCTGCCAATCAATCATATGTTGCAAGGGAAAATAGGCTTATAAAGTAAACCTGAAGTATAAAAAAAGAGTCGGTTGTGCTGGTTGTGTGTGAAGCTTTCTTTTACTTGAAGAATTTAAAAATTTACTTATCTTGAAATTCTTCTTAGCTTATGTAGGCTCTAATGTAAAGACTACCAGTGACCGTGAAAAGAGCTGAGTAAACGGTCTGGTTTTGTGATTTATTCATTTTTTAAAGACAGTGCATTTACCGTCGCAGTTAAGAGGGATGCAAAGGTCTAAAATAAGCATTTGACAGAGGTACTATTGCCAATAGAAGGTATACGGAAGAGGTACCTTTTCTGTCAAAAATGGTATATAAAAGGGTAAGGGGTTGGACCTCGGGGCGGAGCCTCCCTATATAAAACATTGCTGAGATCCCCCGGGACTTCTTTGCTGAATTCCTTAGGACGTCTTGTTACTACAGAACAAGGTGAAATCGTCATTAATAATATTACCACCGTTAATCAGCGTACTTGAGATATTACCGGTCGTTTTTAATTATTGCAGCGGAAAGTCCTGAAGGAGACGACAAAACTGAAGTCCGAGTCAGATTTTTCTGGCGGCACTTCCGTTTCATGCAAGCAAGACAAAGAGAATTCGTTGACAAGCAAGTTTTATTGAGCATAATGTCAGCCGTTTTTTTCCTTGTTTTTTTTTTTTTTTTCAAACAAATGTAATTTATTCGTGGCTTTCCCACGAACATTTCGTGGTAAAAAAATTTTATCTTTAAATTTTAAATCGTTAGCATTTCAGAATTGTTTCTTGCTGGTTACTCTAGGAACGACTTTGGTGCATTGGTCATAAGAAATATCTGCTTTGCTAGATAAGCGTAGCATAATAGTGCCCAGTCTCTTTTTACACAATTCATTTAAGTGCCGCAATCTCTTGTGCTGGGGATTAGGTAAAAACCCGCTTCCCCTCACACTTACAGGACCAGGGGCCCGTTTCTCGAAAGGTCCGGTAACTTTTCGGGCCCGAAATCAAATATTCAAATACAAATAAAAAGAATAAGAGCGCGGGTCCTGGCTAGAAAACTACTCCATTTTGTTTCATTAACTGATAGTTTTATCATGTTAGATGCAAAACTACTGAAACCGCGGTCTTTAATGTAAACGGCAACAGCTTACCGGGCCCGTTAATTATTGGGACTTTCGAGAAACGGGCCCCAGCTCACTCATTCAGTAGATAGCAAGCATAAAACGATGAAGAACGTAAACGGTATTGTGTGACTGGTCGCCTGCGTCAAATAATCCCACAAAGTTAGAACAAAAAAATCCGGGAGGCACTACTGGGAATTCTTCGTCTGAGTGTGCCGCCCGGTTCTCCAAATTCTGACCCTATTTCAGACCCAAAAATGGAATTTTTCACACCCGTTTTCAGACCTTACCTTTAGACAGAAATTATGAGATTAGAGCGCAAACAAAAAAATTCTTATTTCGAATTCGCATATTTCTCTTTCTTTCTTACTCAGTTGGAATTGAAACGATAAGTACGTTCATACGCTCCCGTAGTTCCCTCAAAACCAATACCCGATTCGAGACCAAAATAAGCAAAGCGCCGGATACCCGTTTTCAGACCAAAACGGCGCAAAAACCCTACCCGATAAGGCGGCACGTACCTATATAGCTTATATAAGGAAGTACCCCCGGGGGGAAAATGTAAGTATTAGTCAGGTCTCTTAGGGTCAGGATCGTTACAGAGTTGACAAAAGCACCAAACTTTGCACAGCGATAGCTTATTGCAGTACCATGAATATTAGAGGGGGTGCCCACTGCAAATATGCCACTGAAGAGTGCTAAACAGGATTTAATTATTGTAAATTTCACCTGCTGAGGTCCCTGTGGTGTTTTGATCGAAAATTGTTATTTAATACCTTAAATCACTCTGAATTCTATTCTCATGTTGTAAACAACAATTTCACTCGAACATCTGGCATTCCCATCCATTTTTGCTTATTGATTGTATAATTAAGTTGATTATTACTGTGCCCTTAAAGCAAGTCCACAGTCCGCCCACATTTTCATAAGTCATTTCTAAGATGGCCTCGTCTGTGCTTCATAACTTGCAAGTACTCAGCTTCTGGGGTTCTCTTCCCCTTTTCTAATGTACTTCAATTAAAGGAGGCCTTATTGTGTGGCTTAAGTCTTATTGATAAATCAAGTATTACTTGTCATTACATGTCACTTTAAGCTGAAGAAAGCGTATGGCATAGCGATTTACACACAAAATTTCAGAAAAAAGAAATTGTCAAAGAGTCTGTTGTATCACATATTATCAGGGATTTATGACAGCTATTCATGAAGAGCAAATAACGAAATGACAGAACCCAAAATAGTTCTTTCCTAGGGAGGTAATTAATTTTTCAGCTTAACATAGGCCTGGATGCCTTTCAGTCTCTCTTTATCCAGTTATCTGCTGGACCCAAGTGCATGTTTTGACAGAGAAGCAAGCACCGTGGCACAAGTCATATAATTTAAAATTTCCGCAGTTTGTCTAAGCTTTACAAAGCAAAAACAAAGAAAAAAGAATCTGGTCTCATAAACGAAAAAAAGAAACAAGTTAGCCCGAGCTTCAAAATCAGCACAGTTTATCATGAAGCCTCTACATTTGGTACTGAAGCACTCATGTCCAAAAATAATAACAGCTTATCAAGTCGTAAAAGTGAGACTCAGGTGGTACAAGATTGACTCAAATGATAAATGGTGAATAGTTTAACTGCTGAGGGTCACCCTTCAAGATGGGTAACCCGGTCTGCCACACCAGGTAACCCTCTCAGCTGAGGTCAAATTTTGCCATGTCAACGTTTCAAGGTGAGGTAACCCAGGCTAGTCGGGGTCGGATTCGTGATACATCAAATTCGCGCAAAATTCACTTTGGCGCTGGGTGGCTTCACATAATTATTAAAGGTAACAATATAAAGCCACAACACTGAAGGTTGCAGCAAGAGCAGCAATTGAGCGTAGACGTGGTTTGCCAGCATTTTTCTTGTTTACGTGCTTAGCGACCACTCAATAATCTTGAGAAACTGCACCCAAGGATGGCGGGGTTGTAAGATTGCATGTAAAGGAGAGTCATTTTTTACCCCACCTAAGCAGGTTACCTAACCTACCTGGGGTCCCCCCTTTATGTTAACGGGCCCTATGTCTCAGGAACCGTGAAACTGGTAATAAATGGTATACCTAACCCGGGACTAGCTGTGATACTACTTCCATCTTCAAAAACGTCAGCATAGCAGCCAAAGGAGCCATTATATCGGTGTAACACGAATATTAGATTGCGGTTGTTTCATGCGTCTCGTTTTGTGACTTTTTTGTGTTCGTTTTTGTCACCATCTCTAAATATCAATCATGTTCAAAACACCCCTACCAACAAAATATTTCGTAAAGCTCTTTAGAATGATATTCAGCAATAAAAACAAGGTGTGACCAGGAGCCGATTTCTAGGCCCCTGGTGTGGCAACATAGGCATACGTGAATGCAAAGTTTTGCAGTATGTAATCTGTCAAAAATCCGTTTGAGTGGTCACAGTTGGGGCTGATGGGCTTCTTTATCATGACCACTCCATTACTATAAGGGACCAGGAGCATAATTGTTGTTGACCTTTGCTTTTTTTGGTATTTTATGTAATTTTCCACAGCATTATTTTGTAAAAAGTTGGTAACTGAATTGCTCTTGAGGAATTCATGATCGTAAGATTTCGTAACCATTGGGTATTCGCCTAATTGCATCAAACAAATTACATTCATTTTCATAAATAATGCATCATTGGTTGGCTAAAAGAGACCTTGTTCCTGTAAATTTTAGCTCTTCTGAAGTTAGTTTGTTTGTAAATTGTAACGCACGCGACGACCTTCCCTTTTTTTGAACGATCGTATAGACCTACCAGTAACACTCTGGTCCAAGGACTCTGAAGTGAATGAGCCGCTTACAGGTGTCTAGGCATGCAGGGACCTCATACACTTCTTTTTAAATGCAAATGTGCAAAAAATAAAGAGTGTTAAAAATTCCTAGAGAGGCATATTTTACAACCTCTTCCCCAGGGCTTAATAAAAAGGTAGAAAAAGGTAAAGCGACCATATTTTACGTCAATAACTCGTGACAGTAATAATAACCGATAAACTTGAGGTCGACGGTGCGCTCCTTTTACCCCCCTCTCTCCATTAATTCTCCGTTTTAAGGGTATTTAAAGCTAGTCAAAGCAACATTGAAAGTAGAGAAGTTGAAATAAGGAGGTGTTGACACCGGGCTCGAACTGGGGACCTCTCGTCCCGAAGGCTGCGCACTAACCAACTGTGCCACCCTTGCTCCTCTTTTTCCCCCTGAGGACGAGGTTGACATGTTTTAATCATTATCTCAAGGACAGGGTTACCAACGAAGCAAATTATAATCTAATCTTAGCTGCACTATTACAAAGGGGGCGCGTTGTCAGTTACGGTTCATGAGGTCGTTCATGTGGCATGTCAAACTTTAACGATTCTATCGTTTAGGATGTGATACATTTGAGTTTTATGTTATTGTATGACATCTTTGAAAGCTGGCTTTGTGATCTGTTTAAATTGATATGTAATGATATTATCACTTGCAATTCTTAGCAGTGACACTGATAGCCGCACAGTCCGCACAGTGAACATGGCCACACTTACCGTGTGGAGACTGGGCACTAGCCAGTATTATATACATGTAAAACTATTTTGAATAGTGTAACAACAACTAAACATTACCAAATTGAAAACTTAAAAATTTAAAACAAATGTTTTTTAGCCAAATCAAACAAGAAGAGTACTCGCCACAGGGAACCCAACCTGCTATTATAGGTGAAAGTTAACCCCCCCCCCCCCCCTTTTATCTGTAATTAGGACCATTTGTAACGGGCACCCCCTCCAGTATTAATCGGTAGGTGCTAAGGAAGCTGTGTGCCAAATATGACACTTTTGTCACGTCTGTAACGATCCGGCCTATATTTTGCACTAAGAGACTTGACTATATGTGCCACTTTTTCTCTCACTTTGCGTGACACGAAACACGAAAGTGCTGCCAAAAAGATGCTATCTTAAAAAATCTGACTCAGACTTCAGTTTCGTCGACACCGGTGGTAATTCAATTTCGCCTTGTTGACTATATAGTTCCATGTGGGAGCAAGGCCTTCATACAAATTCGGGAAGACAAGTCTGCGTTAATTGAAACTTTTTGATCAGCAAGCTAAAATAGGATTGGGTACACTGTTTTTCTGATTTTATGCTTGATAAAACTCACACGAATTCATGAAAATTCTAATATTTGTAGAGAGACAAAATCAGTGCAGCACTTGTGACGCGACACATTGCGTGACTAAGGTAAGTAGTAAGAGTATCCAACGGAGTACCATCTCCATTCACGGTAACGAAAAAATATGTTTCTGTCCATCATAAGCAGCTGCAGTAATTTGGCAGGGTGTGAGTGTTAAAGGAAACTTTGTAGATATGCACTGAAGATGAGGGAAAGGATTTAAATTTCGACGACAAGCGTTACTACATGGTGGATGAGATCTAAACGAATCCTTAGCGACATTCGTTCTTAAATTTTCTAAGATTTTTACGTAGCTCTTGCAGACACTGGGTTTAGAAACGAAAGGACTGTAGTGAACGGTTTTCCTCGCATAACGAGTACGCCTTGGTGGTTGATATAGAACACTTAATTGGGGATGTAGCCAGAAAAAAAATTAAATAGCTCACTAAAAGTGTTGAACCACTTGATGAGGGTGACCGGTATTCTCAGGTTTAACTATACTTTCAAAAGTATCTGAAATACAAGGGGCCAGATGCAGTAGATCGTAAGTTCGGATGTAAACTAAAACGTCTGATTTTAAGCCGCAATTAAATTTTTTTTCGCCATACGTAAGCAGCTAGTAATGCCGGTCCATTGACGTTACGTTTTAAACACTCGCCCCAGCATCTGATTAGCTATCTGATTGGCCAGATAAATCAGGGGCAGTGAAATTAAAAGGTCCTAGAATTGGTTCATTAGGAGTGAGTACCCAGGGATTGTCCCGCTCTCCTTGCAAAGTTTGCAATAAGGTATTTGCACAGGCCTACTCTTTCTAGCAGATGTTCGTGACACAAGGTCAGGGTCTTTTTTTGTCTTCATTCAAAGGTTCCAAGCGATCAGATTATTTATCATATTTTGCTAGATTTTCTACATTCATGACTACCTTGGCACTAAATTGCCAACCATAGGGCAGCCCCTATCAAGGATAAAGTAAAAGATGGAAGGAGAATCTTTCTTTAAAATGTTTACTGGAACTCTCGTTTAAATAGTGAACGCTGAAAGTCTACCGCCGAGGGAGACTTTTTTTTACTGTAACTTTTTAATTCTGATCTTAAATATATCAAATGTTTTTCTTCAAAATAAGATTATGAAATATCCCTTTTTAGGACTGGGATAGAGGTTCAACAATGGCGTCGAATTCAACAGAGTATCAAGAAAATGGAGGGTCTCCATCACCTTGCGGTAAATTGAGGGTTCTTTTTCTGGCATCTGAGTGGGGGTCCAGTAAAGGAGGGTTGTCAACCATGAACAGGGAGTTAGCCATAAATACAGCTCAACACTCCAGCGTGGATGTCACTTTCTTTGTTCCACAATGCAATGACGAGGACAAGAGAGCAGCTCTTAGTCACAAAATTAAACTTGTTGAGGCGACAAGGCAACCAGGTATGGAGAAACTTCAATGGCTTTCCTTTCTACCTGATGATTTGCTTATTGACGTTGTTGTTGGTCATGGAATCAAGCTTGGCCCTCAAGCAAACGCTATAAAAAAGGCACAAAAATGTAAATGGGTTCAAGTTGTTCATACAATTCCAGAAGAACTTGGGATGTATAAAACATACGCTAATCCAATATCAGGTGCCGAAGAGAAACATAAAATAGAGGTTGAACTTTGTCAATTGGCTGATTTTGTTGTCTCTATTGGTCCTAAGTTAAACGAAGCTTTCTGCTGTTATCTTTCTTCGTGTAAAAAGGACGACGTGGTGTTCAACTTTACTCCCGGTATTTTCAGTGAGTTTCTTGAAGTTCAACAGGTTGCTGAAAGAAAAGGAAAATTCCAAATTCTTCTTTTTGGTCGTGGAGACGAAGAAGACTTCTTAGTGAAAGGATTTGATCTTGCAGCCGAAGCAGTTGCTTCATTAGATAACATTAAACTAGTTTTTGTTGGTGCACCGGAGGGAGAGTTAGAGGAAGTAAAAAACCGTTTCCTGAAGTGTGGTATTCGTGCGACCGACTTAACTGTCAGGAGTTTTTTAAAAGACCGGCAAAGTTTGAAAAGGTTGTTTTGTGAAGTGGATCTAGTTGTCATGCCTTCAAGAACAGAAGGTTTTGGACTTACAGCACTGGAGGCCCTATCTGCTGGTCTTCCCATACTTGTAAGTAGAAATTCAGGCTTTGGAGAGGCCCTGGGTGAAGTACTATTTGGACAGTATTTTGTCGTTCACTCAGACAATGTCCAGGAATGGGTAAATGCAATCAAGGTCTTGCGGGACAGTGACAGGAAAAAGAGACTTAAAGAGTCTCGAGAATTGCGTTCTTCATACGCAAAAACCTACTGCTGGAAGGAACAATGTGAAGCATTTGTTCGAAAAATGATAAGTTTGGTTCAAGGTAAGAGTTTTTACCATTTTTCTATATCATTTAGGTTCAACATCTTCATATCTCAAAAAGCACTCTCTAGTCCAAAACGAAACACGTATGAGCCCACCATTCTTACCTACGTCAGAGTAAATCCTAGTCGTAGTGTCTAGAAGGCGTCCGATCTGGCATCGTCAAAGGACAACCAGAGCTATAACCCTTGCGTGGCCCAGTTTCCAATAGGGGAGAGCCAGACCTATGATGAGTTCTCGGCTTTACGCGCTCTCACATCCAGCCAGACAAACCACTGTATTTTTTACTGTAATGGCTGCGTTCTTGGGAAAAAAGACCATGATGGTGAAAACTTTAAAAGGGTAGTTTAGGCCTCTGCGACTGGTGAACCTTTTCAAAAGATCACAATAAAAAGGAGAAGCTCTAAAAAATATATCCGTATATACCTTTTTTGTTTGATTTTAAAAGTCATAGCTTTAAATAAAGTGGAGCTTATGTTAGACTGCTCACGGCTATAGGTTCAGTATTAAGCTGGACAAAAAATATTTCTTTTGGCAATATTGGCTTTATTTTGTTACAGTGATCTGATGATTTACTGGTTAAGAAATGTCACTGAAGTAAGCAGTGAGATTTTTATGATTATTCATGATTATTTTTTAGATGCAGGTAAGTATTTTAAAGATGTTTATGACCGCACAGACGACGCGTCAATAAATATTTGATTCTGACCTCGTTTACTATCCGTGTTAGGAGGTCCATCAACGCAATACCAGAGCGTCACACTTGAGGAAGCTTCTCAACAAACGGACACCTCCAGTGCACGACTTCCAGGTATATACCTAGTAACTCAAAAGGTGGACAAAAGATAAAATGATATAATTCTTCGTTGATTTTTGTACGGTACAAAAACCTTTCAATATAAATTACGCTTTTGTCCTTGTTTATTTGACCAAGGCAAAGTAGAAACCTTTTTTCTTTTAAACCCCATTTTCGTTTCACTAGAAACGGACCCAGACATCCAGATAAGGTCACATGAGCGTTTCGCATTGAATTCAACCGACCATCGACCATATTGCTAACGCAGACATCTACATCCGCATTCAAATTGTTGAAACGTTTACGAATGTCTTTGCCTCTTCGCCTTCAATTTTGTTGTTTTTGGCTCAAGGCGTTTGACGCGTGAGGGAAAGGGTGGGGGATAAATACGTGTATTCGTGTACTAGTCGGGTACACAGGAAACCAAAATGTGACACCCACGGGCATTTTTTTCTGATTCTTGGCAACATAACCATTCTTACAACCTTGAGTACGCCTGGAAGGAGCCTACCTGAGTACGCAGATTACGAAAATCATTGTTACCAAGTTCAATTCTTGTGTTAAGGTGGAGTTTTGGGCATTTCACTATGAAGTCAATGCCAAAATAAGGAGTTTTCTTTCCTTTAACAAATCTAAGTTTAATACAGACAAAAGTTCTTGTAAAGCGTTACTAAAAAACTGTAAAGTTCATTCTAAGAATTTCTGACTAATTTTACGTCGCTTGCTTTTTTATCAAGCCATCACGTGACAATTGACTGCGCCCTATTATCTAAAAATCACCTTATCACGGGTATATTTGACATTTTGTTGAAAAAACGTAACACTTGGGAATACATGTACAAATTCTTGTTTACCTTGTACAATGTTGAATCTTAGTAATTTCACAATTCACTTTGTCTTTCCTGTCTTTCTTGGCCTCTTGATGGTGACTTGGGTTGAATTCATGTAACATAATTATTTCACCCACTTGCAGCAATAACTGAATTGCTGGGGAAGGTCATTGTCACATACAATTAACCATTTACATACATTCACTGAAATTTATAAATTACAAAGTCATTAATTCTCCTGGTATGACCTTGTTGACGTCTTGGAAGTCGGACCCTTATGCTGTAATGAGACTCAATAGCGGCAGGGAAGGGGACGACGTTCTTAAGGGGGGGGGGGGGGGGGACATTTGGCGTGTAGTAGCCATAAACCGCTTACAAGCACCTACTCTCCTGTCACTAAGAGACTCCAGGCAGGCCAAGACCAAGGCCTCCGTACAGTCTACCCGACCAAATATTATATTGAGAGCTTTCCGCTGTACAGACTCAATTAACTCGTCCAGATATAAAGGGATCGCAGCCCAAACTGGTGAGGCGTACTCAACAATGGATCTAACAATACTACAGTAGACTAACACGAGATCGTTAGTGCCTAGTCCAACTCTCTTGAGGGTCCGCAGCACAAACAATCGCTTAATCGCTTTTTTATGGACAATGTTCGTTCCAAGAGGGGTCATTAGAGATAATAACCCTCAAGAGTTTATAACTAGATACTCTATCAATTACTATACCATTAAGCTGAATTGGTGTTACAACAGTGGGTTGATACATCAAAAAGTTGGTAACCATATCTTTACATTTTTTTCTCATTAAGCCGCATGTTACGCATGGAAGCGTAGGTGTTAATATTTGCGGAGATAAATGGAAGATAGCTAGGCGAACATCGAGGAATAGATTCAAATACCGAGGTGTTATCAACGTATTTAATCCTATATCTCCACTCCCTACAGAGATTGTTCACTAATATGGCGAACAGCAACGGCGCGAGTTTTGTTCCTTGTGGTATTCACCCATTCGGTGTAACTGGATGCGAATAAACCTGACCGATTCGCACTCATTGTGAACGGTCCGTTAAAAACGAGTCGATCCATCTGATAGTGGCCTCATGCACGCGCAGCAGCTCTATTTCTTGGATAAGGTTATTGTGAACGACTAAATCAAAACCTTTACTGAAATCAGTAAAGAAGATGTGTGCATATAAGTGTCCCCTTGGTCAAGGGCCTCAAGGATGACTTGGAGGAAGAAAACAAGAGCGTGGGTTGTGGACTTCCCGGCCAGAGCAAACTGGTGGGTGTCGAGCTTGTTACAGACTTGCTTGAAGAGGGAATCCAGCGTAAGCCCTTCCATGACCTTTGCAATGATGGGGCGTGAGAGGAATAGGCCGAAGATCTTGTTCAACTACTTTGGGTGGCGAACATTTTGGTACAGGGACAACTTCGGATTGCTTAAGAGGCACAGGGACGTATCCTTGTACCATCGAGGCATTATAGATATTAGTGACGACTGGTGAAAGTTCAAAAGCAAACTCTTTCCAGACTTTCCCCGGGATGGGATCAGGCCCCTCCTGACTTGTTCGATTTAATGCCCCAACATGAATCAACGACAAAAAATCGTCTTCTTGTGGCTTGTAGTGAGGCGTTGTGAGCATTTCGTCATCATAGCAGCGTCATTACTCAGGTAGGAACTGTCTGCAATGATCTTATGGCAATATTTGCGCGAAGCAAGAAGTGGTTCTCTCTCTGAAACGTCCAGCGTCAGTTGCTGGACAAATTTGAACAAGTTTCAACTTTTTTATGAGCTTCTCTTTAAATGATATTCCCCTGCTCATAAGCAACTTCCGTATTTGTGTACTGGTTTCTTGCACTAGCTTGTCATACCTCAACCATACGTCAGATAGCTCGAGTATTTGCTTACGATCTGCAGCATAGTGGATCTCAGAACAGATAAGAATCCTAGCGATCCTAGAAGATTTCTCGTTACTTATAAGCGCTCAGACACTTCTTGTGATACTTTCTCTTTGCAACAGTGAGATCGATGGCCCCAGCAAGGTGGAATCTCATTTTATTATCCAGATATGATGATTCAATTGCAATAACTGAATTGTTACCATTGAATGCCGTAACGGATATGAGTGCTCAGTTCTTGGGGGTTTTAATTGTTGGCAAAATACACAAAGACTCCGCTTTACAGGTGCGACACCTCTCCTATTACTTCGTGATTCTTGCCCTCTTTATGACATGGAGGCCGCCTCGTTGTCAAAACGCGCTTTTTCCTGCGTTTTGGCGGTGGGCTATTTAATACCTTTTTTCTTCAAACGCTCAATTTTCACTTTGTGCGTAAATTCAAAATAACGATCCTGTGCCATTGGAGACAGCATGAATAAGAAATAGTTCCATCATGAGCGTTTATATCTGTTATGCCTTTAACTGCCTCTGTATTTTGTTCATCACAAACATTTGCTGCGCCTTTACAGCTTCAAACAGCTTCTGCACACCTCTCGTCGCTACTTGCAACAACAACAACACTTTATTTCACCCCATAATATACAAGAAATAAAAATTTATAACAATAGTACAGACGTTGATAGGGGCGCTGGCTGCCCGAAATAACCTAAGAGTTAAAAATGCCAGGCAGCCAGTTGAAAGAAAAGATGTTTAAATGTTTAGGTCAGGGACACAAGAACAAAGAAAACAGAGAAACGCACACAAAGAGTTAAGTAAACTACCAGTATATTAAAGAGACTAAAATTCATTCACTGCAAAACAGTATTATTTCCATTTTAAAGTTACCCTCATTAACTGATTTTTTTAACTCGGAGATTGTCGAGTTAAGTGGATTGAGTTTGTCGTCTAAAATTTTGGTAAATTGGTCGCAATTAATAGCCGGCATACTGGTAGACACTCACAATATTAAATAGATATATATCACACGCTACAGAACACTAGACTCAAATTCACTACATTTTCCTCAAGAGCGAAGAAATAAGCAGCCATCTTGTCCGCTGACCGCTCAAGGAAAGCTATACCTCCTCAGATTCTGAATTGAGGGCATCACTGCAGCTTCGTTTCTTTTTAGATGCCGCCATTCATGTACATTTTAAGCAGTCTGGCTATCCTCAACGATTTGAAATAACTTGAATTTCGAAGTTCCTCTACATTGTAGTTTATCTAGACGAAGGAAAAGGAGGAAGAATTTGCAAATGCCAAGAATTCGTGCTATGAAAGACTTGCTTATTTCTATATAATTTAATTGATAAAATTGTCACGAGAAATATCACAATTTTACCCATAACTAAATGTATGTGAATATTATATCAAAGGGTGTCGTCAACTGTCACGTGACAACTCAAAATTCGTACGAACAGCGTTTTAGAAATACTTTAAATAATTTTTACAATATACTTAGCACTCTTTGAAACAGTTTCTGGATTTATTAAATATATATTTATGAAAGCTAAGAAAACTCCTTATAAATACAATGATGTCACAAATGAAATGCTCCAAAACTCCTCCTTAACACAAGAATTGAGCTTAGCAACAACGTTTTTCGCAATCAGCGTACTCGAGTTAACTATGTTGCCAAAAATCAGACAAAAATGCCCGTGAGTGTCACAATTTGGTTTCCTCTGTACCCCACAAAAACGACGTACTTAATTTCATGTTTTCCGGCATTGTTTCAGCAAATTATGACTAAGATTGTCATAGCCAAACTTTTTGGGACTTGAGAACTATTCCCCGTGAATGCTTCAAAGCGCGAATGGTGTCTAAGCCTGGTCGCGCCGCTGACTTTTAACCTTGCTCTTCATAATTCAAGAAGATTTATGTTGTGGCGAAAACTACAAGTATGGATACGCAAAGAAAGCATATAATTTTGTCTTGGCAGATGATAAGTTAACTGCTGCAGTTTCGGCGAAAGAGAAGATTTTCTTTATCATCTCCTACTGGGTTCATAGTTCCATCGGGTAGTAAAATCCAATTTAGGCTGATAAAGAATAGAAAAAAAAGCAAAATCGTATAACGTATGACCAGCTGTGAAGGCCACGTTTACAAAAACCGTTGAGCTAATGGTATGGGTTTTTTTTAGAAAGTGAAAGGTATATCTCCTAATGTTTGATTCGGGTAAATTTATTGCCGAAAAGTGATTTGTCATGTGAAATGTGGAAATCTAAACAAGCAAATAATTTGGTTATGTTAAAGGTACCGTTCCTGTGGTGATTGAATTAGACAGTGCCACCTTTCAAAATAATCACCGTGGAGATCTTACGTCTTTGATGAAGGAGATGGCAAACCAATTTTTTGACACAATGGCAGCTGATATTCCAAACAAAGAAAAGGCTAAGTGCCTATTTTACTATTTGGAAGGAGTCCGTCAAGTTAAAGTCAAGGAGGCAAGTGAAGGTAGTTTGAAAATAACAGTGGAGTGTCACACTATTGAAATCCTTGAAGAGCTATGGAGGGACTACTGCTCTGGTCACCTAAATTCGGTTGCCGAGGAATACCTTTTGACAGATGACATCAAGAGGAGACTACATGTAGAGTTTGTCAAGTTGAAGACAACAATTTCACAAGAAGATTACTTCGTTTGCAAACGGTTTCTAGGAGGTAATTCATCACAGTTACCTTAGTTTTTAAATGTAACAAATGAGCAGAATAGTATCAGTGGCGGAATCAGGGGAGGGGCCCGGTCCCTTATTTTTTATTTATTTTTGATTGATTGATTTTGAAGAAGAGATAACTGACCAACCAAACTTTGTAAACAACGTGACGTAATTTTACTTCAGGTTCCCGCGCCCGCTTAAAAAAATGGCCCACAAACGGGGGAAAAACTCCCAAAAGCCGAGAAAGCTTTCAAAGGTTGAAACCAGGAATCGTACCTAAACACTGAGCAGGAATATGTTATTGCTTTACCACCCGGGCCAAACGTAATATTATGAAACCCATTGACGTCCCCGCAACTTCTTGAAGTTGTCACTTCAAAAAAACGATGCCTCGTTGACCCTGTGCATGCACAGTAAACTTATGTACTGCAAATAAGTTTTTAAAATTCTTATATTAAAAGTCTAGAGCCATTATATTAAATTCTTATGTTAAAAGTCTAAATTCATTAGCTGCGTATCGAAAAGTGTCCAAAACCTGAACCTGACATCTTCGCAAAAAGAGATGCGTGTAATGAATGTGAGAAGCATTTATTCAGCTTGGATGTTGTAGTCACGATCGTGTTTTGAGAGAATTTTATGAATGAACAAACTCAAAACAATAGACAAAGAAGCCGTTTCTTGAAAATGTTTATTCAAAATCCAAAAAGTTAATCCTTTAAAGCAATTCGGAAAACACTATCTGGATCGTGGATCCGTTCACGCAAGTGAAATCGGCTGAGCACATGGAAAAATTCAACACAAAATCCATCTCAAATCGGGGCACATTTTGTAATTTTTCTTTAGCGCCGAAGAGAAAAATTTATAAAACGTCGATGAAACATTTAAAAATACATAAATTCTCTTTCAAAAACGTAATTGTCTTGGCCATAGAGTGCAAAATGTACCTGAAAATTCAGCAAAAACTTCACTGCCTTGGTTGCATTTCAAAACAGACCATGCGTTCCGTCGTGAAGAAAACAAGGTTGAATTCCTCGAAGGACGATTTCTTGATGAAAAGCTTCCCTTCCTCCACAAAAAGAAAGCTGAGCATTCTTTTGAACTTTCTCTCT
>OZ037776.1:21995200-22087700 GCA_964035525.1 Porites cylindrica | reverse complement strand
TATTAAAAGGATTAATCATTGAGGAAGTAATTAAGAATATATACAGACGCTACATCAAATATAGTATGAATTCGAGGTAAAAATAATAATAATAATAATAATAAAAAACGAAACAGAACATATTCATCACAGAGAAAAAAAAAATATATATATATATATATATATATATTCATCAAAGAGCTTGTTAGCTTTTGGTCCCTAATACTCAGTAGGAAACACTCGAGGTGTATGTGTAATCTTATAATGGAGGTATTATGATGTATGTGCTTTGTTTTGGACAATTTCACTATATCAAGCCGCTAAAAGATAATAAATTTAAACCCTCTCCTTACTTAGCCTTTAAAATGCCCTTTTCAAATTATGATATGGCAAAGAACCCTTTTTTTCTTTTCCGGCCTTGACCAAGCAAACACTGATCTCATAGGCAAAGATCAAATACCAAACATGGAACGAGGAAGTGCTCAGGACATGAACAGAAAGCAAGAGAGCTTTGCTGAGGAATTAGCAAACAAAGAAGACGTTGGCAGATCTCTTAAGGAACGTCCGGCTTATCTGCAGAAAATAAGGTTACTTCATGACCCAAACCCAACTGAGGAACATGTTAATTCGCTACGGGTATCAGTGGAGTGTGAAAATCCAGAAATCCTTGAACAACTATGGCGAGACTACCGTTCTGGTTATTTGAATGTAGTTGCCGAAAAATGCTTACTGACAGATGATATAAAGAGGAGATTTCACTTGACGTCTGTGAAGTTTAGGACAACTATTTTGGAAGAAGACTACCTGGCGTGCAAAGACTTCCTTTTGAATAATACAGGTGGGTGGAGAAAAGTTATGGGGAAACGTTTGTGATACAAATTAACGATAAATAAGTTTGACATGTTTTACCAGGCTAATGATTTTGTAAAAGCACCCAATTTGATGGTGTTATTAATGATAATAAGTGTGATAGTGACTATTACATTTATTGTTGGTAACAACATATGACATAGAGTTCTTGGTGTCATTTTTTGTTGTTGGTTCTTTTTCTATTTCTCCCCGGGCTACTAAGAGAGCAATCAAAGTGTGGCAGAAAGGCAAGTCTTATCTCCACCCATATATCAAGCGGCCGACGAAACAAGGATCTTGTGTGTTGAAGAGAATGTGCAGAATCAATCTGAACAGGAATGCAGCATCCAGCGTGTGGATGACCTTATCCAGTCTTCTGAGAGGGAAACTACAACCCAAACTGTTCAAAACGCTCAAGTGTACGTTGCTGACGATACAGAAAACATGACTCAGATTGTTGATGAAACACGGAGGACGTATGTGACAACTGAGGATGTTGAAGAAACTCAGAATCAGTCTACTGACGGACAAAGGACTCAGGTTATCGGAGAAACCCGGAGCCAGTCCACTGAGGAAAAGAATAGTCCAGATGCTGGAAAAGTTCAGAACCAGTCTGCTGAGAGACAAAGAAATCGTTCCGTTTTAGATGCTCAGGGCCAGTATGCTCAGAGGCAAAGGAGTCAGGGTATTAAAGAAAATCGCAATGGATCTTTTGAAGAAGTAACACTCAAGGATTTAAAGGAGACTTACAGCAGGTCTTCTAAGGAAATAAATCCTTGGTTTCCTTATGTCAGCGAAACAAGGGATCAGTCAGCTGACAAACCTGTCTACACAGAATCCATTTTCAAGGATTATAAAGGTATTTAATGCTGTTTGTTTTGAAATTTTATAATTTATCTTTTTAAAGCGATTTTAAAATATTAATCACTTCCAATTCTGTTTTAGAAGGAAACATGACTTTTTTGAAAGAAAATGGTTAATACAGTAATGATTATTATGGTTGTGTGTACCAGTTATTTGTGTGTAGGTAGTAATACATAGTGTTGGTTCAAACTAAAGTTCAAATTTTTACCCATTCCTTTAATGGCTGAATTCTTGGCAAACATTCTAGCTCATTCTGTATCAAAGTTTTTTGTTTTCCTTTTTTTCGCTAGAGGTGTACAACACTTGGCAAGTAGTACTAAAATATTCTCTTTTCACCAGAGCGAGTAATAAAAAGTTTTGCTTCTTTTTTGTTTGAGAGGACTTCAATTATACAAACCTTTTTGCTGTGTTTACATAGTCTGATATAAATAATTCGAGTTGTCGACAGAATTCTTGAATGTTAACAAATCATCGACTTCGTCTCGGGTTTGCATTACTGACTTACGGAAAAAGTATTATATAAACCCCAATGAAATACCAGGTGAGCTTTCGCGCGAAAACTTGATATCTTCACATGTGAAAATATCTCCGTTACTATGGCTCTATAATAAATCGCGCCTTTCGCACTAAAAAAACTATTGAAGTGAAATAGTTTGGTATTTCATTGGTGTTTAGCATTAGCGCAGCGAACGAGTGAAAGATTTGTCAACACTCGAAGAGAAATTTTGTATCTCCGAGCGACCATGTAATATCCTCTATTTCTGTTGCTCAATGCAAGTTATATTTAGATGAATAGTTGATACACAGACTGTATACATTTTAAATTGTTTTGTTAATTTACCAGTACTTAAGACACCTCATTTAACAACTAGATGGTGCCTGCCCTTGGTAGGCAGGAGACTGCGTGAAAGATGATACCAGCAAACAAATAAACATCCTTTTTAGCTCATGGATGACGTAGTCGTGCCATGGGCTTTTAGAGGCACTCGATCACTCACCCACTCACTCACTCACTCACTCACTCAATCACTCACTCGATTCTCATTAATTTATTCATTAAAGTCAGATTGAACACTTTACTCTTATCTCCCTTACTTAGTATTACTTTTGTTCCAAGTGCCTTTTACGCATATATTTGGCATATTCTAGAGGGTACTAGTAAGGCGTACATTTTTTCCCAACACAAAAGATTAGCCGGTCGAAGATGGGTTTTGTATAAATGGAAATATTCTAAATAACACTGACAATATCATTTGCAAGAAATGGACTTGGAATTGTTTAAAGGACGTTGAAATAATTGAGCGTGGATCATTGTTGTATATTTGGATGAATTGTACACTTTTGTTCCCGATATTACTTGATATGGAGAGGATGCGACCGACAGGAGTGTGGAAGAGCTATCGAAGCCTGACGATGGGATTTCGTTCAGCGAATAAGCCAAAGAACCTTAATTCGGTCCTCGAATTGTGAAGCGACGTTGACGTTCACATGAGAAAGCAAATTATTTTCCAACTAAAAAGCGTTAGTAAAAGTACGATGGCCCAGGAGGGTCACAGTCCAGTATTGGTTTTGGACAGTCCAGTTATGGTTTTACACAGTCCAGTTATGGTTTTACACAGTCTAGTTTTAGTTTTTACACAGTCCAGTTTTAATTTTTACACAGTCCAGTTTTATTTTTTTACACAGTCCAGTTTTATTTTTACACAGTCCAGTTTTAATTTTTACACAGTCCAGTTTTATTTTTACACAGTCCAGTTTTAATTTTTGCACAGTCCAGTTTTATTTTTTTACACAGTCAAGTTTTATTTTTACACAGTCCAGTTTTAATTTTTACACAGTCCAGTTTTATTTTTTGTGTGGTTACCAGACCTCTCTCGCGCTAGTGCAACACTTGTTATCTAACGGCAGCCAATTTGTATTTCCTTGCGACGATGGATTCAATCATCAGGCAGGCTGTTCGAGAGGAACTGAGACGTTCAAGTTCTAGTCGTCCAGAAACTGCGTCTTCTACTAATCAAGATGATCAGGGAAGAAGTGAAAACGAATCAGATGCGGCTGGGTCATCACGAACAGTGGGCCGATGTTTGTAAAACGAAGACCTAAGACTTAAGACCCCTTGGACTAAAACGAAGACCCCTGTGGATTAAACTCTAAACACTTTGGATGTGTTTACGGTGATGATGACGTCAGTTTTGTTTAAATAAAAATTTTTCACATCATGTACATTCGTAGCCTTCCACGCAGGCGTTTTTGGGGGAGCTCGTTTTTCATTCCTCCCCATAAAAACGCCTACGTATAAAAGTGATCTTTGCGTTAAGTAGAAATGCTGAATATATAACAAGTGTCTAGAATATTAGCGGAGCTCCACCAGCGCGCAAGACACGTGTTAAAAACTTATTGCCCATACTTTGATCGTTCCATTATGCTCAAAGAATATATTCCCCCTTATATTCACAGTCTAAGCGATTACGATCTATTGTAAATAAAAGCTTAACAAATGTGCGGTAGCTTACAGCACATTAGTACCTCCAATCCAAGCCTTCTGCTGATCTAGTCGATTAACGCGATTTCCATAGCTTAAATAGAAGAATTAAAAAGTACGTTGCAAAGAAATACAGTTTATGATTTAGAGTAATCAATGGAGGTAAAATTAGAAAATTTACTTGGGCTAACATCGACAACAAAGCCGCACTTCGCCGGACGGACACCTTGATCCGCCATATTGATCGTCCAGCAAAGCATGATGGTCTACTCTGTCGGTTTTCGTTTTTGGTTTTTTGGTTTCCGTTTGTTAATGTTTATAATTAGGTTTTGGTTTTGGTTTTCATTATATAATTTAAAAGCAAAAACAAAAACTGAAAAGTAAAACTAACTAGTTTGGTAAAAATCAAAAAGTTAGAAACTAAAATGGACAAGTAAAAAAAAAAATAGAAACCGAAATCTCAACCGAAAAGCTAAATGGCGAAGTGAAAATCAAAAAGTGAAAAAACAAAAATGGAAAAGTGAAACGTGAAAACGAAATCACTATGTGGCCGTCCTGGGCTTCCGTAGCATTTCGAATGGTAAGCTTGAGTAATCATTGTATTTGATGTTTGTTTTTAACATCTAATTTCATGTAGTCGAACACAGTTTATGAGGCAAATTTATGCACGTTTGTAAGATTTGAGACAATGATTTGACCTAGTATCAGGTTTGATATAACCTTACAGAACTTTAAAAAGCCTTAGATATATTTTCTCAACGCAAATAGAAAGAAAACGTTCCGAAGAATATTCAGTTATAAATTTGGCTGTAGAAAGAAAACTTTGAGCGATTCTCTTGCCTTGAGTTCATCTTTGAGAAAAGCAAACACCGGGAAGCCGGCCTAAAACATAAACTTATTAAGCTTTAAGCTTTAAGACGCAGGATTTTCAGAAACACTTTAATAGTTGTCTCATTAATGAAAATTGTTGCCTCTGTTAATGCTTCACCGAATTATATTTCTTTTATTGATTGTTAGTAGTCTCTCTTGCAATTTTAATCGCTGTGCCGTTTGTTTTCAGTCGTTCATGAACATCGCTTGCAGGAGTTAACTCAAAATGCTACGCGTATCAAACGTCTTTTAAGATTACACATCGTTATAAAACCCTTAAATAAAAAAATAAACTTAATAAATTCTTTATTATGTTGAAGCGTAACTCTATTTATGTTCAGTGCAAATTTGGCACCCGTCAAAAGTGAGAACCGGCAGGCCGTATTAATTGATTTTGGAAATTTTTTGAACGGTTTCGCTAAAAGCCAAGGATTGATCGTCCTGAATATTGCTCTTAAGTTAACTGATTTGTGGATTACAATTTTATTGTTTGACTTAAATTATAAATTTATTAATGGGAGCTTCGCTTTTAGCCCTGGCTAAATCTATATATTAAGGTGCACATGTAATCGGATACTTCGACTGTGTCGGGTTTGAATTCGTAAGGCCAGAACACGTTCAGCTTCGGGCAAGGATCTAACTGCCTTAAAAGCGTGAGTGCTATAGAGATGCCAAAAAGTTATCGAAGAAATGCTGACGAAATGCTTTTTAAAACACTGTATGCCAAAAAGTAGATGCCAAAAACCAAATGCTAAATATACGTATGCCAAAAAACGCATATCAAAAATCAATGCCAAAGAAATGTAAACATTATCTATCAAGCAACCAACACACAGAGAAAGTCATGAGATATTAAAAAAAGAACAAGGAGAAAAGTGAATATGTTACAGTGCCCATGTAAGCAGTTTAAAACAAATGAATTTCAAAATGGAATGTCTCTCAAGCCTTCTAGTTACTATAAACACAGAGATGATAATCTTCAATATTCGGTTGTCAATAGTAACGAAACTCAATCACGAAATTCAAGAGCAGTGGTATTTAGCACCCATGCTCGTTTTCGATTCATTCATCCATGAGCTCTCTCCAAGGAGCCTTTGATTTCAAAACACGAACTGGTACAAAACGTTTGGGCTGCTTGCAATGATTCTAGCATTAATTTGTTTTGTATCCTTGTCAGTAGATTCATGTAGCTGTAAAAAAGGCTAGAGGAAAACGTTTACAAAGTTAAAACTAAAACTCGTTTTTTGCATTGATAAATGCAAACCAGAATCAAGCGGTGCTGGGGCACTTCTCTAAGTTGTTCATATACCACCGATGCACAGTTCTTAAAGTTGTCACTGTTTTGTCATTCATTATGTCATAAACATACTATAGGTTATTTGTTCTTTGTAAAAGTTTGTGAAGCATTTTGATGAAATTACTAACTTTTGCAGATACTGGTGTACGCCTCCTTCCCAGTTGTTTCCATGATCCTGATGATTTTTGTGAACCACTCAAAGCCAATGGCGCCCGCAGCATCGGCGATCATTATGTTCAAAACATTTGTGAGGCTCTCAAATGTAATAACACACTGTCTAATTTGGATTTGAGAGGGAAGAGCATTTCCTACGTTGGTGCCCAGTACCTTTTTGAGGCTCTCAAAGTGAATAACACGGTGACTAATTTGGATTTGAAAGGAAACAGCATTTCCGACGTTGGTGCCCAGTATCTTCCTGAGGCTCTCAAAGTTAATAAGACAGTGACTAATTTGAATTTGAGTTGGAACAGAATTTCCGACGTTGGTGCCCTGTATGTTTCTGAGGCTCTCAAAGTAAATAACACGGTGACTAATGTGGATTTGAACGGAAACAGCATTTCCGACGTTGGTGCCCAGTATCTTTCTGAGGCTCTCAAAGTAAATAACACAGTGACTAATTTGTATTTGGGAGGAAACAGCATTTCCGACGTTGGTGCCCAGTATCTTTCTGAGGCTCTCAAAGTAAATAACACAGTGACTAATTTGTATTTGGGAGTAAACAGCATTTCCGACGTTGGTGCCCAGTATCTTTCTGAGGCTCTCAAAGTTAATAAGACAGTGACTAATTTGAATTTGAGTTTCAACAGAATTTCCGACGTTGATGCCCAGTATCTTTCTGAGGCTCTCAAAGTTAATAACACAGTGACTAATTTGGATTTGAAAGGAAACAGAATTTCCGACGTTGGTGCCCAGTATCTTTCTGAGGCTCTCAAAGTAAATAACACAGTGACTAATTTGTATTTGGGAGGAAACAGCATTTCCGACGTTGGTGACCAGTATCTTTCTGAGGCTCTCAAAGTTAATAAGACAGTGACTAATTTGGATTTGGGAGGAAACAGCATTTCCGACGTTGGTGCCCAGTATCTTTCTGAGGCTCTCAAAGTTAATAACACAGTGACTAATTTGTATTTGGGAGGAAACAGCATTTCCGACGTTGGTGACCAGTATCTTTCTGAGGCTCTCAAAGTTAATAAGACAGTGACTAATTTGGATTTGGGAGGAAACAGCATTTCCGACGTTGGTGCCCAGTATCTTTCTGAGGCTCTCAAAGTTAATAACACAGTGACTAATTTGGATTTGGGAGGAAACAGAATTTCCGACGTTGGTGCCCAGTATCTTTCTGAGGCTCTCAAAGTTAATAAGACAGTGACTTATTTGGATTTGGGAGGAAACAGCATTTCCTACGTTGGTGCCCAGTATCTTTCTGAGGCTCTCAAAGTTAATAACACAGTGACTAATTTGGATTTGGGAGGAAACAGAATTTCCGACGTTGGTGCCCAGTATCTTTCTGAGGCTCTCAAAGTTAATAAGACAGTGACTTATTTGGATTTGGGAGGAAACAGCATTTCCTACGTTGGTGCCCAGTATCTTTCTGAGGCTCTCAAAGTTAATAACACAGTGACTAATTTGGATTTGGGAGGAAACAGAATTTCCGACGTTGGTGCCCAGTATCTTTCTGAGGCTCTCAAAGTAAATAACACGGTGACTAATTTGGATTTGGAACGAAACAGCATTTCCGACGTTGGTGCCCAGTATCTTTCTGAGGCTCTCAAAGTAAATAACACGGTGACTAATTTGGATTTGGAACGAAACAGCATTTCCGACGTTGGTGCCCAGTATCTTTCTGAGGCTCTCAAAGTTAATAAGACAGTGACTAATTTGAATTTGGAACGAAACAGCATTTCCGACGTTGGTGCCCAGTATCTTTCTGAGGCTCTCAAAGTTAATAAGACAGTGACTAATTTGAATTTGGAACGAAACAGCATTTCCGACGTTGGTGCCCAGTATCTTTCTGAGGCTCTCAAAGTTAATAATACAGTGACTTATTTGGATTTGGGAAGGAACACGATTTCTGACGTTGGTGCCCAGTATCTTTCTGAGGCCCTCAAGGTGAACAAAAGAGTGACTATTTCTGGTGTGGATTTATCTTTGTACAGGATTGGCCATAGTGGAGAGTCCGATGATCTTCCTGTGGTGATGTCGTCTGTCCTACATTTATTTGAAGCGAAAGGTCAACACAAGTAAGTATAGAGAGTCGTTTGTCGAATTACAGTAAACACCCGCATACAAGAACCTTTGGATTAAGAACCTCTTGGCGGAAATTTGCCAATTTAAAACCCGAAATGCAAGAACCTGTTTGGCCGAGCAAGATCAAGCAGTTTCTTATATGTGTGGTTATTGTGATAAACAATTTAATCAAGGAATGTAACTTTGAGATCGAAAATTTAAGTATAACTGGCACATAATATTCCAAACTGTATATAAATTTGGCAATCAGTTTTGTTAGGGTTATAGTACAATTGTGAATAAATGCTGTATTTTTAAGGATCGAACCCGCTGATGTATTTTTTTTTTCTGTTAATCAGCAATTTATCATCTTCTTTATAAAAATGAAGAACCTACTGAACCTGAATTGCCAAGAGGTACCACAAAATACAAGAACCTATTTTACCAGACTTCAAAAAAGTGGGTTCTTATATGCGGGTTTACTGTAGTTGTTTTCTACTAGAAAGAACATAAATCATTTTGATCAACTTTTTTGTCAACACCTGTCAGAAGCTAGAACGTCATTAACGACATCAGCTATGATAAGCTTAAGAAAAAATGTTTTGACAAAAAGTTCCGTTAAGGAATTACGAGAACTTTACATGATTAATGATAACAATAGATGAAAAACAAAAACAACTAATGGATATCTAGGAAGCACTTCAGCGCATTCTTAAAACGGCCTAGGCTCCGAGCCTCTACAATAGATCCCGGTAGACTATTCCAGTCCCGCACGATTCGGATAGGAAAAGAATATTTATATGGATTACAGTTTGCTTGCTTAACATATTGCTTATACGAGTGGTTAGCGCGGGTTGAGTTACACTTTATAAATTGACAAAGATCGGCAAATGTTAGTTTGTTCATGCCAAAAACGATCTTTTAGCATTCAACTAAACCGAAGAAAAAATCTACATTTTTCGAGTGTAGACCACTTTAGCTTCCTTAAACGATCTTCGTGTTCCATCTCCCCACGTTTTTGCAAGCCGAAAGGCTCTTCGCTCAACTTTTTCTAACGTTAGCACAGTCTTAGCCAAATATGAATTCCAGGCCGGAGCAGCGTATTCAAGAAACGGGTGCACAAGAGATTTGTATAACGTAGAGAACGCGCCGGGATTCGACGAACTTACTGTTCTGTGAACCAAACCCAATAATTTGTTAGCTTTGTTAACAGTCTTCCAGGCGTTTGGTACTTCGCCAGCAAAAAATGATCTGTTAAGAAGTGAACAAAAGTTCGGAGCGATTTCAATCGCGCATTTTTTCAGTACACGCGGCGGGAGGTGGTCAGGTTCTGGGAATTCTTGGTGGAGGTGTGCGGCCCGGTTCTGCAAATCCTGACCCTATTTCAGACCAAAAAATGTCATTTTTCACACCCGTTTTCGGACCTGGCCTCTAAAATCCATATCCATTCTCAGACCTGGCCTCTAAGAAATTATGTCATCATTACGTAGATTTCTTAAAATCCATTTCGAATTGGGTTATTTCTCTTTCTTTCTTACTTACTTGGAATTGAAACAATAAATACGTTCGTAAGCTCCCATAGTTTCCTTCAAAAGCATACCCGATTCCAGACCAAAATAGGCAAAGTCTATACCCTTTTTCAGACCAAAACGTACGCAAAAACCCTAACCTTTGGGGCAGCACGTACCTATATGGCTTATTTAGGGGATTACCCCCCCCCCCCCCCCCCCCCCCGACGGAGGATTTAGATTTCTCAGAAGGCGAGAAACTTCATTTGTGTTACAAAGGCTTATTCTATTCTGCGAAACGAAACGAAACGATATGTATTGAGAAGGAAATGAAAATCCTAAACACATTTTGAGACAACATTGACAATGTGTTTGGAAGCAATAGCTAACGAATAATGACGGATTTTTACCTTTTTCGAAAAGTAGTACTTTCGCTAGAATTACTATTTTGCGAAATGGCGTGTTTTCAACATTTTATTGGTAAACACAATTTGTTATAGACGAAAAGGACGCATTTGTGGGGAATTCCCGGTAATAGGGAACGTTAATGTACATTAAACAAAGATAAACTATTTTTTAGGTTTAGAAACTTGTGTAAGCAATATATCGATAAATGAAGGCACACACGTAGCTGACGTCATCAGTTTCATATGGCAAAATTCTTCCATATTAGGTAGACAATAGCTGGTTATGATTAAATATGCGTGTGATTTTAGTCAATCAGAATCAGAGAAATGTTTTGAATGAATAATAATGTCTGATAGTTGTCATTTTCAAGATAAAAACTTATTACTACCGTCATGATCTTTTTTGATGACAGGTCAGAACTGAGTATTAAAGCGATTATTATCTACACTGGGAACACTTACTAGGTTAATAACGCGGCCCTCTTACTACTTCATTAACGTTTGTCGGTCGCAGGTGTGCAAAATTGTCCTGGATACGAGTTTCGATAGAAACAACGAGAACATGCCAGGGTTATTTAAGCATTTGCAACATGCGGAAAATATAGCTCTTATAAGACTAGAGTTTACAAAGTGTAGTTATAATGCTGAAAGCAGGTGCTGGGCAGTAAAACAACGTCTGATTATAACAAACGATGAACTAACATACACATTTTACTGATTACACACCCTATTATTGGATCAATTGATAGTCGTTGGATTTGAATTTGGATTTACAGTCATACGAAAATAATTTGAAACTGTTTGTGGGGGCGTAGCTGACGCGAGCAGATGGATCACTGCCTTACTAATGTCAGTATCCACAAAATGTGCCGCAGCATTACTATCTTTTAGATACCCTAGTTTATTTTATTATTTTGCCACACAGAATAAATTACAACAAGTAGAATAAAAAACATTATAAATAGGTACATAACCTTAAATCAAAAAAGGTTTACAGCTGGGAAGAAGTGACTGAGGCGGCGAAATCTCCGAGGAGCCAACGAGTTTATGACGAATAGAGATTTCCCCCACCGGCAATTTAAATACTAGACAGTATTTAAAAATAAAAGAAAAAAGACGTGTGTAAGGATATAAATATGTTTAGAGAAAAAATATAGATATGTAGTAATTAGGTATTTAGGCTGCATCCTGTCTGGCCGTTAAAAATGGTTTTATCACGCGCTTATAATAACTACATTAAAAGTTTGGGGCGTTTTTGATGTTGCCCGGTAAAGAATTCCATATTCTAGGTCCTTGAAACAGGATCGAAAATATTTGTTCTACAGGTATGAGGTCGGTAACAGTCTAAATATCTGGTTAAATATTGATGAATCTTACTGCCAGTTTGAAAGATTTGAGTAAAAGAAATAGGTAAAGCATCATTATGTCGGGCGCGACAAAAGTTTTGAAGCGCAGACGGAAAAGCCCCTGGGTGCCGACTCTCACCGGACCATTTCCAAACGGTCAAGCGAATGCTGGCTCCTGATTAGGCACAAAAAATGCTTTGTATTATTGTGCCCAATCGGCGAACAGCATCTCCTGAGTTCTTTTCGTGAGTTCGTACATGATGGCTATTGATTCGATCACGGCTTGACTGTTTCATGCACCAAAGAAATGCATGCAGTCAGGAATCTTACGGTTTGATATAAACGCTACGTTTCAAATGAAATACTGGTAGTCTTTACACTAGAGCCTAAATAAGCTAAGAAATATTTCAAGACAAGTAAATTTTAAATTCTTCAAGTAAAAGAAAGCTTCACACACAACCTATCTTTTTTCTTCAGGTTTTCCCACGCAACGCCTTTCTCACCCGAGCTTTCTCAAGCTTGGAATCCGCAAGTTCGCTAAGTCGGTTTTAATGAGATGCAAAGTAAAGTTACTTGAGATTTTGCTTAGGCCTTCACACACGCATTTTTAGTTAACTAAAACTTAGCAGCTCTTAAGTCTTACTTAACAGCCTAGAGTAAAGACAACCACTGTCTACACGAAAAATAAAGACGCTTTTCCAAAAATACAAGCTTGAGCTTACAACAGGTATTCACGCTTGCATCGATCACGCCTTCGTAAATATAAGGGAGTTAATATGCCAGGATAGCTGACAACCACGAAAACGTCGCATGAAGAGTGAACGCACGTTTTTTCAGTCTCTATCGTGATTATTACAACTCACTTACTTTGTCAAATGCAAGCGAACTCTTCTGGAGCTGAATTTCTATCAACCATATCCAAGTTCATAAAGAGAAAGAAAATTTTGTCATTGCTTGTTTACGTTCTTCCCAAACGTGAAATTAGGCATTTTCACGTGGTAGTCGTGCAGTGACGGCAAAGAAATATACAAAAAAGCGCGATGCACGTGCAAAGTTGTTGCTTTGCCTTGTCAAGCCATTGCTTTTTTTACTTTCTCGTCGCCGCTTCATCTTAAACTTCCTACTATTTACGATACATTGTGATCCGTCAGAAACAGAATTTTCTCAGTGCAAATTAAATTGCTCCTGCTGACAGCATCCGAAACGTTTTTCGACTGATCGGTAGTTCCTTCGTTTCTGGTTAGGAAAGCTTGGTGAACGAACCGGGCAACTGTGGCGAGATAATAGCCGTCGTGTACGAACTCACGAAAAGAACTCAAGAGATGCTGTTCGCCGATTGGGCACAATAATACAAAGCATTTTTTGTGCCCAATCAGGAACCAGCATTCTCTTGACCGTTTGGAAATGGTCCGGTGAGAGTCGGTACCCAGGGGCTCTTCCGCCCATGCTTGAAAACTTTCGTGGCGCCTTTTAACCGGCCCGACTGACTGCCCCTGGGTCTCCGAGGATGCATTATGATATAAGAACATGAAAGAACTTACTTGGAGAGAGCAGATACTAAAAACATCAAGAATTTTCAAATTTGCAAAAAGAGGTTTAGTTGAAGGCTTGTAGTCAGCCTTACAGATCGCCCGGAATGCTCTTTTCTGTAGTAGGTAGATTTGTGGCTGGTTGGTGACATTGGAAGACGCCCAAATGAAATTGCAGTATGTAAGATATGGATAGAAAAGCGCATAATATAGTGTAAGAAGAGATTTTGAGGGCAAATAGTATTTAGCTTTATAAAGTAACCCGACAGATTTAGAAATCTTAGCCGCAGTAACATTAACATGGGTTTTCCACATAAGGTGCTGATCAATATAAACTCCGAGGAACTTTATAAAGGAACTCTATAAAAATCTGTTTTGTGAGAGGTAACGTATTTTGCCTTGGTTTGAAAATCATTAGTTTTGTTTTCTTAACGTTGATTGATAACTTATTGGCTTTTAGCCAAGTTGAAACAGGAGCTGGTCGTTAAGAAGGCTGGTAAGTACACCCAGGTCACTATGTTCAAAAAATGTACTGGTTTCATCAGCAAATAATATTAATTTGAGTTCATTAGGGGAAGCTGTGAGATCATTAATATAAATAATGAAAAATAGGGGGCCTAGTATAGAGCCTTGCGGTATGCCACAAATTTGTCATAAAGCATCGGATTTACTAGCGACAATTTGGACAAATTACTTTTTATTACGAAAATAGTCAATTATCCATTGATGGGCTGTCCCGGTGATGCCAGTTCCTTCCAATTGTGATAGTGGTATTGCGTGATCTAGGGTATCGAAGGCTTTTGATAAGTCAACAAATATACCAGCTAAATTCATTTTGGCAGTCAACGGCGTTAGCAACTTTGTTTACAAAATTAATCAAAGTATGGGAAGTAGCGTTGTTACGCCGCAAAATGTAACAACTGATGTAAAATGTAACATTAACGCTAAATGTAACAACTTTTGACGCGAAATGTAATATTAACCCGAAATGTAACAACTTTTGACGCAAAATGTAACAACTTTTTAACGCGAAATGTAACACCTTTTTGACGCAAAATGAAACAATATTTTTAACGCGAAATGTAACAAGCAAAATGTTACAGCCTTGAAATAACTGAGAGACTTGGACATGAGCCTTGTAGATAAAGTGTAAATTGTCTGGTGGTTACAAAAACAGTTTATTTATAACGTTTTCTTATAATGTCAAATAAACTTACAAAACGATTTTCGATAATAGTAACTAAATCCTGAAACAGTCGAACGAATTGTTGTTTAGTATACCTTTCTGTACATATGTGACGCTGAAAAGAAAGTTGGCGTTACAACATCCGGGACGTATTAGATGGGTAGGGAGTTGAGCACGTATGAAATCGAGGCGAGTATCGATTACTGATCATTCTTTTCACACTTTCGTCAAGTGAAGACGCTTTCTGTTTTTATCCGATGCTGTCTGTTTTTACCCACCTCCTCCCCTTTTCCCTAAATGGAAAGTGTAGCGGAGCAGTCATCCGACCGCGTGAGATAATCAGCAGTGTTAAATGGGCGTTGGCATGGTTAATTTTTAAGGCAGCAGGACTGGGTTGGTATGAAATTTCTCACATTTACTGGAAGTCCGGTAAGACAAGAGAAATTTCATATCTATCTTATTGACTACGTTCAAAATTTTCTTTTGAAAGGTTACCTTTCTTAACTTTTACTTTAAACGTGCATTTCAATTGCTGATTGGTGCGTGTTTCCTACGGTGTTATTTTTCACATTTCTAGTCATATTCTTTTCGCATAGCTTGGGATATTTTCCATACGTTATGTTTAATAAGTTAGCGTTGTTGTTATTGTCCATACTTCTATTCCAAGGTTATGCATGACTTGTAACTTTATCACCTGTTTTACGACCTTTTGTAAGTTTATTTGACATTATAAAAAAAAAGTAGTGTGACATGGCGGTCGGACGCTGGTCGTTTGCGCTCTCTCGTTATTTATCTATTCTGTTTCTGCTCTCAACTATCATCTCTTCGTTACGCGTTTGTCGTGTATCTAATCCTGCCTCGGCTCTCCTGGTTGCTTTTAATGGTGACAGGCTCAACGTTCCATCTCGAAACCACTGTTCTAGTCGTCACTACAGCACAAGCCCATCAACTCCGCCATTTTGGAAGGCAAGAGCCGGACTCAAACTCGTCAAGCTTTCTTTGTGTGTAGGTTATTTGGTTCTACTGTCTGGAGATGTTAGTTTTAACCCTGGGCCTGTTAATGGACTGGATGACGTTGTTAAACTCCGTGGACTCAAGTTTATTCACCAAAACATTCAAAGCCTTGGCGATAAAATTGATCAGCTTCGCCTATTGTTACAAGAACACCATTCAGGCATACATATAATTACTCTTTCTGAGACCTGGATCAAGGCCGACAGGAGTGACAGTGAATATGAAATACCGGGTTATAGACTTTTTCGGAAGGACAGAAAGGGAAATCATGGCGGAGTTGCGGTTTTTGTTCATGACGAGTTAGTGGCAACGCGGAGGGATGATCTTGAATTGGATACCGTAGAAGGAATGTGGCTGGAAATTGCTGTTCCTAAATCACGCAGCTTTCTTGTTGGAAATTTTTACAGACCCGATCGTACCTCGCGGTATTACGATAAGGACTTTATGTTTAAGCTAAATGGTATCTTAGACACTGCTTCAGCTGAGGGCAAAGAGATGCTCCTTTTTGGTGACTTCAATTGTTGTTTTATGTCTAGTCACCGTAATGACTCCGATTGTAAACAACTCAAGTCGCTATTCAGGAGTCTAAATATCAAGCAGCTAATCGACCAGCCCACAAGGATTACTAAAAACTCGAAGTCACTTGTTGATTTAGTCGCTGTCAGTTGCCCGCAGAATGTGTGTGAGTCGGGGGTGGTTTCCGCCCATTTGAGTGACCATGAACTGGTTTATTGTGTTCGTAAATTAAACTGGAAAAGAGCACCTTCTCAAGTCAAGACCTTCCGAAATTATGCGCATTTCAATGTTGACGCTTTTCGAAAAGATCTGAAAGGTGTTACCTGGAATTCTGCTCCTGGTCCCGATGGACCTACCATTGTTGATGATCTCTGGCATTGCTTTAAGCGGAAATTTGTCACGATTGCTGATCGTCATGCACCGCTGACGCAGCGCCGCGTGCGCGGCATTGACAATTGTCCCTGGCTAAACGAGAGCATAAAGGTGACTATGCGCCAGCGTGATTATTTTCAAAAAAAAGCAATCAAAAGCAATGCCTCAGAGCATTGGGCAAACTATCGCCATTTTCGCAATCGTGTGACAAAAGAAATAAGGTCAGCGAAAGCGTCTTACAATAAACGGCTCATCGAGGAAAGTGGTGGTGATCACAGATCGTTTTGGAAGACGATTAAAAAAATCCTACCGGGAGAAAAGAAAGCTACTTCTCCAAACATTAAAGTGGACGGCGTTGTCTCTTCTGACAAACAATGCATTGCCAACGCATTTAATAAGTTTTTCGCATCTGCAGCAAGCAAATTGATGGCCACTTTACGGAAAACTTGTGGTAATAAACAGCGTGATTCCGATACTCCTGCCCGTCAGTATCCGCCGTTTAATTTTCTTGAGATCTCTGAGGAGTTTGTTATGTCTCAACTACGTAGCCTGAAATCTGGGAAGGCTGTGGGTTTGGACCGCATACCGGCTCGCCTGTTAAAAGATTCTGCGGACATTGTAGCTAAGCCGGTGGCGTTTATTATCAACACCTCGTTACGTACTGCCCAAGTTCCCAGTGATTGGAAATCCGCGCGGGTCATTTCACTCTTTAAAAAGGGAAAGGCTGATGAGATGGACAATTATCGCCCGATTTCCATTTTACCTGTTCTATCTAAGGTTTTAGAACGGGCTGTACATATCCAACTCTACAAATATCTCCAGCAAAACAAGATCTTGAGCCCTTATCAGTGCGGGTTTCGGAAGTGTCACTCGACAGAATTCGCTGCTCTTAGTTTTTCTGATAATATTCGTAGGAACATGGACCAAGGTCAATTAACTGGTGCTGTGTTTATTGACCTTCGCAAAGCTTTCGACACTGTGGATCATGCGGTACTTCTGGACAAGCTTTCCAATTTGGGGATTTTGGATAAAGAGCATGGCTGGTTTACGGATTACCTGTCGAACCGCACCCAAGTTGTGGAGTTTCAAGGGGTGACTTCTGCTTCGGAAGCCGTCTCTACTGGTGTGCCTCAGGGCTCTATCCTCGGACCATTATTGTTTATTCTACACATTAATGATTTACCAGACGTAGTGTCCGATTGCAATATTCTGATGTACGCTGATGACACTGTTTTATACTGATCATCCTCTCAAGCCTCTGTCATTCAAGACAAGCTGAATGCAGAACTGTCTAAGATTGATCACTGGCTTTCTTTTAATAGTCTGTTTGTTAATGTAACAAAAACCGAAGCTATGCTTTTCGGAACCGCCCCTAGATTATCTGCTGTTAACTCTTTGTCCATTACTTTAAATAACAATGTAATTAAGCGGGTTTTTCACTTCACTTATCTAGGTATAGTTTTTGATGACCGCCTTAGCTGGAACGAGCAAATAAAGTACCTAATTTCGAAGGCGGGAAAACGCGTAGGAATGCTCGGCAGGCTTCGCAGAAGCCTCACTAGAGAGAGTGCAAATGTAGTGTATTGTAGTCTAATTAGGCCAATTTTAGAATACTGTGTAAGTGTGTGGGGCTGTTGCAGGGAAGGTCGTAAACAAGACCTTGAAGCCCTCCAAAACCGGGCTGCTAGGATAGTGGCTTGTACTGTGCGCAGCAAGCAGGCATTGGACGTTCTGAAATGGCCCACCTTGGAGGAGCGCCGACGTCAATCTGTTTTTAAACTCGTTAAGAAATGCCTGCAAGGTCAATGTCCCCAGTATTTTAAACGATATTTTAAACGTAATAATACAATCCATGCGCGCGCTACTAGACAAAGCAACCTCTTACATCCGCCTGCTGTGAGAACTGAAATTGCAAAAAGATCCTTCGATTATTATGGTTGCACTCTTTTTAACGAATTATCTTATTGATATTCCGTGTTTTACATCTTTTAATCTTTTAATTGAAAATAGTTTTCTATTTATATTATTACCTGTATTAGTGTAATGTTTATATGTTCAGTGTGGTTTTTGTGCGTTGTTGCTCAGGGCTCCCATTGATAACAGACAGCTTTTTGCGTCTGAAGGGGCTACCCTGAGCGGTATAAATTAATAAAGGTTCTTCTTCTTCTTCTTCTTCTTCTTCTTCTTCTTCTATAAGAAAACTTTATGAATAAACTGTTTTTGTAACCACCAGACAATTTACACTTTATCTACATGGCTCATGTCCAAGTCTCTCAGTTATTTCAAGGCTGTAACATTTTGCTTGTTACATTTCACGTTAAAAATATTGATTCATTTTGCGTCAAAAGTTGTAACATTTCGGGTTAATGTTGTATTTCGCCTCAAAAGTTGTTACATTTCGCGTTAATGTTACATTTTGCGTCAATTGTTACATTTTGCGGCGTAAGAGTGGCCAGGACGAAAACCGTATTGGTGTTTAAATAATATGTCATTATCGACTAAGAATTGAAATATGCGATTATAAACAGCTCTTTCAAAAAATTTTTTAAATGGCAGGAAGTATAGAAATTGGTCGGTATTTTTGTACTAGACTAGCGTTTTCATATTTAAAGATGGAAATAATTTTAGATATTTTCAGTCTATCTGGAAAAACTCAGGTATACACTACCCACATTGATTACGGCATCTTTGCAAGTTAACTGTAGATTTCAGGATACACTACCCATGATACTACAGCATTGATTAGAGCATTTTTGCATGTTAACTGTGGATTTCGGGTATCCCCTACCCATGATACTACAGGCTTGATTACAGCGTTTTTGGTAAGTACTTGGTGTGGGCACTCATGTAATGGTCCGATCACGTAGTGGTTCGCCGTGCTAGAGGTACTTCATTACATTCTTACTCACCCGTCCTTACCCGCGCTAACACATCCTCAGACATCCGGCTTACCCGTACTTACACATCCTTAGTCATCCTTACCCGTACTTAGACATCCTAAGTCATCCTTAACCGTACTTAGACATCCTTAGTCATCCTTACCCGTACTTAGACATCCTCGGCCATCCTTACCCGTAATTAGACATCCTTAGTCATCCTTACCCGTACTTAGACATCCTCGGCCATCCTTACCCGTACTTAGACATCCTCAGCCATCCTTACCCGTACTTACACAGTCTTAGTCATCCTTACTGGTACTTAGACATCCTTAGTCATCCTTACCCGTAATTAGACATCCTCGGCCATCCTTACCCGTAATTAGACATCCTTAGTCATCCTTACCCGTACTTAGACATCCTCGGCCATCCTTACCCGTAATTAGACATCCTCAGCCATCCTTACCCGTACTTACACAGTCTTAGTCATCCTTACTGGTACTTAGACATCCTTAGTCATCCTTACCCGTACTTAGACATCCCTAGTCATCCTTACCTGTACTTAGACATCCTTAGTCATCCTTACCCGTACTTAGACATCCTTAGGCATCCTTACCCGTACTTAGACATCCTCAAGCATCCTTACCCGTGCTTAGACATCCTAAGCCATCCTTAACCGTACTTACACATCCTTAGTCATCCTTACCCGTACTTAGACATCCTAAGTCATCCTTAACCGTACTTAGACATCCTTAGTCATCCTTACCCGTACATAGACATCCTAAGTCATCCTTAACCGTACTTAGACGTCCTTAGTCATCCTTACCCGTACTCAGACATCCTCAGGCATCCTTACCCGTACTTAGACATCCTAAGCCATCCTTAACCGTACTTAGACGTCCTTAGTCATCCTTACCCATACGTAGACATCCCTAGTCATCCTTACCTGTACTTAGACATCCTAAGTCATCCTTACCCGTACTTAGACATCCTTAGTCATCCTAACCGGTACTTAGACATCCTTAGTCATCCTTACCCGTACTTAGAACGGCTTGGAAACTAAAATTTCGAGGACGTTTTTGGACTTTTTACATTTAGGGCATGAATTTTTCGTCATTTCAGGCCATGGAACCTAAAAATGAGCCTAGCTAGCTGTAAAAAGGGGCAATACGGAGGCAATACGTCCTAGCCGGCTTGATCACATGCTGTTTACGGAAAATTCCCTCATCCATCTCAGGAAATTCTGTATTTTAAAGCCTCCCCTAGGGCATGACTTAGCAACTGAGGACATTTCTGCTACGTTTTCAATGTTGGTTAGCATGCAAGGATTTTTCCCATGCCTATCGTCAATGATTTGCTCACTGGTAATAGAGGGGGTGCCCCAGAGTGGTTTTCCATTGAAATTGGCATGCAACAGAATTTCGCAAGCCCTGTAAGCATAATTTGAGGTTCCGTGACCTTCTCACCCAGGCCGGGAGAAGCCTAGTTTCTAGTAATAAGTAATTCATACCCAGCAAAATCTCCGGCATGCCGGGCATGCCAAATTTTCTGGCATGCCCGGCATGCCAAATTCTCTGACATGCCCGGCATGACAAATTCTCTGGCATCCCGGGCGTACCATAATCTGGGTCATGCCGGGCATGCCAAAATCGGTCTCTGGCATGCTCTCAACGCACAGGTTATAATTCCTTGAATCTACAGATATTTTAAGCCTGGCTAAAAAAAAACTAAACAGATCACCGTGCTTATCTTTTGATGTACGGTTACACGATGACGTCATTGCTATTCCTTTCATTTTCATAGATTTGGTTGTCCCAACGAAGTTTAAATAACAAAAGCTCTAATTTTCACAAGAAAGTAAAACCCTGAGGTATTCTGCCGTAGTAATAAAACAGCGTCATCGTGGAGATGACCTGTTGGGGGATTGTAAAAACTCCTCATCCCTTTTAATGAGTCTTTAATAGGATTCCCATTTCGCATTGCGAATAAAATGGAATTGACTGAAATCAGTAAAAAGAGAGACAGAGACTATTTTCATTGTATAATGAAATGCATCTATGTTCCATGAAAGCTTTTAAAAATACAAGGTTATGGAATATCTTTCAAAGTTCATTACAAACTGAGCTAAGCCCCAAAATCACTGTTCATCATTCAGTAAATTATGATGTTTGACAATGCAATGTGCTTGAATATAACGTTGCAATTACAAATCCCTCTAACGCAATTTTCCCTACGTTAGAAAAGCTGTTTTTATCTTGTTTCACATTTTGATAAGGAGTCTGAGTTCCTCTTTTTTGTTTTGTAGGCTTGCCAGGGATTAGTGTTTTTGTGTCATTACCAGTGTCTGTGTGCTTTGTTTTTAACCCAAAGTAAGTCAGTAATAACTGACAGTATCAAAGAACTGCTCTCTAGAAAAGTGATTATCTCCTCGTCATGTCTGAGGTTACCTGTAACAAAAAAGAAATGGAATGTTAACACATGCAAGGGCAATATGAAAAAAGAAATAGAACATGTAGACTCAGCTTCTCTTAACATATTTTCATACTGGCTTGTTGAGTCTGTTAAAAGTCGCAACTAATTGTCTGAGGCTAATTTCACAAGAGTGTGCAATTGAGATAAATGCATGGTAAATAAAGTGAAAGAAACGTGTTAGCCAATTTACATTGCGTTGTTCGATGATGTTTACATGCTCTTCTACTGCGAAATAAACCTTTGCATTTGGGTTTGCAAGTCAAGATTATCTCGAGTTTGACTGACACTTGAACAACAGTTTCATTTTTAAGCAGGTAAGGCGTAGACCCATATAAAGCCGGAATATGTACAGGAAACTCAGCGAAAAATTTTTCTTATCTTTTTGTGGCGATATTCTCTCATGGTCCGTCAACTGAGTAGGGGTTTTGAAGAAAAAATACATTAGGACCAAAGGTTAAAGCCTGTCCGGTTACATCATTTCGTATGTTACCTAGAGTTCTAATAAATAGGTCATAAAATAGAATTTAACGAGAGCGAATTTGTTTCTCAATCGGTGTATAAAAAAGTGAAGCTATCAAATGAGAAGTTTATAAAGTATCAACATTATTAAATTAAAAGCTCATATAATTAGGAAAATTCCTATACGAAAACAATGCTAGTGACATTAAATTGATCAGATAAAATTCTCACAAAGGATGTCGAATAAAAGCCTCATTGTTTGCTTTTGTTTTTGCGTAAACGTAAATTTTTCGGCCCACAAAGCAAAGTTGAAAAAGCGGCTAAATCTTAGTTTTTTAACGTTGAACATGTTTATTAGCTTAGTTTTTGTCAGTTTTAAAAGCTTTATAACCCAATCATAATTTTCGAGTTAAAATAGTACAAAATCATTTCAAAAACCATGTTCATTTAAAGTAGAGCCGGCAAACGTGAACATTTTGTAATTCAAAAGTCGGACCCAGCCAGGTTGTTTAAGCTTACTAAAGAGAATTTTTTGCATTTTAGCGTCCTATAAATTTACCAGAATCACCTCTCATAGGATTACTGTAGCAAAGCATTTTGTAGTACACTCGTAGACAAGCAATGTAAGCCTTAAGTCTTTGCTTGGATGAGATGTCCAAAAGAAAAATTAGTTTTGTGGACCTAAACGCAGATTCACAGACTGCTTATATTGAGTTGTTTACAACTTTGCATTGACACCTGCAGCATGTTCATTTTTTTAAAGCGAAATCCAAGTCTGATTTTGGCATTTGATTTACGGATATTTTATTTTGTCTCCAAAAGTGATTGTAATATCCGTTTGATTGTCTTTCAAACAACAGTCAAACTATTCAGCAAAAATAAGTAACTTTACTAGGACAGTGAAAAAATATGACGGTAGGTGCCAAAAATAATTATGCTCGAGCTATAAAATTAGATCTGACTTTTTTTAGCTTTGGTTTGTATGTTTTTGAAGTTTTCTCTAGTCTTCTTAGCAGCAGAAGAAGATTACAAGACGTACAAACAGAAACAATCCGAACTGAACGAGTTGACAACCACTTATGCCGCAGTTCTTAGGCATGCTCAACAGCAAGATAAACTGAATGCCAAAAAGCTAATTCACGGGATTTGTTCGATATTCAGGCTTTTCCTTTACAAATTAATACTAAATTTGTACTTACAGTCTCTCGCAGAATCCATTTCTTGTCCAGCATTCACCAACATCTCAACCACACACCGCAGAAAAAAAGACAAACAAGTGCGAAGAGACATCGTGACGCCACAACTGCCACGCTACAACAAACTAGATTCATCGTCATCCGAAAACACTTCTGCGGAAATTCGGCCGATTTCGTGCTTCCTCGGGGTATCTTCGGATGAAGCAGATGACGTTGCTCAAAGGACTATCGTCAGCAAGGAGTGAAACAGTTTGCGAGATTCGCATAGCCGACAAGAAGCGTACTGAAAACCTAAGCAAAATCTATCTGAGAAGGCAGTCCAAATTCACCAACTCTCGTACTGACTTGAACTACCTGGTAAGCTTAATTTTCACCAGTCTTTTAATGCTGTTGACCGGGAAACACTCCGACGCGATAAAACTTTAGCATGGATAAGTTTATACTGAGAAGATTTGTTATCTTATTGTTTAAAACGCTTTTCCGCGATCAAATTTAAATCTGGACCCAGAAATGTCAGTATCGGCTTGAAATAAAAGGATTAATCTTTGATTGCAAGTGAAGTATTCTATTTTATGTAGGAATATTGTTGTTTTGTTGTGCTTTTTATTTATAAATCCAGGCTTCTGTCTTCAGTTTTGCCAGTCGATCCCGTGACACACATTGTGACAAACATGACTTTTTTTGTTATAATCTGCATTTATTGCCAGGCATGAAACCTGTAACTTCAAGCTCCCTAAGATATATTTGGCGATTATATGTGATTCTCAGGATATGATGCTGAAGCGAACATCAAAATCAGTCTCGCTGGGCATGCCAATTTCAAGCCCGGCATGCCGGGCATGCCAAACCAAATGGCTTCACGATCGGCAAGCCTGGCATGCCAAACCAGAGGAGCAAAAACTGGGAATGAATTATCAACCCGGCGAGAGATCTGGGACCTAAGTTTAGCTGGGTCAATTTTGGGCTGCGAGGGCATGAACCCATTTTTTCCATGCCTATGAGATGTTTTTTCTAAGTACCAATGTTCCCTTGAATTTTGTCATGCCTATATATATAAAATTTCCCCTCTCTCATTAATCCTCAGACTGAATGCAATTTTTACGCTCGCTAGGCATGTTCAATTGAAAATCATGCCCATACCCTCATTCAAAACAAAATGCTATCAAATTTTAGTTTCCAAGCCGTTTTAGACATCCTAAGCCATCCTTGTCCGTACTTAGACGTCCTTAGTCATCCTTACCCGTACTTATCCATCCTCAGACATCTTTAACCGTACTTAGATATCCTCAGCCATCCTTACCCGTATTTAGACATCCTCAGCCATCCTTACCCGTATTTGGACATCCCTAAGTAGACAGACTGCAAATTATTTAAGGTGCTAAAAAATATATATCTACGTGTCGCAACTGTTCATCAGTAGGATGCCTAAAATGCGTGCAATTCCACAATTGGTTTCGGCTCCATTAAATCTTATACCAATTGCAGAACATTTGAGGAGGAGCCACCCACCCTGTGAGCACAGTCACGGACAATGTATAAGTGAGGAAAATAACGCAAAGTAAAATTAAGACGTTAAGAAACGAACTAAATGTACACGTCAATTAAATAAATAAACAAATAATGCGCGCGCTCAAAATAAAATTGTACGCGCACACGTACCGAGATACAACTGAAATACAACACTATGCAATAAATAAGTAATGTAAGGATACGATGGTGCAATTCAAGCCTGGATTGCTAATCTCATCTCCCGCAGGGCTGCACCATACTTCTCGACGATAAGACCATGGCGACTGAAGAATTTATTAAATGATTTCTGAAGTAGATTGGTTTCAAAGCCTTGCTGTCTGAGTCGTAATGAAAGTCCACGGAGTCTATTGATGAAGTCAACTTTGGACGTGCAAATTCTAGCATATCTCACCAGTTGAGATATGTAAACACCGTAAGCTAGTTATAAACACCGTAAGCACAGCTAGTTATAAACACCGTAAGCTAGTTATCCTTACCCGTACTTAGACATCGTCAGCCATCCTTACCCGTACTTAGACGTCCTCAGACATCCTTACCCGTACTTAGACATCCTCAGACATCCTTACCCGTACTTAGACATCCTCAGACATCCTTACCCGTACTTAGACATCCTCAGACATCCTTACCCGTACTTAGACATCCTTAGTAATCGTTAGCCATTATTACCCGTATTTAGACATCCTTACCCATAATTAGTCATCCTCAGCCATCCCTACCCTTACTTAGTCATCCTTAGCCATCCCTACCCGTAGTTAGTCATCCTTATCCGATCTTACACATCCTCGGCCATCCTTACACTTACACATCCTTTGCCGCCATCCTCAGTTACAAAAAACATTATTTTCTTTTGGTAGCTGTAGCAACTGCTACTTAAGTTCACCCAAAGAAGAACGCAACAAGTCAGAATAGAAAATGTGAAAGTAACGGAACGTACGCGTGTGCATGAGGCTTCTCTACGGAATATTTCCGGGCCGTTTCAGAGAGCCTACAGACTAGTAAAACGTCGTTTGGTAATTTTTTTGTTCGAAAAATATCTTTGTGGGGTTTGAAAATGTTGAGGATGAGGTCGTTGGAAATTATATTTCACGTTTCCTCGAGGGATTTTGAGGTAATACTTTTGCGTAATATAGAACTAAAAATTAATTGCCCTCCGTTGCTGGAAACAAACCGTAGCTGTCGTCCACGTGTCAAGCAAAAGAGCAAATACTACTCCTGAGTGGGTAGCCGCCTATTTTTCCTCAAAAAGTAACATTTTTGGTTACCATTACTCGCCAGCTAATAGAAACAAGCAATTTGGTGAGTGCCGTGAGTTAGTTTATTAAAACATTAAGTTTAAAAAGCTTTATATTTTAACTAATCACAGGCCTCCCGAATACAAAATAAATAGTAGAAAGTCGCCACGTGGTCTTAACCGTCGAAAAGTTTCAAGTTATTTTAAATCTTAATATTTCCACGTAATAATCGGCAACCTTCAAAAGCTCTAAACCTTAACCGTCGCCGGAAAATTTATTTTAAAAAAAAACCTTTAAAGGTCAAAGCTACCACCATATTGACTTACACATGTTTCCCAGTTGCAACGACATGGATAGCTAGCTCATTCTCTCTTGTCATGTGCTTCATCGCTTTTCAAAGTAAGTCAGATATCATTTTACTCTTACGAGAAAAATCTTAACCACTCATTGCAAGTAGATCAAGGCCTGGCTTTACACGTCTTTAATTGTTTTTAAAGGGAGTGAGGGGTGGTCTGTTGCGTATCCTGCTTTTGCGTTCTCATCCACTGTGAGACATTCACAGCCGTTTTCGCTGACACACAAAAGTTTTACTGGAGTCACAATCCGAGAGGAATAGTAGACTGACTTTACAGAAATGTTGTTTAAGGGAAATTATTTACAACCAAGACTTAAGCTACGTGAGTATTAATTTTGCAAGATTTCTTATACAAAGAGTGTTTCCTTAACCAAGTAGATATAAATTAGTATTACATCACAAAACAGCTTTACAGCTTCTTATATCCGGAAAAATATGGTTAATCTTGGCTTTAAAGGCGTGGGCAAAAGAGATTTATAAATGCTCGCTTTTTCGTATGAACTTGTAAAAGTTTTCCTTGTACAGAGAGTTCCAAAGTGATGACAAAATTATGGGATTTGTCAGGATATCCTAAAAGAGCAACATCCAAGAGGCCTATTTGCCAAGAATTAGCATTTTGGAGCAAATTGTGTCGAAGTTATGCTCTGATGATTCCATACAAATCCTTCTAAATTTGAGTTGGGTCTAAGTACGGGTAAGGATGGCTAAGGATGTGTAACTCCAGGTAAGGATACCTAAGCATGTCTAAGTACGGGTAAGGGTGACTGAGGATGACTAAGTACAGGTAAGGATGGCTGACGATGTCTAAGTACGGGTAAGGATGGCTAAGGATGACTAAGTACATGTAAGGATGGCTGACAATGTCTAATCACGGGTAAGGATGCCTGAGGATGTCTAAGTATGGGTAAGGATGTGTAAGTACGGGTAAGGATGGCTAAGGATTTCTAAGTACGGGTAAGGATGGCTAAGGATGTCTAAGTACGGGTAGGGATGTGTAAGTACGGGTAGGAATGGCTAAGGATGTCTAAGTACGGGTAAGGATGCCTGAGAATGTCTAGGTACGGGTAAGGATGGCTAAGGATGTCTAAGTACGGGTAAGGATGGCTAAGGATGTGCTAAGTACGGGTAGGGATGTGTAAGTACGGGTAGGGATGGCTAAGGATGTCTAAGTGCGGGTAAGGATGCCTGAGGATGTCTAGGTACGGGTAAGGATGGCTAAGGATGTCTAAGTACGGGTAGGGAAGTCTGAGGATGTCTAAGTACGGATAAGGATGTGTAAGTACGGCGGTAAAGATGGCTAAGGATGTCTAATTACGGGTAAGGATGCGTAAGTACGTGTAAGGATGCCTGAGGATGTCGAAGTACGGGTAAGGACGGCTAAGGATCTGTAAGTACAGGTAAGGATAGCTAAGGATGTCTAAGTACGGGTAAGGATGTCTGAGGATGTCTAAGTACGGGTAAGGATGGCTAAGGATGTCTAAATACGGGTAGGGATGTCTGAGGATGTCTAAGTACGGGTAGGGATGTCTGAGGATGTCTAATTACGGCTAATGATTTGTGGGGATGGGTAAGTACGGGTAAGACTATAATGAAGTACCTCTAACACGGCGAACCACTACGTGATCGGACCATTACGTGAGTACCTACACCAAGTACTTACCGCATTTTTGATATTCAATAACTGCAGATTGCAGGTATACACTGCCCATGATACTACAGCATTTATTACAGCATGTTTGTAAGTTACTAGCCAATTCCAACTGCGCAATGAGGCGATAAACAAACAAAAAGGACGCAAGCTAATGGCAGAAATAGCAAGCAAAACACTAAATATCTGAAACTGACAAGACTAGCTGGAAACCTACTCGATGAAAACAAAGCAGAAAGTGAACAAATGGAAGAAATGAGCGAAACTAAGGTGGGTACAAGACGCAACAAGAAAGTTGATACATATTCCAACAATAAAACGCGAACACGGAACCGACTTTGCTACCCCACTTCGCCAAGAGCTACGGACGCAGAGCGAGCCATAACGCGGAAACTACCCCTGGAGTGACCGGTAAAACATTGGTAGGCAGAAAAGGCAAAACGTGGGGTCACAGATAAGTTTTCCAAAACGGCTTGTGGCGGTTGAACCACAGCGAAACTTTGAAGTCCCTTCCACTAAACTACGTTGAACCAGCTAAGAGGCGGGCAAAAACCGAGCAATTGTTAAGCAAGGGCCGCAATGCATCATGCCACCAGCGCGCAGGCCCAACACGACGGAATTTAGAGGAGTTACTTATTTCCCGCGTCACGGGCCATTGTGTATGCAGTGAGAATATTTATTCAGGCCCCTATTACGCAAGAGGGAACGAGAGCTCTGTAATGTCTTCTCTCTTCAATCTCTTCATAGAGAAAAAAATATGGGACAACTAATTAAGCTGTGCTCAACAACATAAAAAAATAATAATTAAAAATAATAATTAAATCAATAATTAGGTAATTAAAAGATTAAAATATCATTGTCGTCTGCAAGCTGGTGGTTTTTCTTTTTAAGACGCCACTGGAGACAGGTAACGGACTGCTCCACTCGATTTTCCGGTTTTCCGTTATTCGTTTCTTTTTTTTATTATTTTCCACAGAAAGAGGACTGGACTATACAAAGAGGAGGAGAGATTCCCCGTTGCCTCTCCTTCTCGTGTTGAAACCCGCAAAACTTTTCTCAGTGGAAAGATCAGGTGAATTAATCTTTGAAAAATACATTAAACCCTTACAAGGGCCTCATTCACCAGCTTTCCTAAGCTGAGATATATATCTCAAGTATTGTCTCATAACAAGAGCATCTTTTAAGAGACAATATCTACGATATATGTTACCTTAAGTTATAACATAGCTAGAACATTCGTCTGATCAAATTTGATAGTGCGAGCGTGCTTCACATTCATCTTGATGGCGTCAAAAAACTAATACCTCGAGGTCCAATGAGCTAAGCAATTATCTGAGGTGCATACATGTACACGATGACGCGTTTACCATGTGTTTATGATTGACAATTGATTCAGGCGTAAGCGTGCGCATGTCGAGATATGAAGCACGTGGGAAGTCTGGAGAGCACGAACGAGTCGTAATAGTGCGCCTCCAGAAACTGTAGCCTTTTGAGTGTTCTCCAAACTTCCCAATTGTAGCTCTTGTGGGATTAAAAGGAAATTAAACTCGATGCAGGTAAACATCTTTTTTTTATAGTTTCTTTTTAACATTTTAATTGGAAGAAACTGTTGAATTAAATTTCAACATCACTACCATAAACTGAGTTGTTTCAATGTTATGGAAATTTGCGAGTTTTACATAAAAAGGGCTGCCTATGATGAGCTGACATAGTCGTGGAGACGGAGTTGAGGCTGGGGCTACCAGCTGGAAGAGAAGGAAAAAATAGTCCAGCCTCATCTCTTTACTCCTGGTCCCGAAGTCGATAAGCTGGCTTGTAGATCATTGAAAGCACGCACATCAGCGACATCACCATGTGGCTGCTAGGGCCAAGTTGTCCCGCAGAATACACCGTCAAACTTTCTTGTGTGCCAAAACTATACGCAGGTACGCAATGCAAACAGATGGAAACCGTGGCTTAGCTACGCTCAGCACAAAAGGAGACCAATGTCGTCCGTAGGTGTATCTTCTTCTCGGCAAGCCGTAAGAGACAGGGAGCGGTTCCTTCTCTTGATTACCAGAATGGAAGGAAGGCTACTTCACAGACTAAAGTTATACTTAAAGCGAAGTATTCAATATTATTAAATTTGTAATCTTTGAAGCGCTAGCATTGCATCTGGCTCCAATTGACGCTGAAAAAGCGTCTCGAAAATCCTTAAATAAATTATTATTAGTTTCTTTTCTTATTAATTTCCACAGAAAGACGACGACACTACAAGAAAAGGAGGGAAGAGTTGCCTTTGGACCGTCTTCTTATGTTGAAGATAAACCTATTTCTGGAAAGACTAAGTAAATTAATCTTCGAAATGTACATTTTGGTCATTTAGCTCTTTGGGGCATCTGTGGATTTATCCCGCGCAGGCAAAACGTAAAGGCAAATTGAGCCGTTTTCCGTGATCAGAATGACGAACACTTCAAACATTTCTTCAAACATTGTCGTGAGACCTGTGAATTTTTTTCTTTTTAAATCAGAAGAGGGGCGGCTTTGTGGATGTGCTACTACGTAGCTCCTATTAAAATATTTCCTATTTTTTTTATTATTATTATTTTAATGTCGTTGTTTTATCAGTCCATTCACTTAAAGCCATTCTTAAGTGTCTTTTGCCGTCCAACACTTAAGTTTGCAAGCAAGTGTGCTGCCACCAAATAAGTGAGACTGCTGAATTTCTACCAGTGGCTCGTATAACCAGATGGATTTGCAGTAGCGGATCCAGTAGAGTGGCCCAGCCCCCCCCCCCCCCCCCCTCTTTATTTTTAGACCAAACTGAGGCCCGAAGAGCCGAAAAAAAATTTTGAGACTATCCCCTCCTTACTGAGGGTCTGGATGAAAGCTCCTCCGTTATCTGAAGGTTTGGATCCGCCTCTGATTTGTGACATGTGGGAAGAAAGTTGATTCCTCTTTTAGAAGTTGTTGGATTATTGGCTTACGTTTCTTGTTATCGAATTCTTTAGAACGACGCTAGGGTTCTTGAAGGTGGAAAAGTCTAACTGACATAAAAGAGTTACAGAAGTGTGAAATACTGGTAAGTATTTTAGTGCGTCAAATTTCCGTATTGCCAGCATGCATTTACACCAGTCTGCCAACAATGCTACGCGGGCGAGCATGCTCCGTGCGAGCGAGGCAAACGCGCGCGAGAGAAGACGGAAGGTGAAGGAGAGATCCTCTTACTCCTGCCTCTCGCCAGCTCCCTTCTCTGCTAGTTCGCTCTATCGAGTTCTGCCAAGCCTTGACTCGACAAACCGCAAAGGAGCTGCTTACAATCGAGTCAAAGACTGATATAGTTATAGATTACATGCTTATACATGCTTAGATATGGCTCACTGAAAACCTGCGTTCAGAGGAGTGAACGTAAAAAAAATTCTCGTGTGGAAAAATGATACGTCCAATCGAACGTTGTTTTTCACGTGAAAAAAAAAATAATACGTCAAATCGAAGGCACAGTGGCGCATAAGTTTCGCGCCAATTTTCCCGCCTTTTACCGAGGTGCTTGCAGCGCCCGCACTTCGTGATTTGCTTCGCAATCATTAGGGAACTTAAGAACCACGACGACGACTTTGTCGACGACGACCGGAAGTGAGATACCGTGCATTGCGCAAGCGCGGTTAACAAATTTCGTCGTCGTGGTGTCGTCGACGACGCCAAACACAGTAGAGTCACGTCGTCCTGCAGTCCACAAGCTTCGGCAGGTATAACTCCCTGTTTTTAAGCGATTTTTCAAGGGCTTTGTATTTTTTCACCTCGTAAATCCAGGTATCTTTTCTTTTTTCTGCTAATAAGCGATGTTGATCGAAAATTTGACTGATGAATTGTGTTTACTTCGAAGACAACACTGAGCTGTGCAGGCCGAGCGAGCGAACTCGTAAGTGACAAATTTATTTGTACGTATTTAGGTCAGGCAAATCATATATCTTTAATATAGAGGAAATGAACTTTATATGGAAAACAGCTATCGCATCGGAATGTCTCTTTTTCCAAATCTAAACTCTGACAGACACTTGGACTCGGTCATGTCATTCAGGTTGAAAGTTGGATAACCTTCGTACGGAAAGCAGAGATTTTTCCATTCGAAAAGGTCAGACAACACTAAAAATTCTTCATCGTCAAAGAAAGTAGACGTACGGCTTATAAAATAAGATCTTGCATCGTCTTAAAAGACGCCTTTGCGAAAAAACTTTGTTGCGAACGAACATCACAGTTGTACTACTTCTACATGTTTGTTTACATTCAGTGTCGTCGTCGTCGACCTATCGATCGACTGCATCTTAAGTTTCCTTTTTCCCGCCGAAACTGACGTTCTCGTTCCAGTCCTTTCCCAGTCAACAGACGTCGTCGTCGTGAACTTCGTCGTGGTTCTTAAGTTCCCTATTTTAGAGACCTTGCAAAACAACAGTAGAAAGGGAAAAAACATTTAATAAGTTCGAGTTGTATACTTTTAATAGAAGCTATTTCGTGTATCGGTTTAGGTTATTCAAATCGGCCATTTCACTAAAATTCATTTATTTTCCGCTGGCAATAGTAAATTCAGAACATAAAGTTAAGAATACTTGTAATTCTTGTATTACCTCATATCCTTGTTTCCCTCATCAGGAGGGCAGCGTGGCCGAGCGGTTAGAGCGCAGGGCTTGTAATTCGGAGCCGGCCCTGAGTTCAAGCTCCGCTCTGACCGCTAGCTGGATTTGTTCACGGCAATCCCGAGTTCAAATCCTCTGCCATGTCTGTAAATAGCCGGCTGGTTTACTTCCTGCCCGCTGGGATTCTTAACCCTCTTTAGTTCAATGTGAATTAATTGTTTCAGGCATTTGCTGGGCCCCGCCACTCGCATTAGTGCTATAAATACTGCCGAGAGTAAATAACGGAATTACTATTATTATTGTTATTGTTGTTATTAGTTCCTAATAGTTTTTATCAAATAGGTGATCAAGAGAGACCTTAAAAACTCAGGAACAAAGCTTTTTTCGTGATGCGCTACAAACGTACAGGCAAGATTGAATAAAAGATTCGACCAAAACTAAAAACATTTCACTTATAAAGCACTTGTTGTAGCTTTAAAAAGAAAACTCAAGACTTTTTACTTTTTTTCAGACTTTATCTCCATTTTCCAGGACTGGAAAAATGCTGAACAAATTTCAAGGCTTTTTCAAGGATTCAAGACACTTTACGAACCCTGGTTTAAAGTCACAAACACGTACAGTGAGAGTATTCCTCAATGCTGATTGTAGAATCGTATTGTAGTACTTTTTAACAAGTTAGGCTTTCTAGCTTTATACGAAGATGTCAAGTGAACAAAATTTGTATATAGCTTTTGAGATGATGTACGGTGAAGAGTAACCTGTCATAGGATCAGTTATTCCACAGCGTTATTCTCACCAATTCTTATTATATATTCAAAATGAGCACTCTCAAAAAAGGATTGGCAAAATCCGTCCGTTTCTGATTGGCTTAAATTCCTCAGCGAATTAATCACAGCTAGCCAGAGCTAACCAAATTGCGATGAGCGTTGTCAATCGTCGAATACTGGAAAAATTATTGAACTGTTGATGTCACGCAAAGACGGTAGCCCGGTGACATAGCTCAGTCCAGTTTCCGGCCTTGAAGATCTGAGAAAATGGCTAGCTGGAAGATTTCAAATGCTAAAAGAAGACGAAATTACTGACTCGAAAAGATAGCAAAATGACACAAAAAGTCACTTGAATGAGATATCTACAAAAAAAATACCCGTTCTTACCCTATAACTGCCGGGGAACTAGCAGAGGTATACTTAAGGATGTTTGAGCTTGCAAATATTTTAAAAGATTAGCAAAACAATTATTGATTTTGGTTCTTTATATCATACGGAAGCTGAATCTGTCTCTATATGCATGTTTAGTTTATTGTTTAGTTTAAATATAATTTTCTTTTTATATACTTTGATAATTAGCCTTTAGGTTATTCAGTGAAGCAGAGTAAACTTAGGGTCTGTTTACATGGAGGTGGGGGATCCCAGGTAGGTGTGGTAACCCGCCTGTCCATATTATCTCTCATTTTAATGTGATCACGTTTACATGTTACCTCACCTACCTGGGGTCGCTCACCTCCATGTAATTAAAACAGGCCCTGCTTACTTACTTGTTAAGAAAATACTTATTTCGAGCACTTTCAACAGACATAATGCCTAGTATTTGCGACTAAAAAACAGTTTGTGTTAGAGATATTCGCAAATTTTTGTAGGTGCTTTTATGGAGGACAGGAAAACTTGCTGTCAAATATACAACCATCTTTAAAATTGCCCATACACTTGATCGTGCATCTACCAGTTGTATATAGTTAATCAAAAGTTCTTCAAACATGTCTTACTTGATGGAGCCCTGGAGTGTTCTTCAGGCAGTTTAAATAGTAAAATTATCAAACGTTCCTTTAAGTTGTAGAAATATCTTGTACTTTTCGAGTATAAAATGCCAGGTTGATCTGATCTTATCTTGTACTGGTATTGTAACAAGACCATGTAACCAATGTTACTTTATGTTAATAATTTTCTCTATAACCCACGACAATAAACAGTGTTCTGTAGTTAAAGTGGAGACAATTAAAACCTACCGCAGGTCTTGTTGTTTGGAAACTAATAAAAAAAATGTTGCTTCTGTTCATCGCTTTAACTGTGAATACAAGTGGTTGTGTTGCGTACTTTTTATTGTTTCAATAAGAAGACGTGTGATATCTCAGTCACTCCTTTACTTACAACAAAAAGAAAGGTATACCAGCAAACTTTATATAGGTACAAAGACAATCAAGGAACAGTTCACTAAAAGAAAAAGAAAGGAAACTTCGCCTCGTGGTCCAAGAGTTTCTCATGTGTCGCGTATAAATTAATCACTCATAAGAACTCATTGCAATATTCTTCCCTGTCTCAGCGGCCACTTGGGGATCTTAAAGCCAAGCTTGGGGCGTACGACTTTTTCTTTTTCTACCTCGTATTTCTTTCCCGTTTTCTTGTGACACGGATTATTCAACTGTTCCAGCAGAAACTTCTGACTGAAAGGACACGATAGGTCACCCTGTTTTACGTTGCTGGAAGAACCAGCGCGAGGATTATTAAAACTCTCAGTTTCAGAATCCTTTGGAGAAATTTCATCGTTTTTCATCTTAAAAAGAGTCTTTCTCAGCAGCTCTTTTATGTTTTCGTCGCTTGTCAAAACAATCTTCAATTGCTCAAGCTTGGAAAGTAATTCCGTGGGCTTTAAATTCAAGGCTTGGGAAAGCTCGTAAATTTGCGACTGAAGTGGCATCATCTCTTCCTCAATATCTTTCAAGTAACTCTCTAGTCTAAGATAGTCGTCGTAAACCGCTGTAAAAGAATCATTTACAGCGCATGTTTCTTTAACACTTTCTTCCAAACGTTGTCGTGTTTGCATCTCTTCTCGTCTGCTCTCAGAATAGGCTTTCATCATTCTTCTCCTGCAGTCGTTAAATTTTTCTTCTGCCCTTTTCATTTCGTTTTTCAGCTCATTTATCTTTTTTTCTGCAGCGTGCTTGGTTTCTTTTAGAATAAGACCAAACCGAACTCTTTCTAAGTTGATCTTTCGCTTAAGAGTTGCAAAATGTTGCAGCAATTTAATAATTTCTTGGTCTTTCATCAATAGTTGTTCCTCTCTATTCTTTACTTTCTCCTGGGAGTTCTCCAGCTTGTTTGTCAAATTCCTCTGCTTTCCAAAAAGAACTCGTAGTTGAAGACGTAGATGTACTAATATCTGTTAAAACAATATCATACAAACCTTTTGAAACTGACTCCCATCCACATGCATCCGGAAATTTTTGAATCAGGATTTTTTCTTTCCGGATACGGCTTCCGTCCACACGTATCCGGTGAATACAGAATACGAAACCGCAACTTTTTCAATCCCGTCCCTCCAACGCTCTCCAGAGTGGATATTTTTGAATACGCTATGAATCCGGAATCGTGCTAAATACGGATATTTTTTAATTCGGTGACGTCACAAAATCGAGCCCCGGGCGGGGTTGTTCAAAGCAGGGTTAGGTTAATCCAGGGTTAGTGCGAAATTTGATTTAAGATATGAAAGCTTGAGAAGCAAATTAAGACTTATTCTTTTTGCCTACAATTTGAAGATTGGATGCTCTATAAAGAAGAGAGAAAATTATGCGGAAAAATGTTTTTGAACAAAAGAAAAAGAAATCCGGGTTAAAATTTAACCCTGGGTTAGCGCCAATCGGCCTTCGAACAACTACGCCCAGTTCTTGAACATGTTGAATACTGTATTCAAGATGGCAACCTCTTTCCCAGGTTCTCTCTTCGCAGAGCAAGACGCAAATCTCCGCTTTACGACGCATGCTCCGTTGCCAATGTTTCCACATGAGTCCTTGGTGCTAGAGTGAATCCAGAAACGTGTCGGATACGTGTGGACGGGCGAACTCGATTTCAGACGGGGAAATTTTTAAATCCGGAAGGAAAAAGTTGCGGATTCGGAAATATCCGGGTACGTGTGGCCGGGCATAAGGCCCTGTCCACATGTATCAGGGTATTTTTGAAACCTGTTAAGCCTTCCGTCCACACGTAAACGGAGTTTTGATCAGTTTTCGGGCACCAAAAACACAAGTTTTTAAAAACGGTCCCAGAGTGAAAACTTTGAAAACGCTGGATTGTGGATATCGTTTGCTCGGGGGCTGAATTGAGATATTAATCGAATTTGCACCGTTTTTGCGTTTTCGAGTGAAAGGGCAAAAACGATTTGAATACTCTACGTGTGGATATGAAAGCGAAAAAAAATCAGTTTTCAAAAATATCCGGGTACGTGTGGACGAGGCCTCTTATTTAATTTGGTTGTTTTGTCTTTTCAATAGAATTAATTTTTTAAAACATGGTTTTGTATGATTTACGATAAGAAAACGTATTGAAGCATTCAAAATAGTATATAAAACAAAACAAGTAGTATAGAAAGTGAAGTTTCAGCGTCCCCTGAAACAGACTGTACGTATGCAAGTACACGTACGTATCCGAATTTTTAAGGCAGCAAACTTTTTCTTACAAAAAGCTGCAAATTTGCCTTCGTATTTATAAATACTGCAGAATACCCAGCCACTTGGAAGCTGTTATGCCCCTATAACAGTGGCTACGTGGCTACACGGCTACGTAGTCTCCTACGGTTAGGGGTTAGGGTCAGGGTTTGAAATTCGAATCAGATTTATTCACAAGGTGTCACGCTCCAAGTTCTTTAATCCCACTTCACCCCTTGTGGAAAAAAAGAAACGCATGTAGTTGAGGTATAGAGTGTTTTCACATGACGTCACGAAGGCCTGGTGTCCCGAAACAATGAAACGGCAGCCATGCTGGTGTTCCAAACCAGCCCTGTGGGAGTTGAACTCTCTTCTTATGCTAGCGATTTTTTTTGTTGCAATAACGATTTGCATAAATGGTGGCTACGTGAGTGAAAATGCTCTATACTTCGTTCTTTAAGCATTGAGCCGAAACAAGCGTAATACACATGTAATATTCCTCGATTTTTAAACGATCAACGTAAACAAACACATGTACATGCATACCTCGTCCTTTTAGTTATCCAGGCAGACCCGCAGCTGCGTAGCTGCGTAGTCCATACTAACCTGCTTGATTTCTTGAATGTCTGGTTCTTCGCAACCTTCAATCCCATGTAATATCCTCGTAATCCAGTCCGGTTCTCTCGGTTGTTCATACACAAATTCAAGAAACGATCTTTCTGCAGACACGCTATCAATATCCATGTCTACAAGAAGTGGATGAGATGTTGTGTTCAATGCGTGTAATTTTATTAGATCACAAACCGTATTGTTTAATTAACAAAATGGTCCTCGCGCGAGCTGCCTACAATTTAGCAGAAGGAGGCCTGGGAACAACATTATGCCTGCCTCCTCCTCAGGCGCATCGTTTTTTCGTTTTTCGCTCAGAGGCGAGTGAAAAGCGGACGTGACTGGTGACGAAGCGCAAGGGACGATGGGAATGAGTCCCCCCTTGCTCTGCGACAATTTTCATCGAGAGAGAGACGTCTAGGAACAAGGCAGAGATAATACGGTTTGGTAGCTTCGCACGCGTTTTCGCAGCTTTTTTTCCGCTTTCACCAGACAAACCGCCAGCTACACAGGCTATAACCCATTCCAGTACAAACAGGATAAAAATCAGCTGAAATTCTGGTCTGTTGTTTCGGATGTATTCGAACCTCAAGCCCTCGAATCCAATCTAATCTTCTCCAACTTTCCAATTACAGAATGCTCAACCTCTCCAGACGGATGAGGTAGTTTTCGTTCCACATAGAACGATGCAGATTACTCATTTCTGAATCTGCTTATCTTTCAGTTTAAGCAATATATTAAGTAAGGGGTAAAAAGCGAAATCAGGAGGGATGGATCTTTGCACAGTTATCTCGCTTTTCTTTTCAATCCTGCCGACATTTGGTTAAAAATCCACTGAAAATTTCGCTTTAAAACCTCCTACACTCTCCAGATTAATTTCCCTCTTTCCGGGAAAGTTAGACAAGTACAATTCCACGAAAGAAAAAACAATGTGGGCAACTAAACTATATATAAAAAGCCAAAGGAAAGTAAGAGACCGAAAGAGAAAGATCAAAGCAAAAATGGCTTATGCGCATGTGCCTAAAACAAAAGCGAATCTCAATCACATCCAATTGGCAGAATCTCAGTTTTAGCCATTTCCATCTAAATCGCGGCAAACCGCCCCAAAAAGGAGGATTTGTGATTGGTGATTGACTCGCCAGTAGCTACCGGTCTTCCAGACGATTGAAGTTGGAAAGCTTTTATGACTGTTTAAATTTGAAACTATGGCCGAAGAAGACACACAATGCTTCAAAAAGATTCATCAAAACAAACAAACATCCGAGAAAACGATTCAACTTTGAAAACATTAATGATCGTGACGATCTCCTGCTTGACCTTGGCTCACAAAGTCTCAGTTACGCATGCGCTAGATATTCACGAATAACAAATGGCGGGAACCTTCACTTGCTTCCTTTTAGGCAGGATATACGTCTGCAAGCACCTTCAGGCAATGATCACTGTAATCAGTTCAAGAGGGACCAATTTTATCAAAGTGAGAGTTAGCAATGGGTGCGTGTTTTTAATTAGGTGCTATATCTAGCTACGTGAGATTCAACCAATTAATTTTTCCTTAGCTTTGTTAGAACACCATAATGCAGTGCTTCATACGGTAACTCAGGCGGCTCTATTGGAAGCTACTGAACAGACGAGAAAGTACTTGACTTGATGAATTTTATTAAAAGTTAAAAGCATGGCTCTGAAGCGCCAGCTGAGGGAAGCGATCAGTTCTGCCATATTTCACAAAACTCTTGCTCTGTACTGACTCGGGAAACTGGTCCGCGCCCACCCTTTTGTATTCCTTCAACAGCGAGGCTGGCATCTCGTTATTCAAACGAACAAAGATGACTTTTTTTGTTAAGAACTCCATGCCCAGGTCCTTCTCTTTCGACAACCGTTCAATGTGTTACCGAGGTAACAGTTCATGCTTTTGTAGTAGGCGGTTTGAGCACGTTTCCGTCAGGATAGCGTTTTTTGAAGCGTGCTGTAACGTCTGGATCTAATAAACGCACACCATCCAACTGATTTCCCAGAGTAATCCTGTTGAAGAAAAACATGCAACACATCAGGCAGGAGAAAACCGTTTTCAAATATTTTCTGACCTAAAACTTTAAGAGATTCACCACTTAATTAACATAAGGGGGAATAATACCTAAATGTAATCTTGTCTAGTTTGTAGGCCTCAATATTCCGCACGGCCTAGGCGTTTCGGGTCACGTGGTCCATGCAGGGTTTTGAGGGCGTCTCCCGGATGTTCGACTCGGATACATCACCGAAATGCATTGACCGAGAGGGCCCGGGATGACGCCGTACAGGGACTGGGCAAAATGTAATCAGCATGTCCAGATTTTGATACTCGTCTATAAAAAGGGGACGAGGGGTCTCCGAGGTCGTTATTTAATACATGGCACTGTAACAGGACAATGATACGGAAATCCTGGTCATCCGTTTGTTGAAATTCTTCCTTGAAGAAGCGGCAACTGCAACACCAACGGGATAGTTTTCAAATGAATAAAAGAAAGATACGATGACCAACTCGAACAAAGATAAGCTTAACTTTTCAATTTGCAATCTTTTTCTGTCTTTGTTCGAAACAAAAGGCAACCATTGATAGTTGCCTGCACTTACAAATTTATTATTAACACTGTTGCAAATACATATTCACATCTCATGACAGCACCCTTTAAAGCTAAAATGGAGAAAGGTTTTCCTGTTGCCTTGGTGACGTTTTAGATATGCCCACAACACAGAATGTTCCCGTACTCCGCATTTGTTCGATACGGTATGCATCATGTATGCATTTTTATAGGACAGAATGACGAAGAACATTACATGCGACTAGCTATTTACCAAGGTGCAAACTCAGTTCAATTTATTATGACTTTAAAACAGTACAGGATCTCAGAGTTGAACGATTAGCATATCATACAAAATACTTTACAAGTTATCGCCGAGGCTACCTACCAGTTAGGTTGAACATTGTGCTGCCTGCCAAACAGTTCTGGAAAATACAAAATGGAAATTCAAAATCTTTCAATTTTTAGTCACATTTTAACGGAAATAGGTGGGCAAAAACAGCCTAATCCAGTGCTGTATCTTATTCGAAGATTCTGTGTTTGCCAAGGTAAAGAGACAGGAAACTAGGGACTGCGTCATGACATCACTACTGCACAACAATATCCGTAGACTACCATTACTAAGAAACTTGGGAAACAAATGTTTAGCATGGAAATACGTATTAGGTAATAATAAACTACGAGGTTACCCCTAACTGAACAAAGTACATACCAATCTTTCTTGTCCCGGGTGCAAGCCGTTCAATCACTCCATAAATTTCATCAGGCTTGTGACTTGTTTGACGAACCTAGGAAAAAAAATACAGGCAAAATTGAACATTATTTACCTAATCAACGCGTTCAACGCAAGAAAACGCATCTTAGACCCCGTCCACACGTATCAGGATATTTTTGAAAACGGATATTTTTTTTCGCCGTTTTAGCCTTCTGTCCCCATGTGAACGGCAGGCGTTTCGGGCGCCAAAAAACAGGTTTTCGAAAACGGTCACCAGTCAGAGTTGAGTTTTTGAAAACGCTGTCTTGTCGTTTTCTTGTGGACGGACGAAAACGGAGCTTTTCGAATACAACGTTGTCATCTATACAGCACATACTCTGTAAGAGACGCTATCGTACATTATTTTCATCGTTGTAGCGTCAAATTCAAGTGTGAACATTCTGATGAATGTTACTGAGTAGTTAGCACTGACCAATGTCAAGTGAGGATATCCGTGATGTTAGTATTTTGGCATTTGACAATTCTTCACAAACCTCAGCAACAAGCACGTCACAATCCAGACCTCGGTTAAAGTTCTTACATGCGCCTTTCACACCAACCTGTAGATGAATAAATATCCTTAGAAGCCACGGATTTGAGATTCAAAGAAACTAGAGATCACTGAAAACACCAAACAAACCAAACCCAACCAGCGAGGTTTTGGTTCAGTGGTTCAAGGTCCTCTCATCTCAATGTTTTCTATACTCGGTTTGCGTTTCGATCACAGCGGAAAAAGCATTAACTAAAGTAGGTTGAGTTTGATCGTCCGGGTGAACGTAGACCTGAATAGGACTGTTGTTGTTGACAGTGACTGACGTTTCGACAACCTGTAGGGTAGTCATCTTCAGAGTCAACGTGAGTTGTATCACGTCACCTGATGGTATTATACTCTGGTTATTGATCTGATTGGTCGATTACTTCGCGATGCTATTGGTCGTCTATCACTTAAGGCTTAACTGACACACGACCAATAACATCGCGACGTAATTGACCAATCAGATCAATAACCAGAGTATAATACCATCAGCTGACGTGATACAACTCACTTTGACTCGGAAGATGACTACCGCACAGGCTGTCGAAATGTCAGTCACTGTCAACAACAGTCCCATTCAGGACTACGTTCACCCGGACGATCAAACTCAACCTACTTTCGAAATGACTCTGGGTTCAAACCTTTCACAAAGCATTAACTATTGGTTAGACCACGTACCGTACTTCCCTTTGCTTAGAACCTTACTCAATAAAAGACTGTTCTGGAATACGTCAGGGCTCGACACTAACACTTACCCGTTCACCACTGGAAAGTAATATTTCTGAGTGGAAAGTGAAAAAAGCAAATGAACCGAAAATACTTGCCCGATCGGGCAACTACTTCTAGACAACGCGGGAAAGTATTTTTTTAAAACAGCCAAATAAAAAAGAAAAGAAAACGAATGTGTTTAGTTATTACAAGTGAGCTTCCTTGCTAAACGTCTAAGTTTCGCGTTTTTCTATCTCCGCCATCTTGGAATCGTCAGTGACAGATCGAGAAACCCTGGGTACGAAATAGATGATGCAATCCATTTTGCCTTTCACATGTGGACTAGTAAATAAAGCATGAGTGTTTTAAGCGCGCTGGTGAGGTTAACAAAGGAAACTCCGAAAAGATTGAAGTTGACCAAGAAAGCAACAAAGGAGGAGAACAGACTGAAAATCAAACAGCTGGAGCATATTCGAAGCAAGCGACGCCACGATGGCTTAAGGAGTTTCCATGGCTGCAATACAAGGAAGACTCGGAACAGAGTCTTAATTTTGTTATGTTTCTACTATGGATAGTGGGAAATATGATTCTTTCATTTTTGGAAAGTAAAATTTTACTATGGAAAGTAAATTTTCATATCTACTTTCCACAGTGGCAAGTTATGTCAAAAGTTAGTGTCGAGTCCTGTACGTTATGCTTGAGTATTGCGTGGAATCAATGTAGGTAGCTAAACAATACAGTAGAACCCTGTTAATTCAACCTAGCTGGGCCATGCAAATCTGGTCGTATTCGTTATTACGACCACGTTCTTAGAAGACTCAGTCATTTTCGTTCCTTTCAATCTTGTTAAATCTACTGGATTTTAAGTCCCTGGCCAGCGGTCATAATACCCGGAGCCCGGAAAGATTTAAGACAATCCACTGTATAGTTTCTGAAACACCTTTAAATTACTACAATGGAGGTAAAAAAAAAAGTTGGATAGTTCAAAACCCCTAACAGTAATTTTTACATGGAACACTACTACTCATAACAATTTTTTGATAGGCTTTGGGGTTGTCCCTTGATCCCCCCACCCAAGTAACATTGTGCCCCACAAAATGAACTTCTTTGCACCCGTCTTGCTCGAAATTATACATTGTTTGAGGTGGGAGCGGGAAGGGTAGCCAGTTTTACTAATAATATCTTGGCAAACACGTCAAGTATCTCAAAACTTTTGACCTCCATTGCAGCACTCTGCCGCGCACATTCACTGAATCACGAAACTGCCTCTTAATTCAATTTAAACAACTTACATGCTTGTCCCTCCCCTTCCACACACCCTCAAACAAACGCGCGCGGTGTAAAGCTTTAGGTCAGCATCTCTCTTACCAAGCAGTGTTCTTTGCCGTGATTAAGCCAGTGCCCAGTCCTTCCGGTTCTTATTAGTCGCTGAAGTTGGTTTGTTTTCACCCAGATCAGCTCATCACATCTTGCGTACCTGACAAATAGTGTACAACACTTATAACAAGTACTGAGCTGGTGTTTTTAAAGGGGCTACGTCACGCTATTTGCTATCGTTTTAATTGAATTCCAAAATAATGGTCCAGTTTTGTTCTTAAGACTATATTTAGCCACTGAAACTGTTTTCTGTCGCCTGTTGCTCCAGATGACAAGGATGGACATGGATTGAAACTTGAAAAGTTAGCTGTGCCTGCAAAAATCCCAAAACAAATGATTATGCTTAGTTCTCCCTGATGGAAATTGTTGATATCTTCTACGTCATAACCCAGGAGAGGTTTGTGCATGAGTAAAGGCACTTAGTAATGACTTCGGCAAAGAATTGACCAAAAACAGCAATATCCTCGTGACATAAAACTTTTAATATTAAGCAGAATCAGAAGCCTGCTAAAAGAAAGAGCACGGGTGTTTTTACTATACATAACTTACCCCCAAAGCTTTAAACACTCTCGACCCAGTTCCATCGCCCTGAGGACAAACGATACAATGAGCAAGGGTAAAATAGCAAACAGCACAGAAACGTGAATTTGTACCACGGTACCATTTCCCCCTTTCCTTGTCGTTCACTGCCTACTACTTCTACACAAATATTGGAAGATTCACGACAGTTTTATCCACAACTATTGTTTTGGACATTTGTTATCCTCTCACTTTTTTCTTTTTGAGAAATTCTTAACCTGAATCTGAATGTTTGTCGTTGCCGTAAACGTAACTCTCTACTGTTCATTGTTGTGGAAATAGCTGACACTATAACTTTCGCATTAATTTATGAGTAAGTATTAGTGACGGAGTGAGCAGTGAGCAGTTATCACCGATTTCTTTTCTTTCCTCGACGGAAAAGTAGGCAGATGCCTCTTGTTCTGTTCTTGTTTGAAGGGGAAATGAATGTTGGGGTCTCTACTACGGAATTTAGCCAAACACTGAAATCGCGGTAAAAGATACTGGTATGCACGCAATACTTACCTACCAGTCACCCAAAGGAATATGTATCCTTCATCTTGAAGTGAAGGAACATCCAATTTGCGCATTTCATCATCGGACATGGTGCCGTAAGGAAGCTAATGATTAAAAGAGAACAAAACATTCAACTAAGCGGTTAAAACACTTCTTTTGGAGCTAGGGTGCACACTTGCAGGAGCATGCCTTGTGTGATAATTCTCCTGAACAAATCAATTACGAATAGTCGCCTTTTTGAGGCAAAAACCACATATGGATTTCCACCACCACGGACAAATTATGTCCACATCAAAGCTTAAGAAATGCGAGCAACTTTTCTCATACAACGTATCGGCCAATGCTCCGTTACAAATCAAGCTTGTTTTTATACACATTGTCAACAAACGCGTATTGTTGGTAACACGCCGAGAACCCCAGTCAAACTACAACCCAACACTGCCATATTTCTCATCCTTTCCTTCCCTAGTAAGGCTGCCAAATGACTAACTCTGGGAGAATTAGTCTCCTACTATTCCCTGGGATATTCCGCCATATTCATATCTGTGCCCTTTCTAAGTTGCTAGCCTGTTTAATAACTACATTGTATACAGAAAAATTATAATTAAAGAACAAACTGTAAATATACCTCCATATGTATATCCCATGGCGGGTCAGCCATTACAACAGCGAATTTTCCCAGAACAGTCATATCAAGGTACCGCAAGTCACACTGTATCCACTGGAAAATCAAAACAAAAAGATGTCTTTAACTGTAAACAGGGGAATACTGGCTACACTTATAACATCAAAAGAAATACCGGAATCCGAGTTGTTCAAAGCTAAGTTAAGATAACCCAGGGTTAGTGCGAGATTTGAATTCAGATTTGAAAGCTTTTCAGTTTTAATTCTTTTTGTCTACTAGTTGATGATTGGAAGCTCTAAAAATAACGGAGAAAATTATCCGAGAAAATGCTTTTGAACACAAGAAAAAGAAACCCGGGTTAAGCGCTAATCGGCTTTCGAACAACTGGGCCCTGTGAGATTGAGGAAAGAAATTATGGAAAGCTATTGTCATTCAGGGTTCGTACTCTTTCGGGTTCTCCACATTCCATGACTTTCCATGACTTTATCCATGACCTTTTCTAGTTTTCCATGACCTTAGGTTTAGCTGTCACTTACGATTACATCATCTGCAGCAACTAATCTACCAAACAAAACTTTAATTTTTCATGACTTTCAAGGACCGAAAATTAAATTCCATGACTTTCCAGGCCTTGAAAACGAAATTCTTACATTCCATCACTTTCCAGGTTTTCCATGACCTGTGCGAACCCTGTAAGAAAGTAATTACCGTATTTATTCGGCGTTTATTGGATTTTCATGCAGTGTTTTCGATGCGGCGTTTGTTCAAGGGCGGCGTTTATTTCTTAAATCACTGACAACAATGACGATAAATCTTTTATAAATTTCATATAAAACAGAACGTCCTTTAAGTTCCAATGTTTCTGTTTTTTGCTGAGATAGAATGGTAATTATCTGTTAATGGTGTAGATTACCAAGTTGTACTGAGGTTTTTCTGTAATCCTCGAATAAACAACGCATTCGAGGCGGCGTTTATTGTAATTTCGCTTCTATCTGCGGCGTTTAATCGATTAAATACGGTACGTGCTGTAAAGATTTCTTAGAAAAGATGCAGAAAATCAAGAAAAGAGAACGACCATGTGCTTCACTAATTTTTATACTGTTGATCTCGTAAAATTACCTCGAGGCATGATTTAGGTATCTGCCGCACAACTCTGACAACGAATTAGAGTCAGTGACCGAGTTGCGACATTACAATCCATAATGTAGATCTTTCTACATACCTGAGGTGGATAAAGTATCACTTTATTGTCCTCTTCTACCGTCTTAGCGAGAGACGACTGAAGAGAAAAAACGTAGACACACAACAATGTCAATATCATTACAATCAGCTCTAGACGCAATTACTCTTAGAGCCATTAGAAGACTACATTCACATAGGAGCACCTTGGATTCACACTTGTATTTGGAGACAATTACTCCCTGTCTTACTGCATGTTACTGTGGTTATATTGCTTTCAAACGTGAATCCATATAAGCAAATTGTGAGCATAACAGCCTAACTTGTTGTTTCGCGCTACTCGTTTCGCAAGCTCTGAAGTGATTTTGGGTTTTTCTAAATGGAAGCCAGATTCATACAAATCACGACGACGCAACGTAGGTAGGAATCGCAAGCTCCTTCGAAGTTTGCAAAAACTGGTGACGTTATACCACAAATTTAGCTGTTACAAAACAATTGAAAAAATATTGGACGAATGACGTAAATCTCTAAAATTTGACAAGCAAGAGCTTTAAAATATATTATGAAGAATCAAAAGGGAAACTCAAATCAATCAGAAAAAGTAAAAATAAATAAATGATAATATTGGCGCATTTTATTTACCTTCTCTTCTTTTTTCTTTTCTTTTCCTTTTTCCTCTTTGTTCATCTCGACATCACTATAATCAACTTCATAGTGAACATACTAAAAAACACATAAATAAGTAAATATATAAAAATATAAATCCAGCATAGTAAATTAAAATGCGACAAAAAAGAAAAGAAGTCTACAACAAGGAAGTCAACAAGTCTTTGATTTCTTTTTGCGACTAACACAAACAGGTTGTAGGAAACCGTGATATTTTGTTGCTGTACTTTGTTGGTTTGCTGTTATAATTTGGGCCATAGTGAGCTTTTGTAGTGCGAAGAGTATTTTAACTGACTACAGCTATCCCCTTGGCATAATCGTATATTTTGCATATATCTGACAGTTTCAGAATGAATAAATTAAACCAGCATGGTTGTAGCTTTTCCAAAGACGGTATAAGAAATCTCAAAATGTTAGCTCATTATTTCAGGATATTTAAGTTAATTTTCAGTGAGGGCCAACTCACCTTGCAAGTGTCCATGTGAAAACACGTGTTTAGAAATGAACAATCTCCAAGAGATTCTACGGAAATAATGAATTTACTGTTCCAAACTTGTTTGCAGACAATAATATATATATTCCTTTTTCTCATGGTACAAAAAAATTAAATTAATGAGCTCAATATCCACATACAAACTCACCAGACTGATCTTAGACATTCCTTAAAGAATACGTTGAGATAATTCCCCCGGATAAAGGATCAAAGTTTTTTCCTTTGTTGACAATTTATTAATTCTAGCAACCTTTTCTCTTGATAGAATATTGATGTTGTTAAGAGAAAACAAATATTGACATCGAAAGAAAACTTACCATCTGTATGTTTCTGTATAATTTTTCGGAAATGGACCTTTAGAGAAATAACAGGTGCTTGAATGAATTATGTTTTTCAGAGTGTCTTTACGAATACAATTAAGTATAACGGATATGTGAAATCCACAGCCATTTATATTTCTGGGGGTAAATTCAACGGTCCTTTCAGATAAACATAAAGAGTTGGGCAAAAGTGAGTATAAATCACTATTAAACATCTATGCTGAAGGCACGTATCTACTGGTAATACATTTACAAATGTAACTGATTTCAACTACATTAATGAATACATGTACATTATGTATGAAGATAACAGGCTAAGATATTTTAGGCAGAGAGGAAAGACAAACAAGTGGTCACAGTAATGAAACCATTATTGCATAATAAACAAGAATACCGTTTCAGATAACATTAATGTTTTTACAGTGGCATGAGTAGATGTATACAGTCAACTCCCTTTATTGCAGACACCCTCGGACTGCGGTTTAGTGTCCACAATGGCAAGAGTCATAATTGTGGGGTGTGAGAAAACGTGTCTTGATATTAGAGGAATTACACTTATTTATATTGTAAATTGGCTCCAGAAACAATTACCAATTATTGGACGAGGTTGAGCAAAATATCGTGAATTGTCAGTGGCGAGCAGATCAATTGCCCAAGCTGAAGGCTGAGGCAAATAATTGATGTGCGAGACACTGGCAAATCACAATATTTTGTGATAACCGAGTTCAATAATTGTTTTATCATTCGATCACCAAGTTTGTTTTTTAATGAATATCTTCGGGAAACGAAGCTGCCTTTTTTGATGCAAGAATGTATCACGCGCGGTTTCGTTTACGCATGAGCAGAATATTATTTGCAGCCAAACACAGTTGGACGACATTACACATGAGCAGACCATTATTTCTAGGCAGTTATTTGCAGGTCACGTGGTGGGCTTTCAGCCAATGAAAAGAAAGAAACATTTGCATCAAATGATAATAAGTTTTATTGTACTGTAGTTTTCGCATATCATTCTTTATTATTATCTAATGAATTCGCCACGGTGACTCAACACAGTGACAGGGGATGAAACAGGACTTACGTCCCAATTGGGGAGCATCGTCAGAACTTTATTTACATACAATACAAATCGTAACAGAACAGTGAACTATCCCTTTTGTTCACCACAACAGTATCTCAACAATTTGCAGTACCAAAAAACCATAAAATATGGTACCAGAAAATCCACCCTATGTACATCATGACTGTTTATTGCAAGTAAGTATGGGATTTTCTTTGAAAGAAAGTGTTGCATGTAAACGGGAATCGGAAAATTCACAAGTTTGTGGGAAAAGGGTCAACAGAGGAGCTGGCTTAGGACTAGATATTCCAGTTATTTACAAAATTAAAGACACAAAGAAGTATTTGGAAAGACTTGACCACCTCATTCATAGCAGTGAAACTGCAACATTGTCGTTAAGAAGAAGGACTCTCCAATAATAACATGCAGAAAAAGAAGCACTGATCAAACCAAAGTGACAAAGGTTCATGAAGAGAAAACGAGGAGGAAATAAAAAAATTAATAATAATTTGAGATAATTCTGCTTAAATGTTAAAAGATGCTGATCAATCTCCATTATAACAAGAGTTAGAAAATAAAATTGCACTGTTGGGACTGAGACAGGCATCAATAATAGTGAGAGTCTGTAATAGCAAGAGTTTGTTTCAGTGGAAAGTCTAAGTTTCGACGGGGATTTAGCAGCTGTCCGTATCAGCAGGGCGTCCCTACTAGCGAGGTGTCCATGAGGCGAGAGTTTACTGTATTAGGCTGTAACACAAATTTATGTATTCCTGGCTGGCAGTCTATGAACAACAGTACTGAAGAATAATATTTAAGTAAAAAACTCTTTTTTTTTTCAATGTAAAAACATAACTGGTTGCAAATACTCTCAACCCCCTTTATAGCAGACACTGTAGCCACAGTAGGGACCTTGAGTTAGTATCCTCATTAGCAAGAGTTCATAACAGCGAGAGTTTATTTCAGTCAAACAACTGTAATTTGTTTTTGCCTGGGATTTAGCTGCTGTCCGTATTATCGGGGTGTCCGTTATAGCAGGGTGAACGCAAGGTGAGAGTTGACTGTATTAGCAAAATGTAATGTTCTTTGTCATTTTAAGTTTACCTTTCTACAAGGTTGACCCTGTGGGTTGTTCCTTCTACAGTCTCCTCTTGTACCATGATCACAGAACTCATGAACAAATGCTCCCCCTTGTGATTTGAACTTTTCTACTGTAGATTGTTCCTAAAAATATTTTTCAATGCAATTAAAATGACATCAATGATATAGTACTAATAATTATAACTGCATCAAAGAAGAATCTGCTTTGGAGTAAACTCATTTTATATTGCTGATGAAGTTTGAGCAACTTGAACAAAATATTCAATTGTTTTGAAATTTAATACAGACACGAGCAATAAAATAATTTGAATTTAAAAAATAAAATTAGGCAAACTAACACAATACAGCATACTTAGTGGAAGTCTATTATCTTACTGAAGGTATTATAAGAATTTTGCAACCATTCCAAAGTATTTCTGTGTTATTTTCTGAACCTTCCTTTGTGACTGAAGATTCATGAACCCCATAATGCAAAAAGTATCAGATAACTTATGCACTTGTCAATGTACAGCCCCACCGCTACCCCACCCCAGCCCAGGACGAGGGGTCAGGCGACAAGAGAAGCTGAGGGAGGGATTTGAGAGTCAAACAAGGTTGACTGAAATTTAATTTTGACATGTAAAATATCCAAATGGCTGATTGTTGAGACTGCCAGAGGGTGGGGTGTTTGACTGAGTTGGCAATAAGTATCTCAAAACCCAACAGGGTTGCCTGACCTTCCCCACAGGACACTTTTAGGACAGCTTTTTTCTAAATCTTCAATCCTCACCTTGTGTGACGGAACATTGAGCAAATCCAAAATTTCATCTCCAACTTTTTTATTCTGGATAAAATGGATTAAAAAATGTGAATGATGAGAATTGCAAATATATAACTACCTCTTACAAAATTGACTCACATAACAGCCCCCCATGAATTAAAACTTGGGGCTGAAAATTTCCCCCCGGATGGCATGACCCTGATTACTTTCATAGGGAAATAGAAAATAGAAATTTGCTAGAAATAGAAATCCACTGGCTGATTCCCTGCCTGCTAGCTAGCTGAATTTACCTGGCAACTTATAATCATAACGACATCCCTGCATGAATAACAACCTTTCATAAAATACATAGAATTGACCAACTGATATCTGATCACATTCTCCAGCCAAAACACACATACTATTTCCTGGCTTCACCGCAGATTTAATTAATTAATGTTACTTACTTCCATCTCCTTTATTGTTGGCATGGATAAAAGACTCTGAAATTCACAATTAAAGGCATGCAATTTATAATATGGCATTATGGCCACAAAACAAGTCAAATAAGTCATGCCCAAAATATATCCAACACACATGCAACATAAAATTACACAAAGTATTATTGTCTAAACAAATGTAGCGACCAACATCAGTCACAGAGAACTGTTGAGCATTGAAGCTCATTCCACAGTTTTATATATTTCCACACAATCATAGACACTTCATGACTGAACCTGAGGGAAACAGTTTTAAATTTTGTCTGCCAAGGAAAACATTGAGATTTGAGGGAAACAAAATTAACTGTTTCCCCAGGGACCAGTCTTCAGGTGAATTGTTATATAGCTGGAAATTCATTAAACCTCGCTGCATAGCATTTTGCAATGTTACCCACTCAGAGATTTTGACAAGAAACGGTTTTATTGTTAGATGTCATGTGACCTTTGAAGTAACCAATGAGATCATGCACTGCTGGAAAACAATTTCCAGCTATGTAACAATAACTGTTGTCAACATTGATCACCATCCTACTTGTTGTATGTAAAGAATAAAAAAGAACATACATCAATATCATCTACTGATTCAGGTTTGGATTTTGTTACTGCAGGGGTTGGTGATGAAACTGTGTTGGCAGGATCACTAAATATGAAAGTAAAGATAATAACAAATATTGCTTGGAATGATATTTAACCTTGGGTAGTTTACGACTTTATACAGCCCTAAAATGCCACCGTTTTTCAAGACAATAAACATCGCTGAAATCATTCTTGTTTGAAGTTTGCAAAACAATTTAATTCCTAATTTATGCAGGGCAGTGGCGTGACTCAATCTGCCAGATTTTTGGCCAATGAAACTCTGTTACTTGTCATCAGTGGCCAATCACTGGGTGAGAAAAGTATTGACAATACCACTGCACTAGTTTTAAGAAGTCATAAATTTTCTTGTGTTTTCTTCATTTTTATCGGCAATATTTGACTTTTTCGAGTTTTTGTTATTTGTAAAAACAAAGTTTGTTGTGGATCGTGGACCCACAACACTTTGACAATGTTATTCATGACTTTATTTTATCATCAATAAGAGGACAGACAATAAAAAACCGGCATCAATTTGCTAAATTGGGCATACATGTGCATGTTACCTCATTATGACAACTTAGACCTAAGAAGCCATCTTCACTTTGTAACCACAAAACTAAGATTCAAGCCATGTTAGCTTCAAAGGTGAAAAATACTTAACATATCCCTTGACTTTACATGAACATAAGAATTAATGAATGTCTTTAATATTTTAATTAAACAACTACATGTACATGTATGCTTCTTGTCTCAACGCAGTGCTGAAAGTGTGCAATATACAGAGAACTCCGGTGTCAGTGAACGGGAATTTTAACCTTACCTTTCCCGTTTTCTTTTCTTCGATACTGATTTATCTGAAAACAAATGTAAATAAAGACCAGATTAATTGTTCTATAATTAGGACAGCATTATAACATAGAATGAGTATGTCCATATCAGTAATTAAATCTGAGTCACCCACATGGCCTTAGCACACTGTAAATGAAAACTACTTGTATAGCTAGTTTTCTGCATGAGAACACTCAAACTCAAAATATTAGTATTATGTGGCCTTCTCCACTGTCAAACTCTAAAATCTTATATATATTCTAGATCAGCTCTTCAATCTCATGAAAACTGCTAATATGGACACTGAGATGGCCATAAAAAGTGTCCATATTAATAAGGTGTCCGTATTACATGTATTAAGCAGGTTGAATTTAGAGAAAATGTATCAGGGCTTTCTTTCCCCGAGGACAACACAATCTGTCCATAATAATGAGGAATCTGTATTAGGCCTAAGAATCCAAAAATCAAAATATTACTATTATATGCCCTCTCCACTGAAAATGAGAAAAATCTTATAAATTCTGGATCAGCTCTTCACTCTCATGAATAATGATGTTATCTCAACCTACTCTTTCATTAGGTGTCAGTAGTCTTGTGTTCTGACAGTGATAGATCAATATAATTATTATATACGTACTGAGAAATACTCACCAAAAAGCTATGTCGTAAATTTCGTACGGAGATTAATTCTAGCCAATCAGAGGAGCGAACGATGGTTTTCACACGTGAAAAAAATGATACGTCCAATCAGAATGGCGAACGATGTTTTTTCACGTGTGAGAAAAATGATACATCCAATCAGAAACCACAGAGGTGTACAAGTTTCGCGCCAAAATTCCCGCCTTTTATTGCAGCTTGCAGCGCCGCTTCGCACACATTCAACGAGAAAAGTTTTATTCAAAGAGTTTTTCTCGCTAAAAAAAAAAGAAGAACATTTCGGAAATGGAGTGGAATAGTTTCTTTTGTTTCAATGTCAATAAAGAAAACGGTAGAGAGCCGGCGCAACAACAGCGGAAAGGGAAAAACAGAACGAGACGTAAGCTTTTGTTGTGCTTTTTGTCAGAGCTACTTTGCCTTTTATTTAAGCTTAAGCTTATATTGAAACCAGCCATTTTACTTAAATTCAGTCATTTTCAATTGTGCATTGAGAACAAACAGTTAAGATTACTTATAGTTCTTGGATTACCTCACATCCTTACCGTCATTTATGTTTTTAACAAACGTTTCTACTAAAAAGCTGATACTTCGTTTTCGTTGTCATTGTGCGGTAAGTGTGTAGCGGCAAATTTTAGCATTTTTGAAAGATTTAAAATAAAAAGGCCGCCAAAATGATGAATGTCTCGGTATGTATATAATAAACACAATACCACATGGAAAGTGCTTTGTACGGTATTTACGCACTCGTTGTTTTTTTATCAGAAAGCTTACTCGTTCACTGCGCTCACTCGTTCGATTTCTGATACGTCAACAACTCGTGCGTAATTACCGTACGCCAGCACTTTCCATGAAGTATTCTCTATTTATGCTATTGCTGTTTTCTTAAATATACATTTTAACTTCACCTTAAAAATATAAAAGTTTCTTCTACACTTTAAAATTGTTGTTATAACTTTAAATTGTTTTATTTCTTTGGAAAAATACATCTTCCTGTGTTTCACTTTCATTAATTTAGGTGACAATTATTTAAGCTTTGCATCTTAGTATAAACATTTGGATGTGCAAAAGAGCTTTAATTAGCCTCTGTCTCCAGATTTGCTCACTTTGTACACAAGAAATGTTTCATTCATAACATGTAAAGCCCTGTTTTACTGTTCTACTTAAAAAAATTATCTTATCTGGATACCTTTTGAAGACAGGTCCCTGTGAACAGCATCCAGCTGATGGTAGAAAATAAAAGGAAAAGGAACCAAATCTGATAAACTGTGAGAATTTTTACCACATGTATAAAACTGAAAAACCTCTTATCAGAGTTATATCAAATAATTACACACAACTTAATAAATTAACATAAAATTGAAAAAAAAAATTTCTAGTTGGATAGAAACAGGGGGGGCTGGCAGCAAGGTCTGGAACCGAGTTTACATGATCGCCCCAGTTAAGAAATTCGGCCGAGTGAGACTGAGTACAAATTTTCCTTGAAAACAAATATGGCGGAGAATGCGGACATGGAAGGACACAGGCGGCCCAAACTCATTACATGAACGCGGACATGACTCTTGCCTGCGAGCGGTGTTGTTTTACAAACGGTTATTTACAAAGGCTTGTATGGGATCGATCGGTTTTTCTTAAAAGAGATAAAAAATGTTATGTTTTTAAATAAAATCGACGAGTTAGCGCTATTTTGGTGTCCCTCGCTGAAAACGCTTCAAAACGGCCTGAGAAGCGGGCAAACAACAAAGAATACAACAAGGCAATAAGGTAAGTTGATTTTATTTAAAAACATAACATTTTTTATCTCTTTTAAGAAAAACCGATCGATCCCATACAAGCCTTTGTAAATAACCGTTTGTAACACAACACCGCTTGCAGGCAAGAGTCACGTCCGCGTTCATGTAATGAGTTTGGGCCGCCTGTGGGAAGGACGATGAGTTTTTGCTCAGTTTTAAGTTTTCCCGCGCACAAATATCAAGAAAAGGTTTCTATGAACTTTTTTTAATGGACTTTTTGGACATCAGGAGGCGTGATGTATGAACAGTTCATGGGTGACCCTCACTTATCGTGATTCGGGATCTCGGCAAGTTCAGTTATAATTTTCGAGCGACCATCTTGCTCTAATTCTTATATTTTTCCACTTACAGTGGTATTAAGACTCTCTTCCTTATCTTAAACACATGCTATGAGCACAATATATTGGTATGAGTCTTGCAACAGTCATATGTGAATTTTCATTAAACCACTGATTTTCTACTTCGCTGTTCGTAAGTTTGTTTGTGTACACCGGGAGGTACAACAAATATTTATGGGCGTAAATACAGAATACAGGGCCAATTTAGTAAAAACCAGGGTAAATATTCCAATAACTTTGCTTCACATATACTGGGTCTGTCAGTATAAGCTATTTTTAATATCAGAAGGCTGGGAGGGGTTTACTGAACCTTCAAAACCTTGACTGGAATGTCATTGGAGTGATAATAAATAAATTTCCAACAGTAAAACCGTATTTAGTAGTTTTGTATTAGATATATAGTGACTTCGGTTTCAAGTATTTCCTTGAAATTGTTGGTACAAAAATTACCCATTAGTTATGAATTATAATACTTGAAATGATTATAGTGGTTTAGTGTAAGAACAAGAGGCTAATTCAGTTGCTAATAAGAGTGAGTACATCAGGAAAGAGTATGCGTAAGAAAATCCCTTAAAGGACTGAAGTACAAGAAACAGAAAAAAGAAAACTGAATGTTTTGCAAAGTTTATAAAGAGAATCAGAAGAGGCTTGAAAAATACACAACTTAAGTTTATTGTTTGTGTAAGTTATGAATCTGATTTACAACTAAATTATACAAGGTAAAATTGATTTTTTATCAACCATCAAAAGAAGTTATTGTCGCGGGCTTGAGCCCTATCCTCTCAGCAGTTCTTTCTATGATACTACCCTTGGTGTATTTGGTTTAGATGGGTATGTGCTGCTGATTTAGGGTGGTGACCATTTCACCCTTTAGAGTTTTGAACAAGGTGTCTGTTTGGCTTGTGAAGGTTGAAGAAGCAGCGGTCCATAGAGTACAGTCTATTGGTACCACCATTTCCCCCCCAAGTTTTGCCATGTTTCTAAGTTTAAAAGCTACCTTAATTCTGTATGCTAAAGGAAATGAATCACGATTATAAATAAGGTCTCTTGACTTATAAAGGGTAGGGAAATGCCCAATGTGTCCTACTACCCATACTCTCTTTCAGTGTAAGCCCAGGGAGGTGATCTCACATTTTAATACCCTTTTACCACTTGTTGTAACAACAAAGTCAGTGAAGGTTTATGGTCTCTGAAAAATATTTTTGCCAGCCTCAACACAAGTTTCTAACTGTTATTGTTGACTGCATATAATATTATCTTAATAATCATTTTACATTTTTTTTTCCAAGGCATCATATGGTGTTTTCAATATCCACTAGTACAAGGCAATTTTTAAGTTGAGAGGGTTTACTTTGATTTCATTAACAGTAAACTACATTTTTACACAGACACAAACTAACCTGGCAGGTTGATGTCCAAAGGTGTAAAACATTACATGCAATTATATTGCAAAAACTCAGATCACAGTGGCCAAAGGAAAGGCAAAAATACAAATGTCATCATTTTTTAAATTTTATAAATTCCCTATGAAGCATATTTAGCCAGATGTAGTCCTTGTCAAAACATGCAAACTTGAACATTTATTTTCTGACCTTAGCTAATCTTTTTTAACCATACTCTTGTTTCAGTGGGTAGTGTAGTTTTTGGAATAAAATATTTACAATTTTTCCCTCTTTGTTTGCAACAAAACAAAACACAATTGAATGAGGACTCAAACTGAAGGCAGTGTAGTAACTGCTGTCATGAAAAGAGAATTCCAAACACACAAAATAATTACCCTTTCATTTGCCTATATCATTTCTTAGAATCTACCGTAAAGTTTAAATTAAGTCACACGAAGATAAATCAATGATCTCTTCGCAAAATTTATTTAGCTTCTTGTACATAAAAAATTACATGAACTACGAGATTTGACCATCTGCCACTCAATCATCCAAGGCAACTCTGCCAGGATAAGTTCACAATCAAGGATGAAGAATTAAGAATCTCAATCATAATTTCTTTTCGTCTTAAAGGTGTAATGAAACCGTAAACAACTCTGACAACTCTTCTACTTGACCACGGCCACCGCGCTTTTTTAAATATCACAAAGGATTAATTTTCGGCCTTTTACTTGAAAATATAAACTCTTCTACATACGCATTGGAGGGTTGGCCCTTCTTCTAGTCTTGTGGGTCTTCTAAACAGAAACACAGCTTGAAAGCCTGTAGTGGGCCAAAAGGTCGGGCATCGAGGAACATGTACAATGACTGTTCACTGGTCTCATCTTAGCGTAGTAAATCGCATGTAATGATAAATGCAACACCAGAAGAAAGGAAAACCTAAGCTCCACATTACTTCGGAAAAAATCGGTTACAGCAAAGAAAGCAATGACCAACAGGACCAAAAGCGAATTCACTTCATCACACTGTCGAGTCTTTCCGAAGACGAACTTCTTGTTGTTGTTCCCAGCCCGTTTCGCACATGCTCGCTACAGTTCTCGAATGATTGACAGATTTCTTAACTGGGGCAATCATGGAAAGCCGAAAAGCGGCAAGATCAAAGGCCGTTGCCAGCCCCCCTGGATAAATATATGGAGCGAACAAGCATGCCATATCTCCCATGTGCCTTAATGCACAAGTCTCCTGGCTAATGGTACTAGGCTGTGCTCATACTACAATAACAATGTTTAACCAAATCAAGTATGTATTCTTATGAGTTTTGGACACGGTTCATAGAAATAAATTGCGAAAACCAAAACTGCTGTTGGTTTAAGCAGCTGATTCCAAATAGTTTGACCTTTCTCATTTACTGTATAATTTCACAAAATTAATTATTTACTCATTCAATACCTTTGAATGGTCTTTTGTTATTATTATTGTACAAGGTTTTCCATCAGGTGATGTCCCATGTTTAATACTACAAACAACAACAATAACAACCAAACAGTTAAAGTTGCAATAATCGCTGATGATATATTAGTGATTACCTGCCCCATACTTAGACATCTCTCTCTTAACAAAAATTGGCACACAAAGGAAGGAGGGAAGGAGAAAACGGGCAGGACGGCGCTAAACCTCCCTTCTTTAACCTTCCCATGGTCCCTTGCGTGTCCTCATAAGTCATTCATGTATCATGCTCACCTCTTGGCGAAACTATGCGAAAAACGAACCGCCTGAGGAGGAGGCTGAGTGATTACATTGCTTAAGAAAGCATAAGAAATATTAAGACAGAATCAATCAGGAAATTGAGTAATGTTTTAATTTTCAGTGGACAAAAACCTTGTACTAGAATAATTTAAACAATATCGCATTCTTTTTTACATTTTTCAAGGGCCATAGATGTGATTAGTTATCTGTAATAAAACCAAAGAAAATTTTTTATGAGAGGCAGAGAAAATTAATGTCAAATTTAACAAACTGACATCTTACACATGAAATTTTCAGAATTTCACCTGTGTTTTCACAATTCTTGTGAAATTTGACATTTATTTTCTAGGGCTCCCATGAGAAATAGTACTCTGGTGTTATAACAGACACCTAATTATATCTATAGCCCTTGAAAAATATAAAAAAGAAAGGTGATATTGTTTAAATTATTCTGGTAAAAGGTTTTTGTCCACTGAAAATTGAAATTACTCAATTTCCTGATGGATTCCGTCTTAATACAAAAGATGTCAAGCTTTTCTGGAACGGGTTGGTCCAGGATAACTGATCAGGTGTTATAATTTATCTTTCATTGTACACAAACGAGTCTTGTGGTGAGCATGCAGTTTATTTTCAGTGATGATTGAAATGACACGCCATGTTCATCACAAAATCACGATCCAGGACCTTGATTTTTTATGCACCATACAGTTACACTACATAAACTTCTTTGTCTACATAAAAATTGTTTGCAAATTGACTGTATATCTCACCTGATGAAGTCTTGAATTGCAAACTTCTGCAGCAAGCTCTGTAATGCTTCATGACAAACATCACTCTCATTCTGTTTGGTTAACAAGAAAATGGATGACTAATCTAAAGAGAAAAGGCTGTCTTTATACTTGTACTTGAAAACATATAGCATTTTTGTCTGGTTCTGTGGCCATAAAACTTAAATGGGTTGTCTTTTTTAGGTTGCATTCATACTTGGTTCATGAGCCTTAATATTGCAGGGACAAAATAAAATGCAATTAGAACTTAGCTGGTACTAGAAACAGTTGACGGAATGATGAGCAATAAAAGTTCTATGAAGCTATATCAGCAAATAATGAAAGAGGACTGGAGTCAAGAGCCAAATGCACCAACAAATCAATTGGAAAGCAAATTGAAAAAGCTCACAGGGTATCGCTATCTGCATGTGATAAGACTATGTTAAATACTTGGGCCTCTTAATAATTTGCTTGGCCATGGCATTCTACAGAGCAAGTAATGTAAACTTTTGTGACACTGAACGTTGAAATGTGTGGACCACTATCACTTCAAATTATGTCAAAGTGTGCTTCCCTAATACATGTACCATGTCTGGACACAGCGTTATAGGATGTTCTTGCTGAGGATTACCTACATGTATCTGAGTTTATAAAGCCACATTACGATAACACTTTCTTAAAGTTTTACAACTGTTTATCACCTTGGCTGAAAGTGAGCTGGTAAGTTGAAAAGAATCAACAGGAACAGCCACTGATGGTTCACAAAGATACTCAAGCAGCTTGTTCTCAAGCAATGGATCTACTTTCACGACTTTATCTGGTGGTTTGTTACTGGTGACACTCCCCTCTGCTGGTATTGCTGAGGTATTTTCTGGTGGAGGAGTTGAGGTTCCTAAATCATTAAGCAAACATTTGATAATATCATGAGGTATATAAAGCTAACTCAAGGAAAAATTTCAACTTCAACTTCAACTTTAAAACAGTTGTTTTGGACTCTTACATTGTAAATCTAAATCTGAATAAAAGGTACATGGAGACAGACCCAGTCAAGTGACTTCAGGCTGTTAAAGTCACTCCAGATCTTCTGCTTTGACATTTTGAACCTTAAACTATTCGATTTTCAAACAGCTAAAGGGAGGGAAGGAAAATATATAAGTTAATGCAAACTTGAAATAGCGACTCGTAGTTCATACAAGTATAGTATGAGGGAGAGAACAGATGTCCTGACTTTCAAGGTTTGTTTACAACAAAGGCCATCAAAAGTCACGTGAAACTACACGTGAAATCTGACGCTCAGAACGTGAATTACTCCAAAATACCAGGAAATAGAAAAAAGGAGCAAAATCATTCAAGTCAATCAGTTTCTTACTTGATTAACTAGGCTTTGTATATTTTATTTTATTCAATGTCAAGTTCCAATAAGTAATGATAGACTAATGTCATGAAGCTGGAGACTTGTTGGATGGAGTTGTTGAGGCAAATGGTTAAGTGGATGGAGTATAGACTCCCAACCCCTGAAGACACAGAGGATAATGAACTCAGACTCTGATACACCAACACAGACATTCTACATTCACATAACAAAAAACAACAGTCTCAGAAATGTGATCAGGAGCCAATATTTAAAACATATTGGTCACGTTTGCCGTTGTCCAAACACTATGCTGACAAAAAACATGCTGTTTGTGAAGTAGAAGCATCCATACTAACGGGACCTTGGATAAACATCACCACACTAAAATGTTTCTATTGAGCAGGCAAAGAGGCCTAGTAAGATAAGAGCAGTTTTGCTGCATTGGTTAACCATGTAGATGCCAATAAAACTCCATGGTACCATGGTTACTGACTAGAGGATTTAACTGTACCATAATAACCTTGAGCGAGGATTCTGACATCAATGCTGGGATTTGAAAGAGCAATAATATGTATAGATCTCTAGAAGGCCTAGACGTATCAATATTGATGGAGTGGATATTCCACTATGTTTAAACTCTCTTGATATTTTTGCAAAAAGAATAATCATCAGTTTTGTTAAGCTTGTTGCAGAAGTGAATAAATGCCTCTCTCTCCCTTGGATCCCTGAAATCAAATAGATACCCCTTGTGTTTATTGGGTCATTTAAGGTATAAAGGGCAAACTGCTGAGAGAATCTAAGAGTTAATCAGAAGCTCACTGAGAGCTTTTTTCCATGTACCTCTTCAAATTTGTTTTATTTTTACTGTTCAAATCCTCCCTAAGGAGGTATATGTGCGCAGGAACATCAGGCAATTTAATAGTCAACGTGTCTTTTGCATTATTACGTGTAAGTCATTCACATAACTAAGGGAGGACTTTCATAAAGCATTCAACAGATGTAGCATTCTGGAAATTATGAGGGTATAGATGGAAATTCCATTCTGCGATGCTAAATGGCAAGAATCAGAATCTATAACAGTTGTTGTGGCAGCACGTGCTTGAATGTTCCTCAGTGTTTCTGTGCGCCCTTTGGATGTGGTAGGTACTTGATCCGTGGATGTCTAGTGTTATTAGCCCACTCCTAACCAGAATCCAGCTTCGGACATCCACAAAGCCCTTGAATATTATTTTTAACATGAGGGTTGGACAGCTAACAACCCTCTATGTATCAAGGCCTCCGCCATCCTGAGTCATTTGCCCTTTGGCGGATGGGAGACTAGAGACATCACTGACACTTTTACCAACCTGATAATTCGCTGTCTTGCACACCTATTCCTTGGCGTTCCTTCCTTCTCCGCTGAAGACGATCGCGAAGGCTTTCTTGTCGACGCTTGTGTTCTTGTATTTCTGTCCAAGTATCAGACATATTTACAGTTTTCTAGCTAATAAATTCTTACCAAGCAAGTCGGTTTTACCGTTTTCTACTTCATGTAATCTTTACGCTTGGCAACCGGACCAGGAATACTTAGCAGCCTCCCCTCTTCCAGTTTTTTTCATACCCGACTGTCGTCGAAGGCTTTTGTATCAGACTGATTTATAGATGGAAAATTATCTTTCTGTTTTGTCGAATCCGGACTCTCGAAATGAAAAATCTGCTACAAAAGCTCTTCAACAGTTTTGTGTTGAGAACGAGAAGACTTTTACCTTTTTCCAGCTAGATGTCGGCTCCAGGAAACAATTTATTGATGTGATCCTCAGCAAGTTGACAGCTAAAAATTTGGAACTTGAATTCAAAGCACACGCTCTCTCTGCCTTGCGAATTTTAAGCAGGGATAAAGATGGCCTAGGATCGCTGTCTTCAGAAAAATCTACCTTTACTCTGCTATCACTAGCTGAGCTTCTTCCTTCCCAAGAGACTGTAGCTGCGAGCAAGTGGTGTTCGAACGATTCTGGCAACGGAACAGGTGATACAGGGCAAGATAAAGAAGATGGTGGTCTCTCAAGAGTTGTTGCTAGTAGCGATGTGGTCATAGAAGCGCTAAAATGCTTATGTAACGTTGTTTACCACAGCCCAGTATCGCGGCAACATTGTTTCAAGTTGCGATGCATTGAAGCTATTCTTGACAGAGTAAAGAAATGGTTCGACAATAGTTTGTTGGTGTCTGACGTAAAATATTTTGATTTGAGGCTTCTTTTCTTATTAACCGCCCTCGAAAACGCTGCAAGAGTGGAAGTTGTTGCTAACAATGGCTTTTGTGTGCTCACTCATGCACTGGATAGCAGTATTCCAGGAAAGGAGCAGAGAAAAATTTGTCATGAAATGAAAGTTAGAGATGGCTGTGGACAGTTTACTGGAGCCAAACTGTACATGATGACAGTGGCAGAAAGGTACAATTTGAGTTTATTTAAACAGATAAGTAGATATACAGTTAACTCCCACATAAAGGAAACTGCAGATTAAGAATGTCTGCTTATGGGCTGAAATTTGGCTAATATAGCGCCTGTGTACTCTGTAATAAGAACCAATTTAACCTGACAAATGAAGTAGGTTCTTACATTATACAGAAAATTACGTGTAGAGTAGATAACACTGCTGTAGATTTATATATGTAAGTATGTGTCCTGCACCATTACAAACACATAGTGGGTAGTTTCACAAAATACAGTCAAAGCTGTCCTTGTGACCACTCTCATAAGCAGCCAGCTCTAGTTATGACCACCTTTATGAAAACTGGTTTGAACTGGTGACCTAAACCTTGTAATGAAAAGCTCTCATAAGATTCCGCTCCCATTAGCGACCATGACCACTTTTGGGATCACCCAACTTGACTTTTCCTTTGTTTTTATGCCCTTGCAAGCGACTGCTAGAGTCTTATTCATATAAATCAACACTTTAAGGAACCTGCACATTGTGCTAATGGTTCATTGACAAAGATCTTGTACAGTGCAGTATGGCAACGACTACTCACAGACCCTGACGTCAATATGAAGCTCTCTTAAGCGACCACCCTCCATTGTTTTACCTTAACGTTGCTTTAAATACGAGAGTTCACTTTGGTCAGCGACCAGCTCTACAGTAGTTACGACCATTTTTTCAAATTTCCGAGGTGGTCGCTTACGAGAGCTTTAATTGTATATTAATATCCAGGGGGGGAATCCTGGTGGACAGGAATGCCCATTGGAAAAAAAGAATTAAAATGCTAAAGGAGACTATCAATAATCTGGGCATAGCTAAAGCTTTAAATAATAATAAAAGCAACAGTGATTTTGTTGGCACCAATGACTGTATATAAAATGTTAAAATGACCTTTCGTGACCATAATTTTTGTATTAAACTATTGTTTGTAAGTAGGACTTTCTTGGTTTTGTTTATTTATTCATTACTTAATTTTTGTTTCATTTTTTATGCTAAATTTTTGGTTGAGGGCCACGCATATATTATCTGTGGATATCAAGTGAAACCCTCATTAAAAAAAAGCATCTATCTATCTATCTCTATAATGCCATTTTGTTGGCAAAACAGACCTTTAGAATTGTCTTGATTTCAGACTTCTAATTTGGAGTTTTTGAGGTTGCAAGTGCAGTTGTTAAGTTGTTATGTCTTTTTTTATATTGCGTCTATAATTTTTCAATTGATTAGTTCGCAAAGGACTGTTAATTGTTAATAGTTAAACTTGTATTTGCAATAGTCATTTTTAAATTTATAGTAAAAATAACCTTCACATCCTTACATTTTTCTTTATAAAAACTTCTTTACAGGGCTGCAATTGAAGAAAACCCAATAACCTACTCTGCTTCACGGGATGAAATTCGCTTATCTGCTGAAATCCTAAAAATAATGTTTAACATCACAATAAATCTTCCAGAGCCTGACAGTACAGATACCATGGAACACTGTGAGAGGATTGTGTTTATTGTACGTTCAATCCTTGTACATCTTAACCCCTTGCCTGAACAGTCAGAGAACCTTCCAAATCATGCCATCAATATTGTAAGCAACATGCCAAGTAGCTGCCTCAAATATCTGCTGTGGACTATGCCATCCAGTGTCTGTAAAAGTCTTGCACAAGATTTTGATAGCAGAACTTCATCAAAGAGGTTTAGGTTTCAGTTTGAGGTAATACATGCTATAACATACACATGACTGTAGTGCATGAAAAGTTTGGCATCTTAATCAGTTAATAGAAAGACATAGTTATCATTTTGATCCTTTAAAGGGGCACTACATGGTACACCTGTCTTGTAACTGTGCTCGTTTGAATTTGGGCACAAAATTTAGTTTTAACATTAATTTTATGGTGAGATTGTACATTTACATACACTGTTGTTTCTAACGTAACATTTACCATTTTCACAGAGACCATAATGCACCTGGTCTACTGCCAAAAATTTTACAAAATCATTGTTTCCAATTTCTCCTGGATATTATGTATAGATGTACCAAGAGAAATTATAGACAATCGTTACGCAAAATTTCGGGGAGTAAACAAGGTGCATTATGGTCTTGATGAAAATGGTGAATTTTTTAAGCATTTTCTCAATCTAATCAAGACATACATGTATCACTATTATTATTATTATTATTATTATTATTATTATTATTATTATCATTATTATTAAACTGAATATTAGATATATGTGACCGAGCACAGGATTTCGAACACTAACGCTTTTCCGTTAAACAAGTAAATCTAGCTTGCAGGATGGTCAATAACGGCCGGTAGCTGGCCAAAACCACCGGCTAGTTAGCCATCCTTAGCCGGCTTCTTTCATCTCCTTCTACTATAATTGCTAACAAAAAATAAGCACCATCGAATAAAATTGTAAAGCATCCGTTTCCCAGTTTTCGATGACATTGAACACATATTTAAACAGGTTTAGAGCAATGTAAAACTTTCGAATCATCCGATGTTGTGGAACACCTGGTACATTTCGACATCATTCTTCCCAGTCTCGTGGAAACTACCTCCTGAAAAACCCCTGGAAAAACCATTTCCAAGACTCTAAATTTCAAAATGTCCCGAGATGCCTCGGCCCTCAAGAACTTTTGCCTTTGGTGCGAGTTCCAAAGCCGCATACTACTCATTATCAGTCTGCTTCTTAAAAACTTTTTGACAGCCCTGAGCTTGCTTACCTTTTTCTAGCATTTGCCTTTCTAAGATCTCAGCACTCACGAATATTATTGTTCTCTTTACAATGTACCCCATAGAACTTCAACATGCTGGCAATTCAAACCATGCTAAAACTTCTTGATGATCGTCTTAAGTCAACCGGCCGGCCACTGCAAGAAAAAGTCGTTCCCCTCCTTAGCGCATTGTGTCAATTGGCTCGAGGAGACAGGATAATAAGAAGGTATCTGCGCAGAGAAGTTTTGCCGCCTCTTGGACATGTGGGGACAACTCGACCTGAAGAAGGTCATTTGATAAGAAATGAGCTTGTCCGTCTAATGACATCACCTTTGGAGGATATCAAGGTTTGTTACAAGCTGTTTGATATCAAGTAGACTGGGGTAATTTACATATGTAAACATTCAGTGTCTAATGTAATGTGTGGAATAATCCATATGGTTTATTGCAATCCACACTCAGGGGATAACATGCTTAGAATAATGTTTATTACTTGTACAGGAAATAGGAGTGTCCACTTGTTATTAAAGTGCTACAGTACATTCATGCCTGTTGTGTAGAGAAGACATTTCTTCATGAAAAACCTTGAATCAGTGGATAGGGTTAAATTCAGAAACACAGAGGATTGTTTGTAATACACAGTAAATGAAATGGTTTAAAAAAATACATGTACTTCTGGGCTTTTTTATCAGGAGCTAGTTGCAGACTTCCTGTTTGTTCTGTGTAAAGAGAATGTCAATCGACTCATTAAGTACACTGGGTATGGAAATGCTGCAGGACTACTGGCATCCCGTGGCCTTATGGGAGCAGCTCAGTCTCAAGGGAATGGAGGCAATTACTCATCTGATGATGAAGATTCCGAGACTGAAGAATATGCAATGGACAAGTCAGAGATTGATCCTATGATTGGTGAGTACTTTGGAAGTACTGATGGTACTGAACCAAAACAAAGATGCTCTTACTTGACTGAACCAAGTAAATGACATTATAATAACAATAATACCTTCTTATTCCTGTTATATCTTCATCACACTCTTTATAGTAATAAAGAAAACTGAGATTCAAGCCATTGCCATCATCATTATCATCATCATTATCATCTTAATTGGCAATATTTATAGCACAGAGACTAGTGGGACCAGGTAAATGACTGAAAGAAATAATTTAAATTCAAATTAATGGCAGGGAGAAGGAGGATTTGAACTCAGGACCACCATAATCAAATCCTGGTAATGGTCTGTGCGGGACTTGAAGACTGGGCCACCTGATTGCAAATCCGACACTCTAACCATTCAACAACACTGCCTCACTTCATGTTTTTCTCGTTATCAGGTGCAATTCCAAAAGATGATGGAAAACCTAATCCTCTGGATGAAATGAGTGAGCAAGAAAAAGAGGAAGAAGCCGAGAAACTGGTATCATTAATCCATGACCTGAACAGAAGGGGTGTGATAAGGACAGCCCAGGTGGGCCCTGATGGTAGGCCACAAGAGTGCCTAGGGGAGGAACGAGTGAGTGATGAGGCTTCAGCAGCTGTAGAGACAAATAAAGCAACGGAAAATGGAAACAGGGACTGATGATAATCAAGGAACTTCATCAAGTTAAATTTAGTGATAGTACCAGCATACTTGTAATAAACTGTAAAATACTTTAGCTATCATAAAAGAGGCCATTTTACAGCTATAGATGGAACTGAGGCTGGAGCTGATCTTGTTTTGATACAACCCTTCCTGCTTATATTGTGTAAATCTTGTTGTTCCAGATTATGCCAACTAGTATTTTTCAAGCACAATTTTCATAAAAATGGAGGTTTTTTATGTTAAGGAAGTCAACCTCAGCCTCACATTCACTCAAAGGCTAGGCTACTGAGCCCACAACTGTAAAATGGTGTATTCTCTCAAATACAAGAAAAAAGTCAAATCACTGCAAATGTTATAAGATCGCCTCGAGTTGTTTTATCATTGCAAGTTGTAGTACAGTGATGAAATAGATCCTCCGATTTTTGTTTAAGAGGTTGGTAGCCTGTGCACCAAAGCGGAAGTCAAACGTGTTATCTCCAAAAACATCGCTGCTCTTTGGATGAGGATTAGAGAGGCTGTTTTATTATGTCGAGAAACTAACAGAAGAAGCAAAAAATATAAAAATGAAGTAGTTATATCATGTTATTAAGAATATGTCATATATGTATTGAATGTGAAAATAAAAAGGCAATCAATGAATGGAAAAATCTCTTTGAGCCGTCCTGCAACTGACAGTGTACAGTAAACTTAATTAAAGTTCTTCTGAACTTTTCGTATATTAGCTGTTATTTATGAGATATTCATAAAAAGAACTTCAGTTATGTTTATAAATGACATAGTTTACTCCTTTGTGTATGTTTTTTTTTTCAAGTTTCCTAACCTGGCATGTCTTAGGGTTGATTTCCACCGTCACGTACGTATGTAACATTTACGTTCGCAAATAAAATAGAGGCAATGCATGAAAGGTCGCTTGTAAGCGTAAAATTTGAACCTCGCTCAACTTCTTATCTTGCCTCTATTTTAATTGCCATTTTAATTTATGTTCGTTAACGTGCAAGGGCGGATTTAGGGGTGGGCCCAGGGGTCCCCGGCCTACCCTTTGTGGGTTATTAAATATATCAGCATTACATGTTCAATGTGGAATCCAGGCATTTACTAAATTTAAGCGTCCAGGATGCACTAGATTGCATCTCAGAGAACTTCAATATCAAAAATTTTCCCGGAGGAGCATGCGCCCGAAACTTCCTACAAAAGTGCGCAGTTCGCAGTTCTCATGGGCGCTATCACGCCCACATTGCCACTGTATACTATATCTCTAGGCCCTCCCTATCACCAAATCCTCCGTCCGCCCCTGACATACGTAACCAAAAACGCTTCAGTGGAAATCCACCCTAACAGACATGTTAGGGACCCAGAGTCGCTTTTGTCTTGTTTACTGTGTTGTTATGAATGTTTAGTTCTGAGAAAGGAAGTAAAATTTTAAACCCATTTTTACTGCGTTCGGATTTCTCTCGAGTAGATTGTGAACAGGCTCTCTGAAAAGTGGAAGAAAATTTGGACTAGCGGAAGAGTTTTTCCCCTCAGGAGTCTATTTGCAGGGCATGTCTTGACTTGTTACTACCAAGGGGTTCTACTACTGGGAATTCTCGGGATAGGAAAGAGTTGATTTCCTTTCATTATTAAACCAGTAAATTTAGACTTAAGACATCCGGGCTGGGTTGTAATTCCTCGCAATTATAGCCAAAGGGAAATCCATCACAAAACCAGGCGCTATTTGCAACACCCTTGGCCTGCTTCTGATTATTTCATAGTGTCGGTCACTATAACAGTGGGCGTTAGTTTCTAAAGGCCTTTTCTGTGATGGTGGTGGGAGTGTTACCAATCTTGGTTAGCATCAACTGGGTTGATGAAGGGCAATAATGTAGGTAGTTGAGGTGATAATTTAGGCCCCTAATTGCACATCTGATAAAGAAGGAGAAAATGATGGCGCTTTTGAGTTTAGAGTTAACTTTTTGGGCATGGGCCAATCGCTTGAAATATGCCAAAATTTGACATATTCGAGCGGGTTGAAACAATAGCAATAAATTTGAAAGAACGCAATTTCACAAAATTAGTGAGCCAGATGGGTGATGTTTTTGTCGCCGCACACACCTCGTTGTTTCTTCATTCTCGGGCTGCGACAGTTTATTCTACATCTCATTCCTTAATACGCCTATCAACAAGCAAAATATTCTTAGACCAGCTAAAAATTGATGACATTAAGCCATCTTTTTTATTTAAATAAGTTCAGCCATAATCCGTTGCGGATTAATCCGTTTATTTTAAGATTTTATCCCAGTCTCTTGTTATTACTTTTAAAGCTATCCTTGGCCTTGTCTCACAATGTATTAGTGGCCTGATTGCAATTCAAAAATATACGTTCAAACGATAGTTTTGATGTTTTCACTAGCAGCCTCCAACAGGTAAATCGCTATCAACAGTAGGAAAGGCCAAAACATCAGGAACTGTACTTGCTTTAGTACTTTTAAAACCTTTTAGAAAACCAAGAAAACATTTATGTTCTCTTGTTATCAGTTAATATTTAAGCGATATATAAACTATTAATCAGATATTAGTATAGTTTAGTAGTTTGGTCGAGTGTCCAGAGATTTTGATCTAAAGTGAATTCTTTGTATACCAATGCGTGTCGGATTTTATGGTGGTGTCACAAGGAAATAAATCATGAATTTGGAAAAAAACTTTAGGTAAACTAAATCTCTTTGTGTTGGAAAAGTTATCAGCTCAGTTGCCGAATCTAAAATTTTGGAGTTGCTAAGCATTTTCTTGGTCCTTTACACAGTCATGTGTCCTTCCTGGTGAAGTCTGAGAATTAGAGAAAAATTATTAAGCACCAAGAAAGTTCATATTTTCGTAAAATGCAAAAGTGTTATTCAGATTACTCTTGACAGCACTCCCAAATCGTTATCTTCCTAGTAGTTGATTCTATGCATTTTTGGTCAGATCTTGAACACGTTGGTGATTAGCAGCCTAACACGATTCCTATATTACGTGCAATAACTAGTGCGCCACCGGGAATTAGAGACTTCAAGAAGAAAGAAAACTTTGGTCTAAAAAAATAGCGGAGATGTTCCTTTGACGCGCGTTTATTTAGGCTCTGCCTTACTCGTTTTTACATGTTTGCAAATTTATTCACTCTTATCTGAAGGACTCTCCAATTTACGATCGTTCACATCTGATGAACGAAGTGGCGCGAGGACAACGAAAAATTTGATGTAGTAACATGATAATATCGTACTCATAAAAACTGATCGAATCTTGTGGTAATAACTTATACCAACTGCTTTCGATTGGGTGTCCCAGCTTCTCACTGTAACCACGTGAATCTTTTGACAGGCAAAACATTGACATTGTTTGATTCATTATTGCTAAAAATTTGCATATCACTATAATTTCTTCGTAATTTGGACCAATAAAATCATGGCGAACCGGCTTCTTTTCCGTACCGTAGAAGTTTTACTCAGTGCTGTGGTGTTATGGTTTCCAGTGAAAACCTCGGGTAAGTTTTTAATTTTCGACTTTCAATTTTGGATTCAATAGTAGAACGACCTTCATTCCCTTTGTAATGTTTCACTGTTAGAACACGCGCAGTTGTTCTTTTGTTGGCACAATAATGATGGCTATTTATTTTCCGATAAAACCTTCACTCATATTTCTTCATTAAGAAGTATATAAGAAAACCATCTTTAAAGCTTAAAAATGTCATAGTCATTTTCGTGATAGAGATTCTTCTTTACCATAAGGTGACCACGCCACTTACATGTGCAGTAATCTTGTGTTATCTTTCATCAGATGATATTCCCGTCTATTTTGTCATTAACACTCTAAATAATACCACAAAATCTTAATAAAAAAGGCAATGGGTAATAAACGTTTTTTTGTTTCATATTATAAGTCAAAATTTCCATGCTTTGAAAAACGTTCTTCGTGCCTTCGACAACATTTTCACTCGGCGTAGTGATAGTTTAAGTTTACCCTGTTCAGTATTTTAAAATACTGTATATTATTAAAAGATACTAAATTGACGACATAAGAGAGACGGAAATTAAATTTTGTACCAGATTTCAATTTAACGTGTTCCTCAAAATTTTTGTTGGGTGAACTACAGGAACTCGGGCCGTTACGATATTAATGTATAGGAAAACCCGAAGTCCATGAAATGGAGAAAACGACAAAAAATTAAAGTTCAGTGGTGTATTGATTTTCTTGCTGTTTAGATTCTTGAAAATTGCTAATATTCGATCAGAATTTTAGACCTTAGGCCCATTATCATGAATATTCAGGCAGATCACACATTCACTGACAACGTACAGAGTTCAACACTTTGGTTTATATAATCAGGATAATTTAGATAAGTGGAGTTTTATTGGGGAATAAAGTGTTACTTCAGTGTAACATGAGCATGTTAAAAGGCACTTTTAGGGAAATTTAGGATCAGCCGTGATTTTCTCGTCATTCCTGAAATTAGACAGGTAACTACTGGTGACTACCGGTAAAATCTTAAATTTAAAGCGTTTGCATTGAAAAATGAAAAAACCCCAGGCCAAGGTTAATTGCTGAGAATAAGACCAAGCTGGACACTTTTTCAACGAAACGTAAGATGCATTACTCTTTTAGCAGTGTGATTATACACTTATTACCAAATCAAATAAGGAGAACGATAATTTTATTTTATTCTTCCAATAATGACGTGCCCAAGATAAGAGCACACAAGAAAAATCTTTCTCTGAGAACGCATGTACCGGTGGAAACATCCAGGCGAGTACACGATTGAGCTGAAACGCTGAAAATTGCGAGCACACTAGTTTTTCTGGTCGTCAGCCATCATAGAACCGAAGAACAATTCTAAAAATGTTTTGCCTTTTGCGTTGTATTGTACAGTTTAAAAGATGTGTTGATTATAAATTAAAATTTTTGGTTGACAATAAAACCAGAATTCCACTTCCTCGTCTTGACGATACAAGAACGGATGTCACAGCAATCTTTATTGATCAAACCCCTCCAGTTTACTTTGTAACAATTGTTTGAAGGCTGTGAGCGTACACCAGATGAGGAAAGCTGGGGTTGTACATCGAAAATTGGATTTTTAATTTAAGTGACGCGTATAAACATATTTCAGAAAGCTTCATTAGCGTGACTTACAAACCCAAACAACAGGTGCTTCAATTATTTGATAGATCAGAACACGTCAAAGAACAGCTGCATACTCAGTGTGTACAACAGAATCCCAGCGCATTATTATTGCTTTAAGAGTTGTTCATAAATATTATTTCGGTTAGAAAATTTAAATACCTTTCTTCCCTGAAACACAAACGTAGGACGCAAAAATGTTTTGAAACAGAATTTGTTTCAATGGGTTATTTTAATTTGGAAGAGGCAACCATCTAAATTTCTTACTTCTCACGCAACGTATTTTTCTAGTTTTCTTTCGACTGAACAAATAAGAGTATCGCTGCTTTAGGCAGATACTGTGAAAGGAAAAATGAGCGACTATCGGTTTGTCCTAATGTCAGTTCTGTCATGGCTACAAACAGATAACACCTTTCTCGATCTGCATAATCATTCATATCATAATCAGCCTCATTCAGTAATTATTTATTATAAACACTGAATAGTAATTAGAAATAATGAAATGAATGTATTTTGTGGTTTAATTTAATTACTACATTTATATTGTAAGGATGATAGTTTTTACGTTTCTGAGTTTACTGCATTTTTTCGTTGTAAAAATGAGATCTTAATGGGTTTTATCCTCGTCTTCGGTCTTTTTTACTACTTAGGAATCCGCAAACCATGTAACATACCGTAGACGTAGTCACCGTGACACAAGGCAAATATAAGAATTTTTAATTTTATATAGCTGTGTGTGTATTCTGCCCACAGGCAGGTCCTTCCTTATAGTTCTCGATCTAAGGCGAGCCTGTTGACTGCTACGCAAGTGAGGGCTTCCATTCTTTACTCTATCCAGCATTCCCACTCGAGGTCTTCCAAGTGAACTCTTTCCTATTATTCTTGCCTCAATAAATAATGGAACAAGATCACCATGCCGTAGGTTATGACCAAGCCAGACTCTCTGGGCCAAATATTTAAACGTGGTTTAGCCAATGTTCTAAGTCATTTTCAATTTACCCCAACGATTTTATCTAAACTTCATTTATTGTGAACAGTTTTATGAAAGCAGGTAGAGAACACTACAAAAGCATTAATCTTCTTAAAACAACGCTGCTTACAAATAATAAGTTAGACTTCGTTTAAATATTTTGCCCTCTAAGTTCTGTTGATAACAGACATGATATATGGCTCTCTGCTCACCGACACGCCTGAATACTTCATCGTTACAGACTTCATTTGTCAAACCAAGTGATGCTTAAGAACTTTCTCCAAAGCCACATCTCACTGCTATCCAGTTTACGCACGTGTCCTCTTTCTTCAAGCTCCATGATTCGGCGCCAATGCTTTTGTCAGCAGGTCTTTCTCTTAGTAAACACGTTCTTTGGTCGGGCTATACTCGATCTAATTTCTTCTTCACGGGATCCGTCCTGTGTAATGAGGCTCTCAAGGCAGTTAAACTGCGATTCCCGCAAGAAAAGATCGTGAATTCCTCACCAGGACTCTTACTTATTTTTATCATGCACCTTGGCGGGCTTCTTAACATTGATATTCATACCATATTCTTCCGCCGTTTCCTGCTTAGCTACTGGCTGAAAAAATGTCTCGTACAAACTTTAGTGTTATTGAAAAAATATTTACGAACGTTAACGCCTGCGAGTAGTTTCTTATTTTTTCCTAAAGTGGCATGCTTAACACGCGAGTGGCAGTAGAGTAGCCGCAAGACCGAGTAACCAGGGTTTACTGAGGTTCTGTAAAATAAAACACCATTATTATTATCCCTTATTTATTTAGTTATATTAGCCCGGCCCCATCAATTATTATATTATAAATTAATATTCTAAAAAAGCTACCTTACAGAGGTTATTTTTAGTAGAGATTTTGTTCACGATTTCATTCATTACTGTCTTTTGCAGGTCTCCAGCCTCCATCAGGGGTGAATATTAAGGCAGTACACGGATCAGATTTTTTGATTATATCATGGAACAACCAAAGGGATGTCCCATTCTACAGAATTTTGTTCGCTAATCCACCGGATGAGGCTGGTCCTACGCCCGTGTACTGTTTACCTGACAATACAACATGTAGTTACTGCGTGTCAAACCTCAATACACCAGACGTGTCTTGTATTACACTCAACAGCCATTATACGGCGTCCATCAGTATAGAACTTGATTACGAGCAGCTAGTTAGTGTGAGAGTGGAAGCGTGTAAGGATTTAAACCCAGACGAATGTCCACAGCGTAGTGAATGGACAAATTATACCATTCCTCCAGGAGGTAAGTTGCAATTGAAACCAAGAGCAAGAGCTACAAATAGGATCCCCTACACTCAACTGGGACTTACCTCCTGTTTTGTTTAGCTAGCGTGAGGATGAGTTTATGTTGTCTTTTTTTTTTCATGGTAGCACCGAGTCCTGTGAGGAATGTTCACGCACGTCCATTGTCGTCAAATACTGTCGAGGTCAGCTGGACTGCACCAAATCAAACCAGAGGAACGATAGTACTGTACTCTGTACTGTACAAAAAAGAAAACGTATGTTGTCTGCAAGTATATGTTTATAGTTGTTATCAGTTTGCTTAGTTTTAAGGGTAGAGAAGGAGGCTGAACATGCGCTGTGAAGACACTAAACTCGTTACCAGGATTTTTCTCTTGTAGATGTGGGGAGGGATTCCTTTTCTTGTAGAGACCTTTTGGATGTAAATGTATTAATATCAAAATTCACAGCGAGGCCCAGAACAGAGGACGCAGAAAAAAAAAGAATAAACTGTTATCCACATTTTGCTTCCAACCCTGTGTTAAGTGGACATTGAATATCTTCAAACAAGAGAAATTCTCGTTCTTCAACGTCAGGGAGCCTCAGCAAAGACATTTTTGAGAGACGCACGTCCATCGGAAGTGAGGCCTTCCCCCTTTTTATATGCCTTGACGCACGTTCCTTGACTCTAACAAATTTGTATTCATATTGCTGAGTGTCCTTTCTCTTTTAAAAACCATTCGCCCGAGAGTTTGAACCAAACCACTACCAACGGATGCAAAAATTCCACATCTGGTTGACATGCTCTCTCAACGCTGTGGATTAAGCTCCCTTTTAATCAATTAAGGAAAACTCGGGGAATGAATTTTGTGGCAAATCACTTGCGAAAAGTGAGGAGAGCAGGGGCGTAGCTACCTGTACACATGGTACGCTCGTGCGTACCTAAAAAAAGCCGTGTACAAAAAAGATATAAAATGAATAGACAATAAAAAATGAAAAGTTAATTCTAAAAAGAAAGCAAAATATTTAAAGATAATTATTTTAAGAGCACAGTTTGCCTCAATTCATTCAACTCTGGTTGCTTCTTAGAAATATACATTTTTTTCTAAAACAACCATCCGGATTTTTTTTTCCTCTCCACCCAAATGTCGCTTTCCAGAGAAACGAAGTAATTCATAATGGACTGAATCTTGAATAACATATATATCTAGGGAAAAGATGGCAGGCGTTTTTACTAAAAACGTGCTCGGATTCCTAACCGTTTACACACATCGATAAATCCTGGGAGCAACGACAAAGGCGACGGTGACAACGACGGCAATAAGCCCAATAAGTAAATGAAAAACAACAAATTTTGCAGGTCCAGTGCGCTTTTCTTTACAACCTGTGCGAACACGACCGTAAATTCCCTTTTGCGCCGTTGTTTGGAGGACGTAAACACAGGGGCAAATTCAATTTCTTCATCTGAGTCCGAACTTGGGTGCGGTCCCCAGGACATCCGAAGGGAAGTTCGCCTATATTTACCATTTTACGAGAATTGTCGGCGATAAACGCGAAAAAGTTAACAAAAAAAAACGCGCATTCGGCATTTTGATAGCTAGGGACGTTTTCGTTACCCTCGCCGTCGTCGTTGCTAGACACCCTATATTCATGAAAGTGACAGTTCTATTTTGGTTTTACTGCAAGCGGCAAAGTATCCGGATAAGTTGGACAAATTGTTTATACTACAAAACTTTGCGAATTTACAAGGCATCGGTTTCAAAATCAATAGAGACTCGAACATAGATGGCTTATTCTATGCTTTGCGCCTCGAGTCTACCACAGATCAGTCAGTAAACCCGAAACAATGATACTCATCCTATTCTTGTTTCTTTCTTTCAATTCTTAATATCACAAGGATCAAGAGATGAAAAGGGTGTTTAGAAACGCTGGGAAAGGAATTCTAACGCGGCTGTCTGCAAAAACAACATATAAAATCTGGGTAACGGCGTCTACATCTAACAGAGAAGGACAGCGTTCTACTTTGACTACCGTGGAAACCTGTGAGTACTTCTTCTTTCAAATCAAGAGTGGATTTCTGTATCTTTTTAACTTTGAAGTGATAAGCCTCCGATTTTATTGCCTTATATTTTTCATTTCTCTTGTTTCCAACTTTTGTTAGACGCTGACGAATGTGGGTCTAGTCCCTGTAAATACAATGGAAAATGTCACTTGTATGGCGGCTCTTACAAATGTCTATGCGAAGAGGACTGGGAAGGACCGAGCTGTGAGAGTAAGTTTTTACTGAACTTAATAGATGAACTGAAAGTTATCCCGCTGAAAGAAGTAATATTTCAACTAAAGGCATTCTTTGGCAATCTTGTCGTAAAAACTAGAATGCAACAAACGTTAACAGTTGGCCTTTTTCACTTTTCACTGTCAAGATGAAATGGCTGTGCGCATGCGTATCTTGGAGTATGGTAGAGCAACCCTCAAAGAGCAACCTTGCTGTTTCGTTCTTCGGGGTCGTAATCGTTAAAGGTGAACGGACGCCCTGACTTGAGATAAGTCGTATGAAATGCTGCAAAGATGCTCAAATTCACCGTCGTTTCTTTTGGGCACGTGGTCTTGTTCTTACAGGACCTCGGTAAGAGAATTTTTGCTTGCGTACGCATGTAAATTTTAAGCGTGTAAGTAAAATAGATCGAGGCAATGCATGGGAGTTCGTATGTAAACGTTAAAGTTCACTCGCGGCTTTCATACATTTTCTCTTTTGTATTCACGCTCGTAAATTTTACGTTCATGCGCACGTAAAAACACAGTTCAGGGGCGGATCCAGGATTTTTTTTAGGAGGGGGTGCACTCGTCTCTTCCAATAAATCACATAGTTTTTTTTGCAGAATACCAGTTGTATTAGAAAACCGCAGGTCATCTCAGGGGGGGGGGGGGGGTGCGCACCCCCTGCACCCTCCCAATAGATCCGCCCCTGCAGTTGAAACCCACATTAAAAGTAGATTTTTATTGTTGCGTAAATTTTACGTGGGTATGGGTATGAATGAAGAAATGAAGTCTTCCTCAATGTTGTTATTAAGAGCGATATAAAAAAAATCAGAGGATCCTAAAATGATCAGGAAATGAACGAGAGGAGAATAAACAGTCTCGAAAAATTACAATACGCCACTTTCACATTTCCCATAATGCACCTTATTTGCTCCACAAATTTTGCATAAGCATTGTTTTCAATTTATCTTGGGACGGCTGTAATACCCAGGAGAAATGAAAAACAAAGGTTATGCAAATAAAGTGCATTATAGGAAATGTGGAAGTGGCGTATTGGCCGGGCCTATAGAACAGCAGGTGAACAGAAACACTATTATGGTCACAGGAATACACACAGTAATTTTCAAAGTAACCATTGCAATAAAACGTATATCAAGTAGCAAAATGACACAGAAAAAAACAAATGAATCAAAGTTGGCCAAAGAAACTGAACAAGAGATTGTAAGCTCTAATACCTCAGTATAGCAACCTCGTTACCAGGCTCTCCCTTCTGTCAACTACGAGGATGACCTGGTTTTAAATAGAAAATAATCTGGAAACGAGGTTCTCAGTGGAAGTGACTTAATTAAGTGCTATTTTCAGTTCCCGAAGGGTTTTATATGAAGGGGAAAAAATGTCTTGACGCGGGAAGAGAGGGCAACTCCTCACTTTACAGCAATGTCAGCCTGGAATTTTGTGTTAAAGAGTGCAGAGCTATTTCAAGGTAAAAACAATGCAGTGAACTGAAATTGTGCAGTGATTAATTTGATTTTACCTAAAAGTTCCCCAAAGGATATTCACCTTCTCAAATACCGCCAGGGACCTCCCGCTGGACAAGGAGGTTGAGGGATCAGGGTACGAGATAAAAGGGATGAAATCTAGCATGAGAAAACAGCCGCGTGGGAAATTTATGTCAATGACGCGTCATCAGTATGGAATTCCTGCGCTCGTTTCTCAGACGTCATTTGGCGGGAAACCAGTGGTAGCGTCGCCAAATGTCGGCTGTTTTCTCAGGCTAGATGAAATATTGAAGGCAAGGATAGACATTTGTTAAAAATGAGTGATGGGGACCATGCTATTATCATGTCATCTTTCTTATTTTTTGTTTCGTGAATCATATTTTCTGCATCAAAGAAATGAAATATAGAAATGAGCAGCCCCATTCTCTCTTGGCAGCCCTATGATAAGCATAAAACGCAAAGCGTGGTATTTGCTTGGCAAGGGCTTTCCCATCTGCATAACGTTTGCCAGACTCAGACCTAAGTCTCATCTTAGACCGCGTTTAAAAGAACCAGTAGACCGTAACGTCTTTTTAAAAGTTTGACATTTAAAATATTAGCTTTTTAGCCTGGGCTAAATGCATTTCCCATCTGATTCATGATAAAATAAAAGTAATTTTGTTAGATACTGGCTGAGCTCCGTTTCATTAAGAACTGACAGTTAACCTATAATATATCCATTTTTTGCAGTTGCAAATCGTTTGAATATGGACTGGGGTACAACAGCAGTGGAACATTTGTGAATACTCTTCACATAAAATCTCTTGGACTCTGCAAACTGCAACATACCAGCGTATCACACCAACCGCTTAAAGATTGTTCCTATGACTACTACGAAAAGAAGCCTCCTGTATCTTCGAGCTCGGATGTGTTTTTATCAAAAACATCATTTACAGGACATCTTGCTTTGATGACTTTCGTGACAGCGATCCTGAGTCTGAGCCCTTAAGCTCTTGTTTGATTGTTGATTTTGGCAAATTAAGCGACCACAAGTTAAGAAATAACGACAAACGCTCATTGGAATTTAGCTTGCAGGCAGGCGTTTTCAGACGGGCGCGCGAGAACTTGGATTTTCAGGGGTTGTTATCGCACTTTCTACTCTGTCAATTTATTCTGACTTCAAAATCAATCCACTTAGGGGATACTGAGGCTCGCTCGCTCGCCATACAGCCCCCCCCCCCCCCCCCCCCTTCCACACAAACACACACACACACGATAAACCATAATACGCGAGTGCTATTGGTTGATTATTATTCGACGTAAAAAAGACTGCAGGAAGGAATTCCACTTGCGCGTACAGCGAGGATACGTATACCAGTTTACCAGTTGATGCATTATACACTCTGAGGATACATATATATGTAGAAACAAGCTCGATTGCGTTGGTTCGCGTTCACAAACACATGTATAGTAAACTTTCACCTCCTTAATTGCCGCTTAATTAAAGCTCTTGAACTATATTGAGTTTAATTGTGCATATTCGCTTTCTGATTCCCATACAGCCACCTTGGCCATGAACGACCAGTCTTGAAAAGCGATTTATCTCAAGAAATTTTCCCCGTAAGGAGGATCTCAAACATTTGGTTTGTTATCAATGTACTGTTAAATTGGTACAGAAAAATTAGAAACCACTAGCTTTGTAACAAACGCTCTTTTGAGCAAAAAATATTAAACGGGATTAGAGATACATTGCAGTTGTCCCCATTTTTTGCTTGTCTCGAAAAAACGAGCACCATGAGCACTATGTTTTAAGTTTTATTGTAAACGTCAGTTAAGTACGAGGGGCTATTTATGTTTTTACACGTTTGACGATTGAATAGTAATCACAGAACAGTAGTACAGAGTAACGCAGCCTAAAATGATTTATTATAATTAGAAACACAACTTTCCATAAAATCTTACTAGCAAACAATTGTACCGGAAAGCGCGGATTTGAAATTCAGCAGTCTTGCTGCAGTATTGAAGAAGACTACCGCGTCCAAATAACGTAGACTTGGTCTTTCGGGAGACATGAAGGCAGGACTCCAGTAAGCGGCAAAAATCGAGCCCATATATGTACGACCATTTTTATGATCGATCACGCTACAGTTTCACTGATGCATGGCTCTTGACTCCCAGATGTAACAAGCTTGTGACTTTATCAATCATCAGCATTTTCAAGCAGTGATTCGCTAAGAGCCAGATCCCAGTAGTGTTCTACTCCGTATTTCTTGAGATGTTCTCTTGCAATCGATTGCATTGGACACAATTTAAATTTCCAGTCGCTAAAGTTCCTTTCTTGGTTGGTGCCCTGTGGAATTTAAGAACGTCCTTTTTGGCTATTATCAACAATCACAAGGTCCATCCAGATTAAAAGACGAAGGAATAAAAAGGGAGCGCTGACTTTTGTGCTTTAACACACTTGATGCTGTGAAGATGAAAGCCAGGCTCATTGTTTGAGGCAGTGCAAAGTGCAGATTAACAGTCTTGACCGGCATAACGACAGTACATATTTATAGTAAGAAATTAATACGACATACATGTAGCAAAAACAACAACAGCATGAGTTTTAATTTTATAAACATCCGTTTGTGCTAATGAACTTTTCTTAAAGAGATGGGGTCGAATAAACTTTCTTAACCAGAAAAGGGGAGGGGGGGGGGGGGTTTAGAGGGAGGGGGCTTCATAGAAGATTCATGGCAAGTCGTGATGTATAATTTTCTGTACAAATCGAATTCCTTGTCCAGTTGCTACAACATTGCAAAAGAAGTCTTTAAGAGATAGTAGAAAACTGATCAGTGGTGTCAAAATTTCACCCATTTTAATTTTCATTTACCTCCCAAACTAACACACACGGCGCTGTCTTTTTGCTGGCAGCAGCCTCATCCTCCTCGTCATCATCATCAGAGTCTTTTTCATCATCCCATTTGATCCGATGCAGCATTAAACGCTTGAATTTCTTGACTGACTTTGGGCCTCCTTCCACTACCACAATATTAACATCTTTGTATAGAACAGCACAACCTTTACGGGAAAAAGGCATTTCAAATTAAAAATTAATTCATAAAAAGAGTACCGGATCAAGCAGCAGTGCTTTCGTGAGGTCCAGCGATAAACTGTGCGCAAAGTGATGGTCTGTTTTTGTCATTTCTGAGAGCGCAACTCATTGCGCTGTCCGCTCTCAGTTTTTAACACGAATAAGGAGGGTAAATCCTATAGTACATCCGTGGTGTAGAATAATTATTTCCTTCGAGCTCCTGCGTGAGGAAAGTAATTAGTCATTCTTTTAATTCTCAAGAAATAAGTTTGTGTGTTTTGAACACTGATGTGAAGAAGAAGTCAAATAAACACACAAAAAAAACTGAATATAGTGTTCGGACATTTCTACATGTACACGTATTAAAAACAACGGGACTCCGGCCTCAAAAAACCTTGATTGTTGCCATTATAAGAAACAAAACTTTACCACTTGAAAAACCGCGATGTTGATAGAAGACAGAGGTGGGGATGGTTATTACTGGCATGTCTGAACTTCGTTACACTAAACTAACAGCGCATGTACCTGTTAAGTAAAGCTGCTGTGCATTGATATCCACTTTATATTTTTTCTGAGGGTTTTTTAGTTCTTTTACTCTGAACACTGCTACATGTACACCAAGGGAAGTGTCCTCCTTCAGTTTACGGATTGTCTTCTCACGGCGAGCTTCAGGAGTTAGTTTTCTGGCAGCATTAGCAGCTTCATGAGCCCTGTAAAATACACCCCCCGGAAAATGTTAAGTGATAAACGCCTTCAGACGTCAGTAATATTTAACGTGTGTGGCAAGCGTGAGCTCAATGTCACCTAAGCAATTATTTTCTGGGTTTTGGTGGACGATGATGACAAAACCTAGACGCCTAGACACCTTACATGAATATGCTTAGTCAAGCAATGTTTCTATTCGATTCCATTGTAGACGGCCAATTACAGAGGAAGGTTTGCCACGGGCCAATTTCTCTCCTAAGAGTGGATGCATCGACCACCACTCAAAAAGTTCAAGGACGTTGCTTTCCACTTGTGTAATCATATAATAAAACCAAGCAGGAATTTAGCAACTGAATTTTGCACGCATTTCAATATTATCCACGACATTCAGCAAGAAGTTATTGCTCATGATTGACCCCTTCTTCTGTCAACCGGTTTGTTCAATAATTACCTGCAGTCTTCTCACATATCACTTACTTTTGTCTTTGTGCCATTTGTGCCCTCACATGAGCTTCTACTTTAGTTGGGTCTTGCACCGCTTCGTTCCCCAGTACTCTCATTAAATTGGAGATTTTAACTAAAAGACAAAAAAAAGAAAGAAAAATAATACTGACAATACTGTGATTAGCGGCCTCGCACGGTATGCTGTGATAAGAAGAAGAGCATTTTTTTTTCAAAGGCTAAGCTGGTTGATGGTTTCAGTTTGGACAGAGAGCTTGCTGCAGTTTATCCACCAAACTACAATGTAACTTTATTAGAGAGTGGTGACACTTGAAAGGTTTCAAGAAGTGATAAACCCACATGTATTGCTCTTGAAGTATCCCCCACTGTTTGAAGACACTTTCCAGGTGGAGCTATAATTTGGAAATGCTGGTTTTTTAGGGAAACTCAAGGACAAAATTCTCGCAGCAGAGAAGAGAATCAACATCCACTTCAGGCATTGACACCAGGACTTGAACTCAGTGCACAATGGTGGGAGGCAAACGCTCTCTCCAGTATGCTGCCACTGTTTCTGATTTCTACAATGTACGTAACACTGACAGTAATCTGAAGTGGTGAGGGGAGATTTCTCTCACCTTTAGGTGGTGGTGGTGGCTCAAGACCAAGCCTGATTTTTTCTTGCTTCTCCTTTTCTATCTCTCTCCGTCGCTGAGTGCGAATCTTTTTTCTTTCTTTTTTTGTTAACATGATAGGAACTGAAGGTGCCTCTTTGGGTTCAGCTTCATGTAGGGAGAAAACACATGAGAAAACAAAGGAAATTTAAAGTTACAGGACAGACTGGAGGTGTTTAACCATCACAGTGTACGTCTACAAAATCAAAAGTAGATGCACATTTATCAAGAACGGGAGGAAATTTGCAGAGTTTTCTGCTCCACAAAAAATAATTTCAGAAATAGACCTGTATCAAGTGTAGGTAGGCTGCACAAAATTAAAGTCTTAATTTGTTAATAGTAATTTTTAATTGTATTTTAACTGAAGGTTTTGTCACAGTTTAGAATGAAGCCAAAAAGAAATTTTTTTCCAGTGTACTACAAGATTAGAAAATTGGTGTCAGTCTACACTAAAAAAAAGACCAGCGAGTCATATAAATTAATGTAATTACCAGGCGGATGTTTCTGTACAGGATGTTCAACCAATGCTGTCACTCCACTGATATAGGCCTCTATGCTGTCAGTCTGTAAGTTATTCATGTATTTCCCACTGGGCAGGATATTGGCATCCCACCATTCAATGTCTGGAACAAAATCTTCTTGAGCTTCTTTTGGTGTGATCAGTGCAAGTTTAGTTGCTGATGAAATACCTGTTTTCTTTGCGGCTGCTGCGATCTCTTTTTGAAGCTTATCTAACTGGGTCTAAAATGCAAAGGTATTAAATATTATTAGCAATGAGAAGGTGAACTTAAGACTTCTATGGCCAGTCACATCATCAAGTTAGTGGTATCAATGTTGGTAATACGCCTTCTTCATTTTTTTTTACAAATTTGCTAGTATTTTTGCTCATTTTTTATGGGCATTTGGCATTTTTGGGTGATTTTTATCAAGTATCTTTCAGCATAAAAAGACCCTTGTCCTTCTTAGTGTTTGCTTACAATTACACTGTGAGTTTAAGCTTTCTATGAGTCCATACTTCACAAGCCACGTACACGTAGCCCCAAGTTGACTACAGCTGCACATGAATTTGAGTCTTAGGAAACAAGAATGAGCATTCTTATTGTTTTAGTACAAGCCTATTTTCCATACTACTGTACTACTGTACCATCAATTCTATACAACCCTTTTTGTTTGTCACACAGAAACAACTAAATTTTTAACTCTCACCCTCAATATCTTCATACCATATTTTTGTGGCTGCTTCTGTTTCTTCTTAGATCGCATTAATGCATTATATCTACTTCAATCTCAATCTTGAAAAAGTTGCCACTGTTTTGTTTTTTTATCAAAATACTAGCTCACTACTCACTAAAAGAGATAGTGAGCATGTTAGCCAATTAGACTGCAGAATTTATGAAAGTAAGTGTACATGTATGATAGTTTTTTCCACGAGCTGATAATTAGCAAGGACACCAGCAAATTAAAAAACAGGATTTCGCATTCTGAAAAGATAAAATATTAAAATTACCACTTTAACTATAGAAATCAGATTAGGCTGGAAAAAAAATGTATCTGAGATTACAGAAGTTGCTTCACACAACTTGATCTGACTATTTAAATAATGCATTTCATATAGGACAAAAACTGAATGTTTGATTTTGTTATAAAAATTATCACATCATCAAAAATTGACAATTAATTACTACAATAAATGGAAATGTTGTTGAATTGCTATTGAGACAATACTGTACATGGACACCATACCTTAGCTCTGATCCTTTGAGCCATTTGTTGAAACTTTCCCTTTTCATGGAACTTAAATCCTCGCTTGCTTCGTTGCGCTTGTTTTATCCTAGCAAAAATATGGATTAAAATTAAGTACATACCTTAGCCAAGCCATCAATACCACGTAAATGTACAGGTACATGTATCCAAAAAAGCCTTTAATGACTTGTCACAAACTACTAGATGTTTGTTTTACAAAAGAAAAATTAAAAAAAGATTAAGTGTCCTTAAGAGCTCTTTTCCATGCACCCCATCCATCCATATAAGTAAACGTAATGTAGAGAATGAAGATAATGTGAACTGTGGAAATACAAATTTTTAAATAAAGATATGATCATTGCAGCAGTAATTGCAATTAAAGCAATTGCAAACTAACCAAAGAAAAAGGCCATGGGTTTGAATCCCATTGATGTTTGGGTTAATTTGCAATTGCTTAAATTGCAATTACCACTGCAACAATCGTATCTTCATTTTAAAATTTGTATTTCCTCAGTTCACATCATCTTCATCTGATGTTTCATTCCTTTCACCAGTTAAGATGAACTCAACAAATTGGCCTGCTCCCAATGTATGGGTCTTCATAGCTCAGTTGGCAGAGCACTGCCACACTAACCCAGAGGCCATGGGTTGAAATCCCAATAAAGTCATGAAATTTTTTCGGGTTAAGATGCAATTGCATTAATTGCAATCACCACTGCAATGATCATCGCTTCATTTAAATGTAATCTGTGAGTACAAAACGTACATGTTTACAAAAATAGGATTAGTACGCACTACACAGTACTTCAGTAAAGAAAAAATCCTTAACCAAAGATGCCTAGACCTTTTGGAAATATAGAGCAGGAACCTGAAGTTACTAACGCCACTTCCTGGCATGCACTTACCCAAAATCAAGATACACAGTAAAAATATCCAAAAAGGTATGCAAAGCTATATTTAACAACCATGTTCCATTTGTTTCAAATGAAAATTCCTTCACTGAGCTTTCACAACAAAACTGCTGCAGCTGTGATTTTTACGCCTTAATAAAATTGAGTCAATTGTCCCCTGACTTGGAGCGTCAAATTAACTTGTTTTTTGGGTGCATCTCAGGCTTATCACACATAAGTCCTCTCATTGAGTCAAAATTCAAGATCTCATTATAATGAGCATTTCAATTCTAGAATTACTTTTAATTACATGTGAAAATATTGTATTATTATATGTAACTAAAAGTGTACATAGCAAGAATCTGTTCAATTTTCTTTGTTTCCTAACCCCAACAGTTCATGAATTAGGGCTAGGAGACAAAGGAGCTTGAGAATCAACCTACAATGTACAGTACATGTAGGTTAAAATACTTATTTATCAGAATTTGATTTTGACCTGCAACATTGTTGGTGTAGTTATAATGAAATTTCGACCCTGCTTGCCATAGAGGCTACAGTAGCCATGAGGGCCATGTGTTAGAAAACTCTTAACTGGGTTAATCATGTATATCTACTCTCTCAAAATAAAGAACATTGTATTGTATTGTATTGTATTGTATTGTATAGTAGCTCAGTGGTAAGAGCATCCAAACTAAAACTCACAGGGTCGTGATGAGTTCAATATTATTGTCACCTGGAGCTTGAAATTTTTTATGAGCTTTCTGGTGTTACAAATCTCCTTCTTCCAAAATACACCACAGACTCAAAAATAAGTACTATACATGAAAATACACAACATAAGCAGTTTAACTGGTCACATTTTCCTTCTAAAAACATGCAAATGTAAATCTGGAAGCTCCACTTACCCCACTCTTGGATCAAAATATTTGCTTTCATTTAAATCTTCTGTTGGCTTTTCAATCTTGAACTTCTCGGCTTTCTTTGCACGGATGTTTGCCTTCAGTGTTGGCATGCGGCTGGTCAGCTGAATGGCTCTCCCAGCAGCATCAACTGTTCGCCCAGACTGGTCCAAGATCAGGGCTTTTGGATGAGAGTCATCTTCTTTAATGGCAGACACAGAAATTAAACCTGACTTAATCAGGTTTGTGCCAGCACTTGTGAGTCCTGTGCTGGAAAACTAAAGGTTTATAACAAAATTTAACACAAGTACATTGAAAAAATCAAAACAATATTAACCACAGGGTTTGCAAAAAAAAAATTATTAAAAGTATCCCAAACCCGGAATACATGTACATGGTAGGTGACATCATGTAGTAAAACAACTGGTTTAAAAACTACATTTATGCACTGTATACATGTACTTTGCCCACAACAAACAAAGACTAACATATAAACTTGTTGCCATTAGTGATATGCATATTAATAGAATAGTAAGTTTGTGGAGCCTTATGGTAGCATTAAGTTTACTCTTTGACTAAAGCTGAGGGGACAAAATGAAATATAAAAAATGTGTAATAACAAGCACATGAAAAACTGCTCCCATAACCTGCATGGATTGCCATCTATTTCATTTCATTTTGATTGTCAGTCATTTCAATGCCACATGTATTATTATGTCTTTTGTGAAGGTTCCAAGTTGCGGAAAAAAGAAATTTTCAGGTGGGGAATTGAACAGCTAGAAATTTCATAAAGCACTATTTTCTTTTGGTTGCTGATGAAAGTAGCTAGGGGACATGCTCAAAGAAATCAGAAGAAATTCCTGGCTCCTAGCACTGATTGACAGCTTTGTAACATAATGTAATAATTAATCAAATGTAGCACTGTTCCTACCAGGTTAGGTTTATTTGCCAGCTGAGCTTGAATCCTTGCTTGTAGTTCAGCTGCCCTTTTAGCTTTTTCTATTGCTTCATTCATCAACTCCTGTTGTTGTAATAAACTTGGAGGAGGCTGCAAAGCAAACACAAACATGGGAATTTTACTCAGTGCTATATCCACAAACTGATCAATTTTTCAAGCAAATGATTGTTTTCAAACAGGATGTGGATTCTTAATGAATGGGGAGTGTCAGATATAAAAGACAGAATATTATGACTATCAAAGAACCAAGTAGATGACTTGCCAGGAAGCTCTCAAATTAGATAAAGAACTCACACATGTTATCAAACTTGCTTTTGATTGATTCAAGCGAGGGAACATAGGTTCCAATCCTGTTTAAAATTTCCTTTTTATGCTAATCCACACAACTGTGTGAAGGTCTAGTTCACATTACATATAATAACATGGATAAAATTATCCAAACATGTACTGTAAGGCAAGACAAGAATTTTCATGTAAGAAACATGAAGGTAACTCAGATGATGCTGTTCACCATTTACACCTACATTGATAGGAGAAAGCACCAACTGCCTCTTCAACCCAATTCTGTAAATATTCAATGTGCCAATTTTCTCTGTACTTTTAAATCCACTCAAACTAATAGAATGCCACTGGGTCTCTGAGAATGTGCTTAATACTGATTCACAATAGAGTTTTGAGTATTGTGATGAAGAATATTTGCCTAGATTACAGAATACCTGGCCACTTATTTGCACCTTGCAGAAAACCAAAAGAAACTGCTGTGTTTATGCTTAGTTCTTTAAAGCCCTCCAACAAGTGACCAATTGTTCTAAAATAAACTTTTCCAGCATTCATATAAACAAGGCGCCAACTCGAGGCTCGCGTGAAAATACAGTGATTTGTATGAAACTGTTCAACGACATCATTTCTTTATGTTTGTTCACCGGAGCAGAATGCAGAAATGCTCTATTGTTACAAATATTTACCTGTGCAGAAACTTTTGGTACTGATGGAGCTACAGGAACAGCAGCTGGCTGAGCCTGCCTTATAACGGTCAACTGTTTCTTTCTTTCCTCTATTTGTTTCTTCATACTTGCTACCATTTCACTGATTTGATTGCTACTCAGAGGAGTAGTTCTTTCTATTGATTCAGGCATTGCTGGTGGTAAAGGTACATTATCATCCTTTAGAGCGTCAAATCTGCTCTGTTTTCGTTTGCTCCTCAGGTATGATGAGTCGCCACGGTCATCTGCATCTTCTCCAAACACATCCTCCAGAGTTCTTTTTTTCGATTGAGAACTTTTTCCAGAACTAGAACTTTTACTGCTCTTTAGCTGAGATACTTTGTCGAATAGGTCGCTCACGAACTGTGGAGCTAAATCGTCCAAAAGTGAAGATAACTTCTCACGAGATGAACTTCTGTCCAAGTTGTTTGTAACGCAATACAGAGCAGCGTTTACCACGCTTTTCTCGTTAAATCCTAAACGCCGTTTCACAGTTTCTTCCACCCATGGCTTCAACTCCTCTAAATCTCTTTTACTGACAGCCATTTACGTAAGGTGGTTATATGTCTCAGTCAAAAACTCAGTAAATTGAGCACCTCAAGCAAAGCGCATTTCAGCCGCCATTTTGGATTTCGTCTTACTAACGTTGGCGCATTCTCCAAAGTGTTTTACCGCTGGACAAAACTCCCGTTTATTGTTTATTGTTTGTTCATCACCAGTCTCCTCACTTTCAGCCGACATTTTGGCGCGCTTTGCAAGCGGGAAAGAATCATATGAATCATTTCGGAGTTCTTACGAATCTTTTGAAGCTTTCTGTGTTATCATAATGGGAATTCACGGTCTTTCCAAGGTGATCGGTGATCATGCCCCCTCCGGATCAAAAGAAAACGAAATCAAGAACTATTTTGGTATGTGGTAGTTGTACGTGGTTCGGCACGATCATCGATCAAATGAAGCTTATGTGGAGGTTGCCGCAACCTTTTATGCCTTTATCTGATATTTGGTAGTAATCACTCTGTCACTGTGAAAAACCTCGTGTCGTTAACATACTAACTGGCTATCATATCAAAAATTATGTAGGTACCGTTCGGGGGGGGGGGTCTGTTAGGACTAATTTGAGGGAGGTGGAGAGGATGGGCAATGAAGAGGCCGGGTGAAAATTATATTGATTTAAGCGTCATAAGGTTGGTTTCTGTGTGGCTGTTGGCGGTGAAAATGAAATTATATACCTGCCAACTCTCACGCCTTAGGCGTGAGTCTCACGCCTGCGGGTTGAAAACTTCGATCTCACGCCCGCTCACGCCTGCGGACCAATTTCTCATGCCTGATTGAAAAATGTGAGTTGTTGCCGTCTTGCTTGACACAATTTCCAAAAATATGTTAACTCAGACCCATGTAAGGAACGAAAACCATGTGTAAAATGAATAAATGACAATACCTTCCTCGCGATCTCTGATTTTGTGGATAAGCGTTTTCTCGATAACTTCGCCTTCGGCAGACTTCGGACGTCTTCGGAAGACTTCGGACTCCTTCGGGAATCTTCGGAAATGATCGTGTCGTTTTCAAAAATCCCAGCACTCCCAGGATAAAAATCTCACGCCTACATCTCAGAAAAAGTTGGCAGGTATAAAATTATGGTCTTAACCTAGTGTATCCTCAGCTCCATTCTTTTTCTTCCAGTTATTATTGATTTTGGCCATGAATAATTACAGGGCTAGGAGAAAAACAAAAGAGAATCAAACTACAATCATAGACAAAAGTAGTTGGGAAGGTTGTACAACTAATCACTAGTCCATTTTAATCCTCCAAAAAGAGGGTTTTCTCTTTTGGTAAATATCTCCCGTCTCCCCTATTCAATGTTGGGATGTACAAATGTAACAGAACAATTACGGGCACAAACATTAATGTTTTGCTCAACATTGGTGCAGAGGAAGGGGAAGGAGGGAAAAAAAGAGGTAAAATTAGGAACCTTCCCAACACTTTTGACAATGATTGTAGGTTGAAACTTAGGTTCAACCTTTCATTGGTTGGGTAGGTACATGCAATTAAAGGATTAATTTATTGATATCATTGACCTGCAAACCTACATGTATTTCATCCTCTGTCTCTTTATTGATTCGCTGAGGTGAATTAAATACCATAAGTTAAGTTATCAGGGTGCTAAGAAAGTCAGTTTTACTGCCTGCCATTCGTGGGAACTGTAGATAGCATGTACTAGCCCACAAGTCATTTCAACTAGTCCCAAAACCCTTTTTGATTAGCAGGATTGATTACAATTCTTCTGTAATTTAAATTTCCCCAAGAAACAGCACTTGCCCATCGGGCAAGTTAAGAACGAAAATCGCTAGCCCAATTATAGCAAAATCCACTAGCCCCAGGCTATCGGACACGTCTTTCTTCACACAAAACAATAATTATTACTTTTAAAAACAGATCCTGCTAAGATCACTGCAAAAGTCACGGCTCTTGGCATTGTGTGTAATGAAACCAAAACTTGTCACTGTGGTAATCATTACATGTATGTTTGTTCAATTCCACTTTAGGAAGAAAGATTGCAATTGATGCTTCCATGAGTATTTATCAGTTTCTTATCGCTGTACGATCAGATGGAAGTCAACTTACTAACGAGGCAGGGGAAATCACTAGGTAAAAAAGCATCACTAGAATGTTTCTTAATCTACACACTGTATAGTATTGAACTACAGTGTATGTTTAGTGGCAGTGTTTTTCAATCATTGATGGAACTCCAAAAATGTTTGTTAGTTGCTTATTTCTTAACATCAGTTTTAGTTCACCTTTGTCATGTTTTTGTTTTTTTTTCATTATACAGCCTTTACCAGTTATGTTTATATAGTTGAACCTCCATTGAGAGGCCACCTATTAAGCGGCCACCCTCTCTTTAGCGGCCAGTAATCAAAGTCTCAAAATAATTGTAGAAAAGAATGTTAACTTACATTGTAAATCTCTATTAAGCGGTCGCAACCAGCTTTTGACCTTCCTAATGAGAGTTCTCCCTCTGTTGTCACCTCTATTAAGTGGCCATGAAGCACCTGGCTTCATATTATAACAAAATTAACGAAAATATATGTACAATGCGAGATAGAAGGGGATAACCAAATTATTGTGGACCAGTAATGCTGCTCCCGTCGTGTATTTGTTTCAAACTAACATGATGTTTTTGTCAAAGATGATGCTAATTTATGACGAACCTCTATTGAATGTCCAATCTCCATTTTTTGGCTGTTTGCTAGTACCCTAAGGGTGGCTGCTTAATAGAGTGTCAATGGCATATAGGTTTAGCCAGGGCTACAAGTGATTCC
>OZ037776.1:21940200-21990200 GCA_964035525.1 Porites cylindrica | reverse complement strand
GTTCTGTGATCTTGATACATGCAGTGTAGGCTACTGGTTGGTTCTCTTGCAGCGAACAGGCACCCAGACCCTCTGAGGAGGCGTCCACAGATACAATGACATCTTCATTCACATAGAAATACCTAAGAATAGGTGATTGGGTGAAACAGGTGATAAGCTCTTTGTATGCTTTCTGCTGTGCTTCCATCCAGTTTCGCTCCACAGTTAATTCACCATACCCATAAATCTTTGTGGGCTTGTTTTGTCTTGTGGAACTGGCATAGTCAAAATGGCCTGAATTCTGTCTGGACTTGGTCTCAAGCTATCAGTACTAGTCCCAAATACATGTATATGTCCCACATATTCAACTTCCTGCCTGTGAAACATGCACTAATTTGCTCATTAAATCTTAAATCATTCTCTTCTGCTCTCTTCAACACCTGCTTCAGAGTGTGACCATGATCCTCTGTATTCTTGCCCCACACTAGCAAATCATCAACAATAACTGTCCTCAAACATCTCAGACATGGCCCTTTGAAAAAACTCTGGGGCTGATACCAGACCAAATGGCCAAAGGGTGTGTTGAACATAGTAACCCAAGTACTTTCTTCGACCAACTTGATCTGATAGAATCCTGACGTAGAATCAATGGTTGAGAAACTTTTTCCGCTGACATACTTGCAGCTACCTCTTCCACCCTTTTCAAGGGGAAATGTTCTCTCTTTACCGCTTTAATCAAATCGACAGGATCAAGGCAGATACAGACATCTCCATTTGGCTTCCCGACCACTACAATTGGGTTGACCCACTCGGTAGGCTTTCCAACCTTGGTGATAATACCCATCTCTTCCATCCGACATAGTTCAGCCTTGACTTTGTCTTTTAACATGTACGGGATCCGCCTTGGTGGGTGTACTAATGGAGTTGCACTTTCATCAATCTTCATCTCGTATCCACCTGGAAGTGTTCCAATGCCTCCTAACTGAGCTGCATAGGTACCGAGTATTTCTGCTTTGGTCCCATTTGTACCGCTTGATGCCACAGTAAATAATCTCTGTATTAACTGAAAGTCAGTGGTGTTTGCAGCCCTAATAATAGTATGACATCTGTGTCAATCACCTGAAACTCAATTACATGACATCTTCCTTTGTACTCAACTGCCACATCACTCTTGCCCAATGTTTTTATTTCATGACCTGAATAGGAAACAAGTCTTTTTACTGCCACAAACAATACCCACTTCTTTACAAATGCTTTCTAGAATGACATTACACTGAGCTCCAGTGTCAATCGTGAATGATACATACTTTTCTTTTACTTTCAAATTTATGTACCTTTTATTCTCTGTGCATTTGTTGTCACTTAAAGCAACAATAACGATTGCTTGTTCATCACTGGCACCATCTTGGTCCACTGCATGAACCTCCTTTTTTTCAGCCTGGCATACTCTTGCAAAATGGTTAGGCCTTTGGCAAGCGTTACAAGTCTTTCCATATGCAGAACAACAGCCTCGTTTGTGACACAGAATTGGCAGGAAATCATACCTGCTTTGCTATCTTTCGCATTCCCATGCTCATCTTTCTGACTGTTTCCTCTATTTAATGCGTTGTCTCTCACCAGGTGCACTGCCTTTTCTTTGTTCAAAACTTTGAGCTGCACAGAACTTATCTCAGACGCTTGACAAATAACAATTCAGCCCTCTAAGGTCAGTTCTGCTTCTCTTAGCAGTCAGGCTCTCAGCATGTTATCATTTATATCACAAACAGTCCAATCACCGATCAATCTATCCTTCAAATCACAGAATTCACATCTTGCTGCCTTGTTATGTAAGTCAGTCACGTACGAATCAGTCCGCTCCCCCCATCAAGTTAATTCCTGGAAAAGAATGTAATGTATGTCTTTCAAAAGTTAAGTTCTTTCTTGGATTACAGTACCATTCAAACCTCTCCATTATTTTATCCACTTTATTCTCATCACCGTCACTGTCCCACTGAAACGTGTTTAGTCTTCCAAGGCTTCTGGTCCCACCACATGTAACAGTGTCATCGCTCAAACCTTTCCATCTTTTCCTGCTAGGCCTGACACTGCTTTGTAAATCTGAAATTGCTGCTCAAAATGCTGCCAGTTTTCCAATAAATTTCCTGAGTACAAGGGCATTCAGAGGCTGTAACCTATCCATGTTACTGCTTTTCTTCTACCACCATGTTAAGATATAAACAGAACTCAACCGTACGATCGAGATGGCGACTGCCCGTGGGCCCCCCAAATATCGCAGGCACCCAGACTATGCATAACATTACAGTCCTCTTTCCAGAAGTGTCAATTGATATTCGCTTACTGGTTTTTATCAAGACTTGAAATATTTTGTGGAGGGAAAATCTGTACTAGAGGGTGTAATTTTGTACTTTTAGGTAGTAAACTTTTTTATTTTACCTCAGATTCTGTTCCTCAAGCTGTTACTTACAACTGCACCATCCATGCATAATTTATGTAAAAGGCTAAATTTTTTGTCATGTTATAAATTGACTGTAGCAGTTTGCTAAGTCGCATCCCTGCAAAATAATAATTGTTCATTGATATATGTAGATCACCTTTTTTTCTTCAGAAGGGTAGCAAAGGCAGGCATGTAGCTGTAAAGGTAACTTAATTGCTCTCATTTTATACTACTACATGAGAAATTTCTGCAATTTGATTGGCTCAGAGCAGTGGTATTTCAGCTTAATTTGAAATACCTACATGTGAAAATTACAAAACTGTTGTGGGTAGTAGTATAAACAAATAATAGCATGATTTTTATGTGATATTTGGCATAAATACCACTCGTGACATTTCAAAATTGTCTCAAATTTCACTCGCCTAACGGCTCGTGAAATTATGTATAACAATTTTGAAATATCACTCATGGTATTTATGCCAAATAATATCACTACAAATCATGCTATTACCTATACTAATTTTGCATAATACATGTAATTGCAGGTATGTTTTTGATGGCAAGCCACCTCATATGAAATCTGGAGAGGTAACTTTTCCTTCTTAGTTTATTTTAATGTTCTGCAGTAAAAGTGTATTAACTGATTAGTGCTGTCTACCTTTTACAGTGGCCTTTTAGAGCTTTTGCAACTTCATTTGTCAGTGTTTTCAGGTTTCTCTTTTAATATCAAATGACTTTACTGCATAAGTTAAGGGGAGGCATTCTTTCCATGGGCATGGCCATTGTTGCATAGACAAAGACAGGTTCCAAATGGCTACAACAGGAGGAGTTAAATATCAGCATACTCTTTCCACACCCCAAACGGTATTTTGTTAGGTCCAGTGGAATTTGTTATTTTGTTGATAACATAAGTCATTACGGGTGTACAGATTGTAAATGTGGAATGGGAATCCAGAGTACATGTCTTTCTTGAAAACTGCATACTGCAGTATTCAACCACCTCTATGGCCAAGGTTGATTACTTTGTGTCAAAGAATTGGCACATGGAATGTGGCAGGTGAATTTGTCAAACCAAAAGGGATCATGTTAAATTCATAATGACCGAAGGGTGTGGTCATTACAGTCTTTGTTTTTTTAAAAGTCTCATACCCATACTTGCAAGTAGCAACTCTGAACATCTATGCAACAGAACCATTTTGCTCTATCCTGGATACACTTTCGTTGCTGTTTTAATGTTGAACTTGCAAAGGCAACATGTATACCTAGTCTACCATCTTTCTTCTCAACCAACACAGCTGGCAAAGCACAGGGTCTTCTGTTTTCAGCAATTTGGCTTTTCATCAACTCAACAGGTGCCAGTCCTTCCTGTGTGGGTCTCTGAATGAAATGTCATCTGTCAACCAAATCTTGTTTGATTATCATTCCCTTTTTACAGCTGGTTTTGGCTTTTCAGGAAATATCTTTTTTGGGACTATGGATAATTGTCATGCTGGCTTGAACTGTACAGCTTCCCTTCACAGGGCCTGTTTTTGATGTGGTTGCAAATGGGTTACTGATTTTTCTCTCTGCTTTAGTAGCATTCTGTCAAGTGCTTTGCCAGGGTATCTCTAAAAAGGGACTAGCTGCTGATGGGCAGAACAAATGGAAAATTAGTCTGCTTTCTAAAAATAAAATGATTTGACAATAAAAGCTTGGATATAAGTAAGATTTCTTGAATTTCAGTTGTTGTGGCTCCAACAAAATGTTACCCTTTTTCAGACTTTCTTCCTTCAAGCAGTACAAATCTTTGAAGGGAGTCTTACTGATCTTCAATATAGACAAATTGTTTTGTTAAATTAGAAACTTTCTTCTTCAACAGATCAAACATATTTATAATATGTACCCTAAGGAGAGGGGTTTTTTATAATTGCTTACTAGTTAATGACAAAAAGATAGCTCTTAGAGTTAGCACAATAATTGTTGAAGGTTGCTCACAGATGCAGAACACCAGCTGAGTCTTCATTCTGTCTTAATTTTTTTTTCCAGCTGGCAAAGAGAAAAGAGAGACGTGAGGAGGCACAAAAAGGTTTGGCACAAGCAGAGGAAGCGGGTGAGTTGACTTATCCTGCTGGTAACTCTGTTAAGCACTTACTTGGTCATATGATTAGATCACAAGATCATGGTCAGTGAAATGGCCATCAGTGGATTTTAGTTATTTCATCTTGAAAGTTTAAATAGATATTGTACTCTAGTTTTTGTGTTGAAACATGCCTAGACAAATGAATGCAAATTAATGTTTAGGGTGATAATACAGTATTTTTTTAGTCAAATGCTAACATCAGAATTCAATAATTTTTTCTTCATTTTAGGTGATGCAGAGAGCATGGAGAAATTTTCTCGCAGACTTGTATGTTATGTCTTATGTTGGTTTAAAATAGAACATGTTTGTGAAAAGTCATTACAATTTACATACTAATTATAATACTTTTAATAGGTAAAAGTTACTCCTGAACATAATGCAGAGTGCAAGAGATTACTGAAGCTTATGGGAATACCATATGTTGATGTGAGTTAGGGATGAGCTCGATCATAATATATAGAATTAACCAGGACTAAAGGTGAAGCTCCCTGTAATAAATTTATAATTTACTTCAAATTGTTACTATTTCAAAGAAATGCACTTGGGTTGGAGCCTGCCATCAGTTGAAAAATGAGTAACGTGACTGCAGATAACTTCCAAAAAACATGTAACTTCTATGGGTTGACACCTGAGCCTGTGATAGGGTCATGTGATACTGGTCAGTGGAAACCTTGTTTTGACAGCTGTCAATTGATGAAAAAATGGATGTGCAATATCAGGTAGCAGGCTCCCACACAAGTTAGAAGGTGTGAGATTTGACACCGGTTACCATGTGGTATGGATGGGTGGACGGACAGTCACATGACTTTCAAAACTTTTTGGATGGATAGATAAGCAAATTGTCTCAGCTATAGGGCTTCGCGCATGTATGGAGCTCTGCTATTACTTTGTTATGGTACAATTTTATCCGTGGTACAAATGATATTTTCCTTGTTCAAACTCATAATCATACCCCTAAAAACTAGGGATACAATTAAACCTCAGCATGTCTTTGTTAACTGTGTGTAACGTATTGAAGTGTGTTTTCCTAAAAATATAAGATGTAAAAAAAATTATTCAGAAATATGGTTTTGCTGTAGTGAGTGGTTGTTCTCTTCTTCATCACTCCTCTGATAAGACACAGCCCTGCTTGTACAAAACTAACGGGGACTATTCCAAATATACACGTTTAAACCATGCTTAAAACATAACTACTTTAATGCTAGTAGCAGTACAGTAGTGTCATGAGATTTAAGAGTCTACTCATGATCCGTTGGCTAACCCATCCATATATAACTGTGGACTTACTAAACCTACTAAGTGAACAGCTTGGCCTGGCCCGAGTAAAAAAGCATTATATTTGCAACTTCCGCAGCAGGGTACACTGTAAGTTTGGTTGTTGCCATTGCTGGACACTTGCCCTCGTGGCTTGGTGAACATTTTATTTTTATTTCATCACTTGAGGCTCATCAACATGGTGCCTCCAATTGTTTGTGAAAGCCTCATCATTAGTGAGAACTACAAGGTAATCTTTTGTCTCATTTTATTTGTACCCTTTGCTGATACCATTGTCCTTGGTATTAGGCTCCCTGTGAAGCAGAAGCTCAATGTGCAGCCTTGGTTAAAGCAGGAAAGGTATGTGCTTTAAAGGCTCATTCAACCCATCTGCTTCTTGTTTTGATAAATACTGCCGAAAATATCTCTTCTGAAAGCCTAATAGACTCCGATTATACTGGAGCTTTTCCTCCTTATTAAGTTAACTGTGATTTTACAATGTTTTTGGCGAGCAAGAACGGCCACTTAACAGGTTATCTGAAACCTGTAAAAATTCATTAAATTAGCATGTCAGCAAGCAGGCCATCCTCTAACTAAAACGAATGTGGAATTATTATTCTTATTTGCTGATAATACAATAGACTGCAAGTGTAAAAAGCTCACTATTTGTTGAAATTTACCGTATTTTCTGTCCACGTTGATGTACGCAATATCAGTAACCCATATTTACAGTGATGTACTGCTTGATATTCTTAAATTTCTTATATTCCTTACTGCTGGTTAGCCCAGTTGGGAGAGCGCTAGTCTGCCGAGTGGGAGTTCGCGGGTTCAAACCCCAGCCGGACTAACCCTCAGGGTCTTAAAATAACTGAGCAGATTGTGCTGCCCTTAAAATGACGGTTAGACTTTCTAGTCTTCTTGGATGAAAAACCGTAGGTCCCGGCGTCACATAGCACTTTCGCTTACCTTTTTCTTGTGGGACGGAAAAGAACCCATACTAAGTCTTCCTTTTGAAAAGAGTAGGCAACGTAGACCAGGGTAGTGTGGCCAACCTTTCCTGAGTTGGGTGGGTTATCTGTGAGGAGAGATGTTAACAGGGACCTTAAGCATCGATAACGAAACGGACGACGACGACGCTTCGGAACCGAGGCAGACTGCGCCAAGGGTTTCGTTTTCGGCGGGGAAAACGAAGTTTAACCAGTGCAGCTTCCCAGACAGACGACGACTTTTTCTTTAAGAAGAACTTTGTCTTTGTACAGCTTTGTTATGGCATTCAATTACCTCTGTAATTTGATGGTTTAATCGACGATGGCGAATTTATTGTTCTTTACGACCTCGATCATTCGATTTTGGAGGCTTTCGATTCTCTTCGTCGCGCAGCTTTTGTTTTTGTTTTCAAGTTAAAAGTGTATACCCATCTTAAACAGCTCTTGACTTGCAGTTACAAATTTCGGCTGCTGAAGAGAATTAAGTTTTGCTGCAATGTTCTTCCATATTTTTCCTCTCTCAGGGTTCCTCATAGCCACATCATGTTCCAGAGTCCACTGGAAAATAGTTGCCTTTACTAGCGGCTAAAAACAACATAGGAAATAATCAAATTTTAATTTAGTAAGAAAAAATGAAAATTTATCCTATAGTACAACCTAGAATGCACGAGTAAACATACACCGTAAGGGAACAAACAGCATCTAATCTAAAAGGTTCGGAAGATAGCAGGGGAAAGCTTACTTGTTTTTCTGACTGGTTGTTCCGCCATCACTCAGGTTTTCAGACAAACCGAACCTGGAAAATCAATTCAAGTTAGCAGGCGAAGAAATCGACGAAGTGCTTAACATTTGGATTCTGCAAATCCACAAAGAATATATTTCTACTTTTACTTAATGACAAGGGGGGGAAAGAGTGATGTACTCGCAAAAAGTATTAGTTTTATACTTACGTTTTATCGACGACGGCAAACCTCCCTGAATTTCGTCGTCGACGAAGGCTTGACGACGTTCAATCTCGTTCCCAGAGGCCGCGATCCTTTTGTCCAGCGGATTGCCCCATCCGCTGGACAAAAGTAACGGAGGCTCTCGGGACGAGATTGGACGACGTTTTGACAACCTTACGCATGCCCCGAAGGTTCGCGCGGGAAATTTCACTTCCGGTGCGCGTCGTCGTCCCATTTCGTCGTCGATGCTTAAGGTCCCTAATATGGGGATAACCTCATGATCCTCCTTCAGGTGTTGTAATGACTACCTGTAAACAGTGTATGTATGTAATTATGGTAGGGTATCTTAAACTTCAATCCATTTTTCAGGTTTATGCTACGGGAACAGAGGATATGGACGCCCTCACTTTTGGTTCAACAGTCCTTCTGCGACATCTTACATTTAGTGAAGCTAGGTTTGTGTCTCCTAGATTTACATAAGTGTTATTTCAAATTGTCTTAGTTTTTACAAAAATTGACAGCACTAATACAACTTTGTCTGTTATTCCTTATCTTTGATTTCGGTGTGAGCATGGTCACTTAGGACTCAGACCTTGCAAAATGCTCGTAGTAAAACTGTCTGATGCTCTGCACCACCTGTGAGAAAGGTTTGCTAGGTTAACTTTTTTAATTGACACTCAGATTTGATGTTTTTACAGTGGTTATTTTTATTACTAAATACAGGAAAACTCCCATAAGAGAATTTTATTTGGAACGAATTCTTGGTGAGCTTGGACTTTCCCATGATGAGGTAAGAGCCGCAAATCTTATTCATTTTGTTGAACAATTTTGTTTCAGATAGAACTAAAGGAAATTGTCATGTGTCTTTGTAAACATGTAACACCAAAATCAGAATTACACTAAAACATGATGTTAATTAACTTGTACTTGCTTATGACTTAAGGCAGAAACCCATAAGTTATGAGTTTCTGCTTAAGGTTAATATTCGTCAGAAGTAACATTAAAGGTGTTCGTTTTTTCTTGGCGCTGCATACGAAATTCCCTATTAGTTACCAGTAAAAACACATTGACCACACGAACAGTGGAAATGTTGTGAAGTCTCCAATTGTCAAAAAAAAAATCGTCATTTGTTTACCGACAGAGCATTCACGAAACGTGTCCGTGCGTGTAAGATTGAACTTGAATTTGAAAGTGTTGGTTTTTAAGAAGAGGGTAAAACCGAAGTACCCGAAGAAAAACCGCTTTGAGTTATCAAACCGATTTAACACACTGCAGTTGAACAAAACAGTTTTTAACTTAGTACATTCCTCCGTTCTTTTGCAGTTTATTGATCTTTGTATACTGTTAGGATGTGACTACTGTGATTCCATCAAAGGTACGAAAAGATTCTTGTGTAATAGCTGCATTTTGCTTGGGATCATAAGACCAAGAACATGTTAATTGACACCAAGAGAGAATGAGCTAGATTATTCTCTCTTATTGACACTTTATCTGTATCCCTCTACCTTTTTTAAAATGTTTTGTTACTTAAGGAATTGCCAAAAGCTGTGCCTTGATGTGCTTCTTTCTTCAGGCATTGGACCAAAAAGAGCAATTGATCTAATCAAACAATACAAATCTATTGAAGAAATCGTGAAACACATTGATACAAAGGTACGTTTGTTTCAGTACAGATCAGCATTATATCTGACTGTATAACGGCAAACATAGTGAGGGAGTTGATAGCAACATTGTATAAGAGAATTAAAGTTGATTTTGCCTCAATTTTTCAGAAATACCCTTTACCTGAAGATTGGCCCTACCAGGTAATGTGTCGCTTGTTTAAGATGTAAATTATAAACATGAGCTAACTATGATGTAATGTCAGCGAAAAGCATAAAAGACCGATCGATACAAGAGTACATGTATAAAGGTTTTTGTTACCTATTGTCTTAATGCTAGCTACGAGTTAACTGTATAAACTCTGTCTGGACAGGAAGCCAGGGAATTGTTTAAAAACCCCGAGGTTACTAAAGTGGAAGATGTGGAGGTAGGCAGCTTTATTGATTTTGTGCTCCAGTATGCTTATTATTGAACGTTACTGCATTATTACACAATAAAGAGAAGGAAGCGTTTTTGCAGTAGTGTGATGTCCTCAGGTTATGACAGTGACAATGTAATCCAAATACATTATGCCTTACGTATGTTAATGGCACTGTCTTGCACTTGTCTACTTAATTTAAGTGCTCTATCAATTCCTATTCAATTTTGATAGATTGAGGGGCCAACAATGTTGGGAGCTGTAGCGTCCGTTTGCACTTAGCTAAAAGTTTGACCGGTTTCAAACTTTGCGCAACAACTACTAACAACATGCAACAGGGTGTGCAAACGGATGCAACGTGTAACATCCAACAATTCTGGGCGTTCTTGTTTACCAACAATGTTGCGTCTGTTTGCACGGGGCTTAATGCTACAAAGTTTTCTTCACCTTAATGACTGTTTTCTCTCTTTCACAATAACTGCTGATAGGTCGAGCGCTTTAGTCTTTGAGGGTATAGATCATGGAAAGCACTTAATGATAGCGTATTTTGACGACGCGGTTGAACTTTCAATGTTATTGTATTGTTTTTAAGAGGATAAACAATTGTAAATTGTAGCCAATTTGTTATAAAGTCAACCCTCTTTGCCTTCTTAAACGTATAGGCTTTATACTTCTTTTTTTTTAGTTTGAATCTTAACAGGTTAAATTATTTTACTTATTGTGTATTTATATTCAGTTGAAGTGGGAAGCTCCTAATGAAGAGGAACTAGTCAAATTCCTTGTTGAAGAGAAAGGCTTTAGGTTAGCAGATAAATAATGTAGCCAGCTTGTCAAAAGCACAGACAATTTAAGAGATGAGAACCGTTTTAAAGACCTACATACCACTAGTCAAAACCATTACCGCGTGCACTGTGGTGGTCTAAAAACGTCCTATCAGAATAAAAGGCCGAGAAAGGTAACATGCCGAAACAATTGAGAGTTCAGTTTAGTGGGGTTTTTTTGTTATGATAAACTGAGCGTTGCACAAACGGTACCCATCAATTAACAAGAGGAAAAATACTCAGTACATAACGTAAATACTACCAAATTAAATTTTAGCGAGTCGTGTTAAAGAAGGCGAAATCATAGCATGGAATGTAAAATGAGTAAAACACTTCAACTTATTGTGAACCCCAAAGAAATTATGGTAGGAACTCCGGCCTGTAATTTATGCGCTAAGGCTTCCACAATTCAGGTGGTAGAGCGTGTCTAATGTAGAGGACTTGGTTTCTAACATCGTTCGAATCTTTGTATTTATGAAACCTGTCATAGTTTTCTTCTACATGTCGTGAAACCTCTCGTACTTTACAGCAAATGTTTGGGAATTGAACCTCATTCACCCTGTTTTAGTTCACTGAAACATTCAAAGAAGCCCCAAAGGGGAAAGGAGCCCTTGCGTAAATACCGGTCAGCCCTGCAAGGGTACATTTTAGGTGCATTTATTTTTAGTGGGCAATAACACGTGCCCTTTCTGAGAAATTCCTTATTTGTTGTATTTTCAAACGAACTTCTTTATACAGTCTTTGTAAGTTCGTCTAATTAAGTGAACTTGTTCTCAAAAATAGTTTTTGATTTTTGTCATCCTCAGCGAAGACAGAATACGATCAGGAACGAAGAAGCTCGTGAAAGCACGCCAGGGATCCACACAGGGAAGACTGGATTCGTTCTTCAAAGTTCTTCCCTCACCTACTTTAGCCAGCAAAAGAAAGGTAAACCAAAGCCAAGTATTGTATTTTAGTTTGTGATCGAAATTCTTGTGGAGCAGAGAAGAGAATAAAGAGAATAGTCCCTTAAGTTGTTGAGCGTGGTGTTTCAAAGTCTTCTTCTTGAACCTCTGTTGGCTGTTTCTGTTTTTCTCTCTTAATTGCGGACATTGTTTGTATAAAGGATTTTGACAAGTCACATCGAGATTGGAATCTTTCTGGGTTTTAATTCTGATAAAAAGGCATCTTTAATTTTATCAGTGAGGAATGACACATATAGAACAAACTTTATTATCAGAGCATTCTGTGTTGTCATGAGACCCCTGACATGTGAATGTCTCTTTTTTACTTTCTCTTCAGAGTGAAGAAACCAAAGGCTCAAAGGCCAAAAAAGCGAAATCAGCCGCTGGTGGAAAGTTTAAGAAGCCCAAATGAAAGATAATGGACTACTAACATTAACCAAAGGAGAAACGTTGGTCGCTTTTACGTCTTAAAATACTAGTCCTTCCTAAATTAGAATAACTGCAAAGAGGAAAACAATTATAACCCCCACTAGTACAAAACATTACCAGCGCTCCAAAAAAGCATATTTTGTGGGTTCTCTGGATTATTTGGAGTTGTTTTAATCACGCGTTTTGAATGCTCACTGTAAAGCCTAAGCAGAGCCCCTCAAATTCGTACCGTCTCCGATACTGCTGTCTGTTTTAAATGTATTAAAAAAGGAGTAATTCTCCCCGCCACTTTTGCCATTTGCCGATTTCCTGTGGGTGAAACACACTTTCAGATTACAGAGGCCGGGCTGTCTGTGAACACTGTAAAGAAGAATGTTTACTGTCGCTGGACAATAACAACAGTGCACTTTATTTCAAGTCCATGCGTGGTATACGTGAAGCTTAATTGCCGTGAAAGTTGTGTTTAACCTTTCCGTTAGTGCGTCTATTGATCAATCAGGTTGAACACACCTAAACTTGCACCATCGCAGCTTTAACACTTCATTAACTTTGGCCCATGAAGAACTTGCCAGTACCCGGAAGCAAGATGTAAGGTACTGAAAACTAAACCCTAGGAGGGAGACAAACATGGGGTTCTTGCAATGCCTCTGCTCAATTGTTTGTGCAGTTTTTGTCCAAAAAGGCTAACCTCGATATATGTTACGTCTCATAAAACTATTTCCTATTTTTCCTGTTTTTCGTTTGTTTCGTGCGAGGTATGTTTAGTTTAGCGGATATTCTTCACATAGCATGTGCCATTCCTCAAGCGGTAATTTTGCTGTTCTTGCTCTGTTTTATGCAGTGGTCCGGTTATTTCCTCTCTTCAAAACGTTTGAAATCTTCCGCCATTTTTCCCCCATCTTACTGAGCTACTGCGTCTTCTGCTGCCCCTGTCGTGTAGTACAATTGTCGTGAATTGTCTTGATATCGGCAAACCTGTTCCAAACTTGGTCAATGCTCGCTGTTATGAAGAGTTGTTGGGAAGATTTAAGCAAATCAGGTACGGGGAAATATCTTGAATATATAATAACGAGTCTTAGCAAGTTATAAAGGTAAGGGGAAAATAGGCATGATGTGCCTCTGTAATTTTTTTTTTTTTAACTTTAAGGAAACTCGGAGTCTGCGACAAAACTTTCTCGCAAAACGTATCTTTTTATGCGTTTGAAATAATCTCTTACAAAAGCTCTTTCCCAAAAGACGGAACAAGAGAGACTAAAGACAACCAGGATGTCTCTAAAGCGACGTTTACAGTAACATGGAGATGAGCTCTCCGGGAAAGGGTCAACTATAACGAGCGTTTATATGGGAGAAGACGTTTACCACTTTGCCATAGCCAACGGCGCTGGCGCATGCTCTGATTGTCTTGCCTTGACTGAGTTGACCTGACTGGTAAGATCTTGGTACGAGTTTACCTGAATGAGCGAGCCAAAGTGGTTATACAGCTATTTCGAGAAAGGTTGTCGGAAAAAGTGCACGCGGCAATCCCGAAAGGTATTGTGGGTGGTTTTGAGTTCGCCGTTCCTCAAAGAAATTTGAAAGAATGGCACAAGAGGCCGTGTACGTATGTTTGCGCGTGCTAAAAGAAAGCAATAAAAGAAGTTTTGACAGCTACAGTGTCAGGAACCGTGTATTGATCATATCCTATATTATTTTTCGGGATTGTCGCGTGCCCATTTTTGCCGACAACCTTTCTCGAAATAGCTGTATATGGAGAAAATTTGGCCTTGTTAGGAGGGTGACCCTACCATCACAAATACGTGACCAGCTGGGGGAGCGCTTTTTTTAACGAAAGACTCTTTAATCCGGAACAAGTTTTCTCCACACAAACGGGTTGGATTTTACTGGTTTAGGCCATCATCCACTTTTCTCCATCAAGCGCAAGTGGATTTTTTAACCTGCAGAGGGGTAAGATAGAATTGAGAAACCGGAAACATATGGTAATGTACCACTTAAGCAAAATTAAATATTTTATTTCGATAAAACTTCATAATAAAGGCTATAGCCAAAGAAGGTCTAAGTACGAAACATATTTCTTTTATAATACTGCCGTTAGTAAAAATTAAAGTCATCACTCTTGTAATCAAAAGGAAATAATCATTAATGGCCCATTAACTTACGAACTTTTTTATTTATGCTTGTTTTCTGCAGTCTGACTGATATGTTTCCCTCTGTTCAAGGCTTCTTAGAGGTCCATTATTTTTTGTACTGTTTCTTGTCGGTGATAAATGGTTCGCTTGACGACTCTCCAAAGGGCTTTTTGAAACTTAGCTGTACGTAACGAGTAAACAATTGGGTTTAGCAGCGGCTGCAGAAATACTAAATACCCTGTATAGTACATTGCCGATTCGTAATCGCTACTATTACAAAATTTATTTATGGTTGAAACGATGGACACTGGAATCCAACAAACCGTAAATAACAACACCAGTATGAATACTGTGAACGCAACACTTCTTTCCTTCATTTTTACTTTCTGCATTAGGCGAGAATTTTCCGTCAAAGGTTGCCCTTCTAACAGCCTCTCTTGTGAAGTCGTTATGTCCAGATGCAATTGTCTTCTCACCAGAAAATAAATTCTTGTGTAGCAAGCAAACACTATGATTGTAATGGGGATGCAGATAATGTCAGCAATATAGAACACATGATGTTTTTCAAAAAACTCCCATCCTGTTACGGGAGGAAGGGCCAGTATTCCAGCTAATAACCAAATAGTCAAGAAAACCAAAACCCGTTTACAAGATGTAAAATGGGCCATTGTTGATGAGAACGCAATGACAATCAGGCGTTCCACCGCAAGGCAAGCCATCGTCAAAATCGACGCAAAGAATGCTGCACTGGTGAAAGTGTACGCCGCATGTTTCAGGGAATGATCATCAGGAAACCAGTGAAGAAGACCTAAGAGAATCTCGCTTGTTAAAGCCACGAGTGAATCACACACAGCGAGGTTTAAAATGAGAAAGTTAGCTGCGGTTTGTCTGAGCTCCTTGTAGGGATCTTTCCAGATAACCAGTATTACTGTTGCGTTTAGAGTAAATGTTACAACACAGAAACAGAAAAGGACTACAGCCCCTGAAAAAGAAACTTTTATCAAGAAAATAAAAATTAGAATAATGTAGGGAAGCGTGTAGCAAATACACGTGGGGGAGGCGAGGGGAGGAGATAAGATGCAAATACAGTGGAACGTCGATATGACGAAGGGTCAAGGGACAGGCAAAAATTGTTCGCTATGACGAGGTTTCGTTATACCGAGGTTTTTTTTTCATATATTTTACTGTTACTGGGATAGCCGAGAAAATCGTTCGTTTTATATATCGATGTTTCTCTGTATAAACTCAAACTCACTGCTAGGATTTTGCAACCTTAAGACTATCATTTGTTAATAATAGTAAATTAAAGAAGTATAAGATTACTATTGTAATATTTAAAAGGTAAGATAAATTGAGGATATACTAAACATATATATTTTTTAAATTGAGGAACAACAAACAAGTGAAACAAATAAGGGAAAAAAACACAACGGACAAACAAACACGGGGCAAGAAGCAAAGAAACAGACACGAACAAAATCAAGGTCTGCAACGTATACTTCATACTGAATACTTTGTACTTCAAACATATCACTTTTAAAATCAAACAGCGAATGAACAATAAATGTTCGCAAGGCAACACCCGAAAATAGCATAGCTGAATCAAATCATAATTAACCTTTAAAAGAGTAAATCTCGTTTGATTGACAAGAGATTAAATGGGTTTTGTATTAAAAGTTTCCTAAATTGGTTTGAATAAAACTTTTGACGTTTTTTACCAAGTTTTCGTGAGGACCTGGCCCCGGTTTCGATCAGGTGTTCGCTATCGAGGGGATAGGCTTATATTGGGGGAACTTGAATGGCTAATCCGATATTATGGATAGCGTTATCCACCTTTAGCTTTTGAACAACTGGACCCAGTAAGCGAATATCCATCGACACTGCGGTATGTTAAAAGGTGATTCATCCAAAGAAAGCGAAGATATTAGACGTGAAGGGAAATTTACTCATATTGGTTCCAACGTTTGAACAGTAAAAAGTAAGTTTAGTCAAATTCTTTGTGTCATGATGGTAGACAGTCGTCACAGGTGTTAAAAATGTGGAATATTCACCGGAACAGTGAATATATTTTCTGTATACTTTTCGTCCTTTGAATGAACTAATGAATATTAAATTTAACATTATTTTCGAATTTGTGAATATGTCAAGGATTTGTAGTATTGGAGAACCGATTCTCCTTTGTTTATACCACGAATACTTCGGCTTCTAAATCTTACCAGAATTAGTTCAGTTGATAGGTAATGCTACAACACATTGCTCCGTGACAGAGAAGTGGATGATAAAGGAGGCTCTCTTGTCCATTGTGGTAAATAAGCGTAATATATAGATTTAGCCAGGGCTAAAAGCGAAGCTCTGGTTAATAATACGTGTAAACAAAAAATAATAATAAATCGTGTAATGCTAAACGAGGAGGACAATGAAAATGGCTTTAAGACTAATAGATCTAATTGCAAAAAAACAAATTGCACCTGCAGCAACCTGCAGCACACTTTTTCTTCTAATTAGCAAAAAAACAAATTTGCACGTGCAGCACGCTTTTTTGTCTTTCCCTTGCCGTTGTTTTGCACGACTACAACGCTGTTTTGAACGACTAAAACGTCAAACTTCCTAGTTACACATTATTTTTATGGAGGAATTGTCGTATGTGCCTACCCAATATTTTGTTTCCTGTGTTCATGTTCGCTTTTATTTTTCACTGCCGCTCATTTTCACCTTGCTGGCCTCTAGCATTTCGCATTTTCTCACCGCCGCTTTGAATTTCCATGTTTTTCTTCCTACGAAATTCGTCTCTTCGGATGGGTAGATTACCACATTTCCTTAGCTATGGGGCTTCGCGCCGCGCGTGGAGCTCCGCTATAATGCGGTTTTCTTAGCATTGTTAAACGCAGGTAATTGCACAGTTTATACGGGATTTCTATATATATTAATACTAATTACTTTGTGCACGTCCTTTTCGTTGACTTTTTGAATTTCAATTCAGTGTCCATAGATACCGGTTTTATCGGTTTTATCTGCTTAGTATTTGGAATAGTAATATTATGCATAGCTGGTTTTTGTGTGGATGTTATAGAAACAGAAATTGTTTTTCTCGTATTTAGAGACAAAATTATCAAGGCTGCAATAGTTTAGCCCTTCTGAAGTTCTGCCGGGGGAGTCGTTATTAAAACTGGCTGTCTCGGGGTTTTTTTTGTTCTGTAGTGGACTAAAAAAATATTAGCGTCATCAAAATATCCGTTACAGCCTAACTTTGAAAAAGTTTTTTAGTTTCGTTAAGTTATATTAAAGTTTATTAATGTAGAACAGCAAATTTTTGTGGTTTCGTGTTCAGCGTGACTCTTAATACTCTCTCGGATCTTTGCAACATCTACAAAGTTAGCGCCGAAGATCAAACCACCGAAAATCTCATGCCGCAACCGTAGTGTTATTAATTTCCCAGTCATGAGGAAAATGCCTTTATCTGATTTGATTTAGTACGTTCACTGTTCGTCTAGTGAGCTCCTTGGTGTACGTGATAACAGAACTGTGTATCATATCTATATTGCTAGAGAATATATTCTAAAATTAAAACCACGAGATTGTCCAACAGTTCAAACGGCATGGAAACTAACCTTCCCAATCCATGTTAAAGTCTGCAATTAGCCGGTTCTTTTCCCCTTTTGTTTAGAAAGCCACACTGTTATCTCATTTGTTCAACCAAGTGAGGTTTCTGCAAACACTGGGACCTGCATTCATATATAGACTACTTCCGCTGTTTCGTTGAATTGTTATTCGCCGGGTCACGCGATGCCCAGCAATATCCGGAAATCATTGCATTATGTTCTGCAACATATCCATCTAGTCAATTATTTTCACTGTTTTTCAGGTGGAATAGAGGATAGAAAATGAAATCAATAACACACTGGAGGAATTATTTAAGAAATAGACAAAATTGATGCCAAATACAGTTCGAATTTTTTTTTCCGAAAGATTCTACGTCCCTTTTTCAACAATACGGGGGGAGAATGACGTTTGCAGTTTTATCTAGGGAATCTTCCCTTTTGGTACTTGGCGTGGCGATTATTCACCATGCTTCAGGGTCTTGTGATCAAAAAATTTGACACACCTAATGTACTAAACACATCCTGTTGGTTAAACTGATTTCTTCAGGTGTAATCAAAAGATTTTAAGGAGCATTACAGAATTGCTTTGATTTCCGTGTACTTTGTCTGTTTATAAAGGGATGCAGAGCAACGAGATCAGAATGTGTGAGCGTTTTTCAAGTAAATGTTAAAATTTCGATCATCTTGAGCAAGACTAATTTCTGCTTTCTAGGAAGGTCTAGGCTAATTTAGGCTAATTTAAACACAACGATTTGACTAATTTGAACTCAACGCTTTTTAAGACTGATGAGATAGTACTATAGAAAAGAAGAGTACAACCAGAAAAAATATTGTGTTACAAACCAAAATTTTGCGATTGATAATTTTTGCCAAGTTTGATGTATAGAAGAATTATATATAATTACACCTTATTGCAAAAACTTGGTGATAGGAAAATGAAGAAAACGAGAAGTGAAAAAAGCTTAATGAAAACATCTTTTAAATGCATGGCCAGTTTGCCTTCTGCTTCTATCAACTCAAAGTGATAAAAAAATATACCGTACTGCAAAAATGCTGTCAGGATTATCCAAATACCAAAACGTACTTTGCATGGCTAGTTAATAATCCTATCTAGCTTTTCCTTTTTGCTATTTTGTAAGACAACGTTAGTGCACTGGGTTGTATAGTATGCGATATACACTATACAACAAGCTACTTCCGCTTAAACATGTCACGAGATCGCTAGCGCAAAATGCACGTGTTTACGTGAGTGGGCGAAAACGATCAAGGGTCAAGATCAAGGTGACTGAACACATTTTCCCCCGACTGGTACGCAGTCGCTATTTATGTGTTTACGAGTCTTCATTTCCCCTAGATGTGCTTTCCCTTTACTGTCAGGGGCGTAGCTGACTTTCAGCCATTAAGCCAGCGCTGGACAAAAATGTGGCTTAAATTGAGCTTATGTAATCGTATGTTTTAACCCCTTCGCCCCTGAACCGCCCGTGACCGCCCGTGCGGATCCAGGTCCTTTCTACCCTTTGTGACGTCATCAGTTTTAACGGTCAAGGACAACTTTCTTCGCACACGTGTGCAGAGTGAAGAAATCTTTCAAACCATACCAGAATGAGCACAATTCAGTCAAGGACACCGGAGAAAGAAGCAAAAAACCACGTGACAAGGACCTGAAAATCTCCATGAAAATCTTGTACCATTACCCACCTACCTTTCCTTTCACCTAATCCTAAGATCCTAAAAGCTTTCCTAAAAACTCTTCCCACCAAAATGAAGCCTACTAAATGCCCAGCAAGAGAAAAAAAAAATGAGGCAAGAAAAGCGAAAAAAGAAGGGAGGAGAGAAAGCGAAAAGTAAAAGTCAAGACTGCTGTGTCACTTTTAAACCCAAAAACTGTCGAAATTTTGCTTTCTGCGCATGCCCGAACTTCGCAAGCTGATATTTTGCATCTGGATCAGAAGGCCGCCAAGTGTACAACCTGTAAACCGGTTTGTGGTAAGTTTTAGCTCTTTATAGCACGACAGTGACCAGAAAACCACTCGACTAGCTTCAAAACGCGTTTTTGGGCAAAATCTCCAGGAGCGAATGGGTTAAACAGGGCGTGAAATTGCACCTAATACAGGCATCAATTTCTGTCACGGTAATGAGCATGTAAAATTGGCACATAATTCATGCACTAAAAAAACCTTGTTGCAACAATCCATCTTGGTTCTTCAAGTACAATCGTCTGCCGATAATTCGAACCTTCAAGGGAAATAGAAAAAATTTCGAGTTGTTGAGGGTAAAAATATATAGAAAACGACCTGAAGGGAAATAAAAATTGCTTCAAGTTAGCTAGTCTGCTACACAGCCGTTTTTAGTGTCGTCACGCAACGGACACTGAAAACGGCTGTGTAGCAGACTACGAGTTAGCGGGAGGTTCGACTAATAGAGGGTTCGAGTCACCTGGCGTCGACTGTAGCTCATAATTTTGCAGGGTCTCAGCTCTTAAATAATTTCTAGTAAACCGTTTTCTCCTTGTTTGTTTTTCTTTTTTCTTCTTCTTTTTTTTAATGCTGGGGACTACTTATATGGAATTGGCCACCACTTTGAATTTTTTTGATATTTCAAAGTAGTAGCCAATTCCGTAAGCTCAAGCTTAAAGGCAGCTGCCGCCTGCCACTCTTCGTGGTGTGAACAGGTGGTATTCAGGCCGTAGTGGAAGTAAATGAGTAGGAGCGAGTAGTGGAACCCACTGAGACAGAAGTAAATATTCCTAATTCAGAAGTGAGTACAGGGGTGAGTTAGTCCCCAAACCCTCTCGGCTATGTGCGATGTGCCGTTGTCGTTCATACTGTACCAACAATTTTGTCATGTCGGTACGAAAAGATATCCGGTACGCGTAATCGCGAGATTTAACGTACATTGTTCCTGTGCTTCCTACCATGCGTCAAGGGTCCCCCCTTACCGCTGGAGAGGTTAGGGTTGGTTGCAAATATGGGGGTCTGTCTCATGAACATCACCTTTAAAGAGAGCTCCTGCCTGGATTATATGGTTATCAAAAATCACAACATAATCCGATGTACTCTGCCGTGATAAAACATACGTACGAGACTATTTGCAAATCTTTTCAAATTCACGTGTACTGTATTTCCTGTTTTTAGCCCCCACCCCCCCCCCCCCCCCCCTAAACAACAACACAACAACGCCCCCTTTCAGAAAGGCTTATCTTGTCAGTGCTTCTTGACTGCGGAAAAATAATTTTTCACGTGTCTTGATAAATCCGTAAATATTTTATTTTTCTTTTACTGCTACGCGAATTATTATTTTTAACAAATCAGCATTTTTAAAAACAAAAATGGTATATGGTTGTAAAAGTGGACGTGTTTGACACAGTCATAACATCTTCCAGTCTACGAAACTATATATCTCGTCAGTGTAACAGTTTCTGATCAGCGATCCCTGTTGAATATTAGCTTTTCCAGTTGGAGTGTGGGTACTTCAACGCAGACGGACACGATAAACGCCACACCATAACTGATCGTGACGCCACCAGCGAAGTAAAATCCCTATGATTAAAAAGTAAAGAAAACTTACGGACTTCAACCATTTCACCGTTGCTTCCGTATAATAAAATACCACATTATGCAAAGTCGGGCACGGGGACCACAGCTGGCCCATAGTAATAAAGAAGGAAGGTCTATATATATTGCTTCTACACATATAGTGAACACTATTGCATGAATACATTGAGAGTTAAGTACATCTATAGAGTATTTATCAATAAATCTTCTCAACATGCCCGCCCAAATGTCATGATTTGTAAAGGAAAACCTAGTCATTTTGGCTTTACGTAAACGTCCCACATAGTTTCCACTGTGGAAATGACTATATATGGACATTTCAATTATAATGTGCCATTTTGGGGTAAAAGTCTTCGGCTCGGCAACGACACGTTATTCTTATTTACCTTTGATGAAATGCCTTGAGACTTCACCATACTTTTACAAATGAAATTTTGGAGAAACACTCCTGGTTTACTCCAAATCGGTCGGAAGGTTTTAAAAATTTTTTTGTGAAGGCGATTTGGTAGTTTTCTATTGAGAGGAAAAGCGAGAAAAGTTGCGGCTTAAGCTAATTTCATTGGTTGTCTTGTCGAGGTAAAAACCATACATTGTTAAAAGTGTATTAGTTCTCAGCTTTTGTGCGGTCACAAGATTCGAAAATTGGAGGGTGAGGTTTCGGGGGAGGGGGGAAGAGTATTTCCCGGCGACCGCTTGCTATGTCAAAGTAGCACTGCACATATCCCTACACCACTACTCATGGTGTTGCCCAACCTCAAGCTAACTTCAATTACTTAATGGCTTATCCTTACCAGGTGTATATCTGAATAGGCCAGGACAGTCTCAAATGATCCAAAGAATACGAAAAGTACAATAGGATGTACAAGGTAGGCTGTGTATGTAAGACGGCTGAGAGGTATCCAGAATGAGGCAGACAAAATCTTGTCAACCAAGCCTTGGGAGGTAAAACGAACGAAATATATTAAAACTTACTTTCTGACTTGGCAACCTATAGGCTCAGGACAAAAATATGAGCTTTTCTTATTAGGCGAGAAGGCATCTATTTGCCATCTCATGCAAGGGTATTCACATTTCAATTTACAAGATATCACAGTTTTAAGTATAATTTAATAACATAATGCCAAAAAACAAGTGAAAAATGAGGCGGTTAAAATCGGACGACGTTTCGATGTTATCGTGGCTCAGTTTTCAAGTTTTCAAGTTTTCAAGTTCAAGTGTCTGGTCGATAAATTGTCAGAAATGATAAATAGGAAATTATTTCTAACAATTAAACGACCATACACTTTTTGAACTTGAAAATGGCGTCACGATGATCGATTTTGTCCGTATCATTATATTTACTTGTTTTTGTATTTTGAAAGCTTTTCTCATCATCATAATAACAAACTTACAAGTATTTCGTAAGATAGAGGGTTAAGTTTACTATGCCAGTTCAAATCATGAAACATACCTCCAAACCCAAGATGGCAGGCGTACGTAACCCAGGCTAGAGCCAGTCCCCAGGCAAAACGACTGAATGTCCCGTATAAGACATTTTCAAATTTTGTAAACGGTACTGGGTTCTTTTTGAAAGCCCTGTAAGGTCCGTACACAACAGATAAAGCGAAAAAGATGGCCACACACCAACCCACAAGCATCACAATCTAAACAACAAAGAAAAGGTTACATCAGTAAAACAACACAGAGTAACAATTTAGCTCGATAAAATGTTAACTGACTACACCGCGGGAACAAGAGAGAATACTCATTAGTATGCTTTACTCCATTTTAACGAAAAAATCCGTATTACATTTGTGACACGTCTCAAACATCACAGACTTCTAGCATGTCCACCACAGATAACCCAGGCTCTGTGAGTACCATAGTGCGATTCCTGTAAAATTACCGTGCTTATATGGGGTAAAGTTACGATCCTAAAATTTGTAGGAAATACTAAGTAAAACTCAATGAAACGTACTGATCGGCAGTAAGTTATTGTTTTCCTAAATACTCAACGAAGTTTCGTGATAATATGCTCATATTATCCCATATAGACAAGATAGGTGGCTGGAGATGAAATGGCAGCCACCATTCACACCACTTTTGACACTTTTTCCAAGAAATTCGAACTCTAACGGTAAATAAACACACTGCGCTCGTAGAGATAGGACTGACCAAAATAAGGAATGAGGAAACCAATGAAGCTTCTTCAGCTAGCCAACAGAATCTATCAGACTTTGTGAAACTCGAAAAGCGAATCGTACTGTGGTACTATCACAGAGCCTGGGTTACCTGTGTGACCACCACTATAAATACGGACATTTTAAACGACAATAATTGAACGGCCCATAATCCACAGACAGGGTGTTTTATGGGTTCTACGTTTTGGGAAAGGCAATATTTGTTTCTTTGTAAACTTAATGAAAATTTTCAAGCATTTCAAAAAGACATTCAAATACGCTAACCCAGACTAACTTACACTGTTGATGTTTAGTCGTAACGAAAGGTGATATGCATTCTGTACAGTATAGAGCACTGGCGAATCTAGAGGAGGGGAACGCCCCCACCCCCTCCTCCTTATTTTTCGACCACACTGAGGCCTAAAGGGCAGAAAAAATGTTTCTGTGACCGGCTCCCGCTCTTCTTATCTCAGGGTCTGGATGACCGAGCCACCCCCGCCCCCTCTTATCTGAAGGTCGGTATCAACCACTGGAGAGTATATATATAGATTAACTCTCCTTACCCAGTGTGGCTTCCTAGTGGAGCCTTTTTGTAGATGCAGCAAATAACCAAGCCCCATACCAACAAGGTATGGACCTATCCTGCAGTAAGGCTTGATATAAACCAGGTCGGAGAAGTTTATGTCGCCTTGATTAACATTGCTACAAATGAAACAGCACCATTAACAGAACATTTATTACTGTAATTGAAAACATGCATGAGTATCAAGAATGATACCTTTCTCTTTTATGGACCGTGTGTTTTTACCCTTTTAACTTGTTTTTTAAATCAGCATCTGGTAGTTTGTTTCAAGAAATGGAGCAATCTTTGCATAATGTTGGGTTTCTTTTAAGTCGCATAGCATTTCACGCGATTTGCCGAATCTAATGCCAATGAGCGAGAACAATAGATTTTCCTCATTAGCATTAAATTCGGCACATGTCAAAAACGATCCCGATATAAAATGGTCCTTAGATTACTAACAATTAACGAAAGGTTTTCGAATAGATACTCTTAAACACACGAATAATTCAAAAGACAAACAAATGACAAAAGAACGTGGTCTTGCGACAACTGATGACAATTTCCTCGTTGGTTGATGCCACCGCGTCCGAGTTCACAAACAGACAGCAAAAAGTTATCGCCTTGCCGTTCCCGTTCTCGGATAATCTTAAAATTTGGTCATTTCACGTTGTATTTGTGAAGGGACAGCGAAGAAATTGACATAAAGGTTGATGCACTTGCAGAGCTGTTGTTTTTCTCATAAACCCGTTACCTTTTTTTACGTTCCTGTTTAAGTTGTCGTGGCCGTCGTAGTTTCGTTCCCTTGGGTCCCTAAATACGGGCTACTGGTCGCCATGCTACAATGGTATTTAAACTTTTTTTTCCTCTGTGTTGGATATGTAACATACACTCTATCGTGTGTTTGATGTATTTCGACTGCCGTGTTGCATTTTTACTTACGGGTTTTCACCTCCACCCATCAAAAGAGGATCAAGATTGTAGTGACCTAAAATTACAGCGGTAGTGATGAAGTGGCCAAGAAGAAGAGATGCAAATGTTATGAGGAAACCACGCTTTCCAAATCTGGAAAAAAAGGAAAAAAAAAAAACTTAAAAAGAAGACGAATGTTTCTATGAGGATGCAAGTCCACAACATATATACTCCAACACTGCTCGACCTTCAGTTTCAGTTTATTCAGTAATTCTTTTCAAATGTTTTGCAAAAAAGCGTTCTACCAGCAGTTAGTGAGAACTAGTCGAGGCGGGCAATGGTTACAAAGAATAACGAGTTACTTAATGTAAGCGCAAAATTCAGGCGTTTTTTGTTCTTTCTAAACAGTCCCGTTAATTAACGTGAATACAAGCGGTTGTTAACAAAAAAAAAGCAACAATACCAACAAACAAAAAGTTTAGAAAAAACTACAGTTCCCCTTTTAACCCCTAGTAGAAGCACTACTCTGAAGTGACACTTTCATTACGTTTGTACTTACCGTCCAGCTGCTAAAAGAATGATTGGGCTTATGATGTAAAACTGCATGTCATTTGCCAAGTACCAACTCCAGTTCATGCACTATCAATTTACAATAAACTACATCATCAGTCCTTATGGTAGCAAGGAATACATAGTTTAATTGAAAGATAAGAGAGGCAGTTAAAATTTATGTGAAATATTAACTGAATAACTATACAAATACGTGCAGTTTGCTTATGACGGTTCGCTCATGCTTTGAAGACTGTAAGAATAAAGGACGAAGGAATTAACTAAAGTGCGATGCACTGAAAATACTGATCTCGTGCAAAGTCTTCACAAACCAGTGCTGCACTGTCTTTTTAGCTTTCACGATTTCTTCTACACTTCTCACTTCTGTTGCTACCTACCCTGTTGTCTCACTTCTGAACTCTCTCTAATCTCGCCTTCCACACACCAGGCCTTTAACGCAAATACATAGTTGCCTTTAGTTTTGTTTTTGAGTTTTGGTATTATTAAGGTTTTCCTTATGTTTATTCGAGTGATTACTTTGTAGTACGTGCTAGTTTCTTAATAAAAAGTTTATAGTCCAAGGAAATTCAATGTATAGCCCACACGGTTAGTTCCTGCGTTTTTGAGAAGTATCCATTCGTCTATTTGAAGGAATAATTAAACTTTGTTGTAGATCTTTGAACTAAGCATGTTCGGGGACAAAAGCTGACCTTGAGTTTTACCTACACTGAAGTTCCTGTTTTGTATGCGTGGTTCTAGCGAGCAGTTTTACCGCTAGCATTCAATTGGCTCTTTGGTACTAGTCAATTACGACAATGTAGACTATTCTATTCTCCCCAAGTTAAGCGACAGGATGAGCGATGGAAAGTTCTCACGGTCAGCTAACCCAAACACGTCTACAATTTGGTTATTTAATTCGCCGGTGATGGATTGCTAATAGAAGAAGAGTTGTCTTAGTTGTAGAACGCCACAAGAGAATAAAAACTCAGAAGTGGAAGAACAGAGTCTCGGTACCTTACTCGTTTATTGGCCGAGCGAGCTATACATCCCCTAACATATATAATTATATGTAATCCGAGGGTCACAGATTTTACCATAAACAAATTAGGTGTCGACCGCGCAAAACGGGGTCACACTCACACACATACCTCACTCTGTAATCCCTTCGGCCAGAAATTGTTGATATAGAGAAGATTAGTCCACCAGTATTTATCACAAGCTGGGTTTCTCTGCTCTTGATACCACAAAGGGCCTTCCCCCAAGAAACCAGTCATTTTTGCATAGAACAACAACACGAACATGTAAGTGGGAGTCAGCCTGTAACAAAATGAGAATAGGTCACAGTAAAGCCGTAAAAGGGTGCCTTTTGTGAGAAATCGATGGAACGCGATTTTTTACTTTACAATCGATTTGAGAACATTCCTGGTTACCCCAAATTGTAGTCGTTGAGTTCTTAAAGTAAAGTCTCATACGAACTAACATGACATGTTAAGCAAAAGGATTCGGGGGGATTTCACACTAAAAATAACGGGGATGCTCGTCGTAGCTTTGAGTGGATTGGTACCGCTTTAGGGTGGTTAAATCTATAATAATTGCTCTTACTTAGATCTGCTGCAGTATTCTAAGAGCTTTTACCCAAAAAAGACACGCAGAAGTAGATACTCTTTCAAATGTGAAAATGAATTGGAGCCACGCCCAAAACGAGTTATGTTCCTGTCCATCTTAGGAAGTCAATAAGGGCTTGGGGAAAAATGTAACCGTATTTTTGCAACAGCTATCAGGGTGATACGCATGCAAAATTGGCACATAATTAACACGGAAAATCTGTCGCTGAACACCATCATGACTTTTCAAGTCGATACGTTGTAAAGGGTTCCCCTTTGTTTACTTTGATCACCAGCTAGAATCATAGAAACAAGTTATTTTGGATGGAGGGTCTCAGCTCTTAAATAACACCTCGTTCACCGTTTTTTCTTCTCGCTTGTTTTTGTTTAATTTTGTGTTTTTGGTTTCTTTAATGCTGGGGATTAACTTGATATAATGGAATTGATCGCTACTTTGAATTAACAAGGCAAGTTTATTTTCTTGCCCTATGACTATTCTACATTGATCGACGCAGCAACTTCGAACAAACCAATCTATCTGAATGGTTCTTTTCTTTACTTTGCTTAATTTTACGTGAGAATTGATCTGACTAGCCCCCATTTCAATTCTACTTAGCCCCGTTAAAATACTTGCCGGTCAATTTGTACTAAAAAGGCTGCCCCGCCTTCTTCTTCTTTGACAAGTTAGAAATACACTGAGCGAAACAACCGAGAAATTAGCCACTGTGCTCATTTTTCCCCTCGCCATGTCAGTGTCCACTAAGACTCAGTCATAAATGATTGTACACTATGAGAAGGGTGAAAATACGTGTGAAAGTTTTGGCGTGCGATCTACGATGCCAAGAAATCGCCTGGCTACGCCCCCTGCTCTCGCTTATCTTTGACCCAGATCTCTTGTCAAGAGCTCTGAAATAACCCTCTCGCTTAAAATCGCTTCAGGGAGTGCGAGAAATAGAGATATTGAGTACAACATTACTTGGACCGCCCTATATACGTTACGTCATACCACAACGGATATAAAAACAAAGTAAACACTCGCCTCCAGAAGCGATGGAAGTAAAACTTAAAAAGCGGTAAACGTCCTTTAGCACGATCCATTTGTCGAAAGGAAAGGTAAGACACAAGAAGACCACTGGAATAAAAAGAAGCACATTAAACTCATGGAGCTAACAAAACAGTGAAAATATGCATTTAAGGTTCACAGTTCAAAACAAAACGATGATCCTATTCCGACGTCAACACAAAAAACTTGTGAAATATGAAATAACGTTCAAATCGTTACGATTATAAATACTTTTCACTCACCTTAAAAAGAAAAAGCTGTCAACCGAGAAAAAAGCGTTGGCAATAGCTTGGAAACTGAAACGAGTCAGAAGGTTTGGGATGGCCACAGCCAGATTGCCTGGAATAAAACAAGGTACATCAAAATTATTTGAGTTTCAATAATTTCAAAGAGCTGTGGATATCCTCTACAAGATGCTGGCATTTCTGAACTTATGAAATTCAGATTAAGTTATGACTTGAAGTGAAGAAAGTTATAAGTCCAATTTACACAAAAAAAAAGCTTAAAAAGCGAACCGCTGTCACTGAGGTTTGCAACGAAAGCGTGAATTAATCACTCAAATAAGGAACTCATAAACATTCAAGGAATACGTTTTCTAATACAATGACTGTTCAGAAAGCAAAATCCACCAAAATGGGTCAGCTTAACCTACATGACAGCTCTTTTCGCCGGCAAGAGAATGCCGCGTCACACAAAAGCGTACATACTGCATCACAAAAACGAAGAGCCCTTTTGAAGTGAGATTTATATGAATATTATTTTTAAGCTGCCCTCCTTCTTCATAAAAGTAAAAACTTTGGAAGGTCGATAATTCTTTAGTGCTGAATTCTAATGAAGTCATGTGAAAACCAGCAATGAAGAAGTAAGATGTCTAACTTGCATTGAAAAACGTATGAAACCAATTACGATTACAAAGTATTGGAAACATGATTTTATATATATAGTACAAGCCATACTGCCAGAACTTACTGACATTTCCCCCAATCAACTGCCAGATAAACACATGTCCAAGTATGACCCACCACATGCTGAGGACTCTCACGCCATTGATGGAGGTAATGGCGCCTGGTTTGATTGTCGTGTCCATAATGAGGCTCGTGTTCTTAATCAGTGAAAAGCATTGGATGAACTTAATTAGTTTTCTTCCCCAACCTAAATAATAATTGCAATTAATCAGCGTCTTTACACACACCAATAATAGCCTGAAGACTGAATCGATGTCAGCAGTCATCGGCAAATTACAAGCGTCTTAGTCCTTGACCAACTGTGATAAAACTGATAACAATATCAAAAGTGACTAGACAACACGGACAGTTTGACTAACAAAAAACGATCGTTTTTACTATGACAAAAGACGGGTCAAAATGCAACACTTCAATTTAAAGTTTTAACCAATAACACCATGATTTAACTGGCAGGCGACAAACAACATTACTTCACTTCCCATTAGTTCAATATCAAAACTAAAATATCATCAACTGACGAGGTGCATCACACTTTGACTCTCAAGTTGTCGAAAGGTCTCTCACTGTAATCGATATGCAGGGTATCCACGCGGACAATATTCCACCTATTTACTACTGAACAGTGTTGTCTTATGCTTTGTAAAAATGTTTCTGTACATCGGCGCCCTTCAAGCTACTTTTTTCTTCATTTCTTTGAGAGCTAACTTAGGCCTTTAATAATACCGCCAAGGCTTTGTTTTGTATGCAGTACCGTCTGCTGGAAAATCGCTCACCACAAAATTGGTGGGTATGAGTAGAAAGCACGCATACTGTCAAGTTCCACGAATTCTCTTGATTTCAAACTAGTTCTGTTTGTGTACACCCTTAAAACACATAAGTCTAGTTTTCCTTTTCAAGGACGTTTTCTATGAGTAAGAGTTATGTTCTGACACTTAACGGTATATTTTGTTCATAACAGTAAACACTGAAAGACAGTCGGCAATACTAAGCCAAATATAGACCATATCCTCACAATGGCATAAAGGTGGCATGGATTGGACACACTCCTTGTAAATTACACTAACTGGACTCCAGCTAAAGTGGAGGCTTACCCGGAAAAAATAATTGGGAATTCGGATTTATAAATTGTACCTATAAGTTAAATATCTGTGCCATTTTGTTTTCTATAGTTTCCTGTGTTATCTCATTTTGTTCTGTGCCTGAATAGTGTGATGATGATGATGATGATGTTGATGATGATGATGATGATGATGATGATGATGATGATGATGATGATGATGATGATGATGATGATGATGGTGTGAGCTACGCACTCAATACACCTGAATCACTAAATCTGGCTGTTTCACTTCCGCGAGAAAGCCAGCAACAATACAAACCCAAAAATCCTTGTAGGTATCAATAGATGTGTCTCACACTCCGCGTTGACGAGCATTTGTACATACAATTTCATCTTTATATTTTTGCTCCTAGTGCAAGTAATTGTTTTTCATGAATGATCATTCTTTTCAATTACATTATATATTTTTTCCGACCTTAATTTATTGATTAAACCTGCCTGATTTTTCGGTGTTAACCAGGATAGGAATTGAGCTACTGTCACCAATCCGAGCCACACTATCTTGTTCAACTGGCATAAATCCTTCATTCTTGTTAACAGCTGATTCCAGATGTGGCTTCATACAGTCAGTTAAAATGTCCCAAAAAGTTCCAATAGCACACAGAGAGAGGATTACCCCACATAGAGTTCTGTGGGATTTAAAAACAATTGTTATGAAGATTTTAAAACTATTGTAGACACATTTCTGAAATCAAGAAAGTAATTTCACTTTCTCCTTCAGCTGACTAACACATTTCGTTCCAAACACAAATTTTCATTTAAAGTTAATTTTAATTTTAATTTCTGATTTAAAAATCACCTGTTTAAGGATTTACAGTAAGGAGCCCAAAAGTGTGACCACTTTTGATTATTCACATTCTTTCGTACAGATTTAATCCAATCAGAAGCCAGCTGGACTTCGACTGTCCTTGGCCTCTGATTGGTTAATGTCTGCATGAAAGAATGTCAGTTAATTAAATAAGGTCACATTTTGGAGCTCCTTTTGCTGTAAGTGTGACTTGGCTATAATACCGTGTGGCACGAAATTTTTGCAGGTTCTAATTTTTGCAATTTTTGCGGTTTTTCCAGCGATCCGCAAAAATAAGTTCCCGCAAATAAAAATTACCGCAAACATTTTTCCCCCGAAAATTTACTCCACAGTAAATATTCTCTAACTTAAATTCGCTACACAAAAATACAGTGCTAAGAAACCGAGTCTGTTCAATTACAACTTGTCTCTTTCATTCAGAAACAACGAAATACTGGTTTATTGCTTGAAAATATGTATTATCTATTGCTCGTACTTTCTGAAAATCGCAAAAATTAATTCCCAGCAAGAAAAACCAATCTGTCCTGATCGCAAAAAATTAGTTCCCGCAAAACACAAAAAATCGCCAATCCGCAAAACTAAACTCCCGCAAAAATTTCGCGCCACACGGTAATTACCTGTCCCTGCTGGAACCAGCGCTTTAAGTTCAGCACAGAAAAATATCTGGCTCAGCAGAAGAAAGTCAAAGACTTGAGATAGATGAAGAAAGGAAAGTCTGCTTTATTAAGGGAAGACGTGGCAGTGGCCGTTTTATAGAGGTATCCGTTAAAAGAGAGTTACCTGTAAAAATATGTGAACATCGTTTGACAACTGACCTAATTTGGAAAAATTACGGTGTCAAAAAATCGTTCAAACCGGCTATTTCCAAAGGCTAATTTTTCGAACTTCTTCTTCAAAGCTATTTCTAAAACCAACAATGCAGTGAAATAAATCAGCGATTAAAACATGACTTACATTGTAGCAATAACTCCACCACTGTATGTAGAGGGCTTAGCACAGTGAACGTATTTCTTGTCGGCACTATCAAACCCAGGAAACAGTGGCTTATTGTTCAGCTGTAAAATATTTAGCGTCCAATCTATAAATGAAAAAGAGGTCATTCTAATAACATTCAAGGTTTATACGTTAACGTCAGTAATTTAAACCACGTACAATGTCAGGGCATTTGCTAAGAGAAATGACAATCGCCGTTGAGCAAACGTTTGATATCATAGCATCTGATTTTTTTTTTTAAACATCGGAAAGCAAGTAATTATTTCAGTTGTCAAGTGCACAGTGGAGCTGGTATTTTCGTAGTCCCCCAGGGCTTGCAGACAATCGTGTGGAGTCTCGGGGGAGTCCTTTTGCCTATTTAAGCCATCGATCCGTGATTTCAGTGTCTTTGTGCCAAGTAACGCCGTTCTTAGGGCCTTTTTACACGGAGGTGGGGGACCCCAGGTAGGTGAGGTAACCCGGGACCCCAGGTAGGTGAGGTCACCCGCCTGTCCGTATAATCTCTCGATTTAATTTGATCACGTTTACATGATAGGTGGGCTTACTCGCCACATGTTACCTCACCTATCTGGGGTCGCCGACCTCCATGTAAACAGGCCCTCAGCCAGGTTGTAATTTTTGAGTGAGTTTGGTCATGTGTCGACCTGAGAAAGATTCTGGCCGTGTGTTCGACCTGAGAAAATGTTCGGATGTGTTTGACCTGAGAAAGGTTTTGGTCGTGTGTTGGACCTGAGAATGTTTTTGGTCGTGTGTGCGACCTGAAAATAATGTTGGTAATGTGTTCGATCTGAGAAAGATTTTGGTCGTGTGTTCGCCCTGAGAAAGATATCGGTCGTGTGTTCGACGTGATGAAGATTTTTGGTCGTGTGTTCGACCTAAGAAAGATATTGCCCGTATGGTCTACCTGGTTGTATGTCACCTTTTGTTGCTATATTTTTTGTTGGACCCTTTCCCTTCCCGCCCCTGTCGTGACCAGAAGGGTAGTCTAATTTACTTCCTATAACCTGTCTTAGGATGGGTTCCTGGTCCTGTCGGGCTAACGGTTGCAGTAGCGGATCCCCCCCCCCCCCCCACCCCTTATTTTTAGACCAAACTGAGGCCCGAAGAGCCGAAAAAATTTTTTTTTGGAGACCGCCTCCCCCCTCCCTTATCTAGGGGTCTAGATGACCGACCCCCCACCCTTATCTCAAGGTCTGGATCCGGCAGATGGAGTGTTACCCTCCCTTTTCTAATACATTTCCTTTTTCGGTGTTGTGTTTTGTTGTTTTTTTTATTTTACGTATGTACGGTAGACCTACCCTTATCAGGTTAGTTATTCTCCCTTTTTTTCCTTTTCCTCTACAAGGGCACACCGTCAGTTAAGGCTTTCCACAAGTTGCTCGAGATTCCTGTGATTTCTCAAAAAGTTGCTCAAAAAGCAATCAAAACTTGCTTTTTGTAACGAACGTTGTTGAAAAGTTGCTCGAAAAAACAAAAACATTTTTTGGGTCTGAAGCAAGAGCCATAATAGTTCCTATGATGGCTCTTGGTCTGAAGCTAAAATATGCAAATTGTACAACAAAAGTACGATTTCTAAGCATTTTTGTGCATTTCTGCCGCGTAACCAGCATTGCAAAGCAACTTTATCCTCAATTAAAACCAAAAAATGTAATGAGCCAATAAAATTGTTGAATGGCCTTCTTTACCCGACACACTCAAGTCGGATGAGCTGGTTGAGTGTGAATCTTTGTCCACCATTTTGAATTTCCTCTAAAAACCGCTGACCTAGCAGCTCAGCTACTTTTACCTTGCCCCCATGATCTGCCCCAGGGGGAGGATTTGGCTCCTTTTTTTTACAGGAATTTCATAAATTGTCTACAAAAACATTGCGAAATATAGAAGAAAGGCCAATTTATAATTAAGCACTAAAAGCTGCTCGATATCTCAGAATTAGAAGATAATTAGAGAAATTTCTCAGAATGCAAAAAGTTGCTCGCTTGAAACGAAAAAAAGTTGCTCGAAATACGAGAAGTTGCCTACCGTCAGTTCCTTTGGTAGCAAATTGAAAAGGCTCAAGTTGAAAAGTTGTTGGTGTGTTTGTGAGGGTAATCTCCCTAGCTGGACCGGAACTCTTTCGTTCTTACCTTTTAGTTTGTTGTCCTAATGTTTAAAGAGGAATGGATTCCTTTCTTTTCAGAGGTTTGCAGAGAGCATCATTTTTAAAAGCGCCGGTTTAATTTGTCATTGCTCCTTTTCTCAGTTTGAGCTGATGACGGTAGCATAATCTTGCTTCCCATAACTTATTTTCGCGAAGGCAGTAAGTGGTTGTTCTAACAGTGAAAATGGTTTACTATTTGCAAGGAAAAGTGATAGTATGTAAAATAATTTCTACGACAGTACAGAGCTAAAAGTCATTGTCTTAATACAATAGACGCCTTGCCATTTATGATTTTGACAAAAATGTCTACGGATTACTGAATCAAATGATTTTTCCCTAAAACTAGAGCGGATCTAGGGATTTACTGAGCCTTATACGTTCCCCTCATCATAATCAGTTTCACGTGATTTCCAAAGTAGTCAAAATGATAAAAAAATAATCATAGCCGTCACTTACTAAAAATCATCGCCAGCCTATTAGTTATATCATCTTCACTGCAGCTTTGAGGGGCACAGAATCCCCACTGGATGGGAATGCTCTAAAAAAGTAAACAATATGTCAGCGAGTTTAGCTACAATTTTGTTTATTGAAAGGAGACACCTTAATGATGACTGAAATGGTTACTTCTCTTGCTTGAAAACGTTCTTAGAGAGGATGTATTTAGTTATAAACATAACCCAATTCGACCAGACCCGAGCAGAGCAACGCACATTGTGGACCGCCTGAGACATTTAATATAATCTGGTAGGCAACAGCTGAATATAGAAGAGATTCCGGTTTCGAAAAGGGCCAGCAGTGACAACAAGAGAACTGGTGCATGCACGTAGTAGCGAAATATTTCTCCAGAGATAAGTATACCATCCAATCTGCGGAGAGCAAGTAGGTTTTCGTGATGGACTGGATTTGTGCCGCATTTGGGCTTCACGTGAAACTGAAGCAAATCTCGCGGCTTCAAGGCTATGCCGCTCACGTCAGTTCCCTAAATGAGTGTTTTGCACTACCAGCAGGAGAACAAATTTTTGAAAGCAAAAATTTACCCTGCAGATTTGTCACAAAGTACCAACACCAGAGAGGGTTAAACGGGTCAAATGCCGATCGATACGTAATTAGCATCGAGATTAGCCATAAAACACTAACCTGATTCCCTGGGGGAATTGTAATCTTGACGCCCGCTAAACAGTACTGAGCTTCAGTTAAATTCATACATTCACTGTACGATCCTAACCATGCGAAATTACCAAGCCGAAATCCACTTTGAGGTTTACCCATTCCGTCAATGTCTAAACAAATAAAATTACACTGATTTGTAAAATACCAGGTTTTAAAGTAGATGCCTTCATCGTACAGAGGAAGAATAAAGATAAAATGTAAAGTGAGAACTTATAGCTTTTGCAGTCAGCTACACAACAAAAAACGTGTTACCATGACCCTAATATCACTGCCTGTTTTATAATACAAAGTATCAGCCGAGGGGGTACTCCCTTTTGATGGCTTGTACGACGAGACTCCGCCCAAAATGGGCACCTTTTTTCAATTTTGGAAGCAAGGACCAACTTACAAAAAAAGTAGGACCGGATCCAAATAAAGGATATAATCAGCTATAACTTGAAATATTGAACAAAAGAAGCAAGGCTGATTTTACATATTGGAATAAATTTTTTTTGTTACCAATATTTCGGGAGGCATGGCCTTCCTTCTTCAGGGTCTCACATACAATGTCAATTAGTCTGCGGTGTTCGTTGAAACGGTCTTTGAGTCGTCGTTTGGTTTCACCTATGTATTGTTTGAAGCAGTGGTTGCATTGTGCCACGTAAATGACGTTTTTAGAGTTACAGTCGATGTGATGAGTGATAGGTCTGGTTTCACATGTAGAGTAGGATGTGTATGAAGTTTGTCCGTCAGATCTGTATTTGCAAGTAAGTCAGTCTTTCCGCATGGGTATAAGCTCCGGGGCTGGTTGGGTTGTGTAAGATTGCGACGTTTCGCCCTAACTAGAAAATCACTGAGGTTACTACTACGTCTTACATCTATAAGCTACAATGGGTGGAGCTTTAAAGACGCAACGGTGGGGATGAAATAAGGATGTGAAAGTGTTTGCGAATAATGGACGAGATGGAACGAAGGGCTGGGTTGTAGGTGATAACGAAGCCACGTTCTGGTTTGTCCAGTGTGGAAGTGTCGTGGGGCGTAAGTGCTTCTGTCCGTGTGATATTGTTAACTCGTTGTATTTCCCGTTAAAGCACGTTTGTAAAGATAGTCATACGTTAATTGATGTGGAGTGTGAAGGTCTCGTTGGCAGAACAAACGCAGCGGAGTCTAAGAGCTAGACTGAAAGGAATAGCACGTTTGGTATGTATTGGATGACCACAGGGCACCCACACAATCTGTCATGCATTTGTGTAACCGATTGTTATTTTATAGTAAATGTACTGGATTTACCGTTTGCTTCCCCTCTAACGATATATCGCTAAGTATGTATATAAATCAATGTTAAATAAACGTTGAATTACCTTACCTGTGGTATATCGTCGTCCTTTTGCCTCAAAAGCGGTTGTTTGAGCGGTTTTGAAGGATTTTGAGTTCGCCGTTTACTGTTCCTAATAATAGAAGGAAATCGCATCGCTCCGCTTTCAAACTTCGCAGCAAAAAGGACGAAAGATTCACACTTCTCCCCATAATATCCGATCGAAAATCCATCCAAAAAGTTCGGAGCTAGCCCTCGACGAAAATTAAGGGACCAGACATAATTTAAGTTGGAGGAGGGGGTGGAGGAGAAATTGTGGGGCCTTCAATTTTTTTTTTGGATGGAATATGGGGGGTCTTAAAATGCCAAAAGGTGACCTTGGGTGGGTCTTCAAGTTTCTTTTAAGTAGCATCCCTACTGAGCAGCATGATGCTTGAGTATTAAAGGACCTGATTTTGATTCAGTTTTACACAAAGTCCCATATTGTGTAAAACTAAAACAGTTTAATCAGCATTTTGACAAAAAGATTTAATGTTCAAATAGTAGGTGCATAAACACAACATCCATTATTTTGTAACACTGAAACAATTTCATCGGCATTTTAACAAATGATTATATGCATACAGTCATGTTATGCAATCTCACTATCCGAATCATTATTTGTAGATGAGGTTGATGTGGACTTACTGTCTGTCACTGTCAAGTTTTTTGCTATTAGAGCATGTACTGCTCATATAAAAAGCAGTAAGCTTTGGCTGATTATCTTCTTTCTTCCTTGAAAGGGGTCCTGTCGGCCTCTAACCTTTCGATGGCTTGTCTTATCTCAATTATAACACAATCACTGATATATCCTTGCTCTATAAGCTGTTTGAGAGGCTCTAGGTGAAATCTCTTTCTCAGTTTAGTGTGAAGTGCTTCTCTGTTGTTAGTTGGCACATTCGGAAGTGACAGTGAGTAAGAACGGTAAAGTAAAGAAAATGTTATTTGTTATTACCATTTGGGTATTATGTAAGAAAGGGGGGCCCTTAAATCTTTTAACATGATTGAAGAGGGGGTATCTAAAAAACATGGGTGCTATTAGTAGGGGTCTGGAAATAATTTGGGATAAAAAACAATTTCTCCTCCACCCCCCCACCCCACCCCTCCAACTTAAATTATGACTGGTCCCAAAAATCCCACAGTTTCTAAACGGTAAAAATGCGTACCAAAATTCATACGTGCCAGCCAGAAACCGTCCCCGCTGATTGCCTCTTTTTGAGTGGAGGTCGTTAACCAAATGGTTAAAAAAAACTGATTTTAGGAACAGTAAACGGCAAACTCAAAATCCTTCAAAATCGTTCAAAAAACCACTTCTGAGGCAAAAGGACGACGATATACCACAGGTAAGGTAGTTCAACGTTTATTTAATATATTCAACGTCGATTTATATACAAACTTAGCGATATATGGTTACAGGTGAAGAAAACGGTAAATCCAGTACATTTACTATAAAATAACAAAAGGGCTAACAACCGAATTTTACGGCTTTATAAAGTCGAAAAAACCTTCTATTTTTCCGATAAACTCCTATATAAAAGACAGTGCATTTACAGCAGTTAAAGTGCAACAATCCCCAAATTGTTTTTTTCACTGAACGAAATCTTCTTATCATTCTAATTACTTAAAGTTCGAAACAAAGAATGTGAAAGGAGTAGCATTTGCCATTAGAAGGTGTACAAATGGGTTGCCTTTCTAGTGAAAAATGGTATATAAAAGGGTAACGGGGTTAGACCTCCGAGCGGAGCCTTCCCGTATAAACATTTGTTGAGTACCCCTCGGGAGTATACAGTATGTATTATTATTGGGAAATAAAATTCTGACTTCTCGGGGAACTTTCACAATAAATTAAGTCATAACCATAATAAATGCGAAGTCTATTTTTCAAATTCACAATTTACAAAACATTCTATGAGAGGAGCGTTGACAGTCCAATCCGGCATTGTGGTAGGGTATTTGACCGCTATAATTGGCCTATAAAATGTGTTTGACCAAAATGCGTGTCGAAAAAGGATCAAATGTGTACAGCCCCAGAAATGATCCAGACCCCGAAATGATACCCAGCCCTGAAATGATCCCCAAATCGACCCCGAAATGATCCCCATTTCTCTTCACGTCGACCCCGAAATGGTCCCCATTTAATTTTAGGAATGGAATGATATCCTAGAACTACGGATCGTGCAAAATGCACAACATTATAACTTAAGTTTCACTAATGATCTTCAGTTGCCCACATGACATTAATTTGGGATTACACTTTGAACTGGATTAAACGAAAATATTATTTTCAAAAAAAATACACAAAGTCTAGTATATTTTTAGTAACTGCAACTGATAACATCAAGAAACATAACAACTGAAAACATCAAGAAACATAAAATTTTTTAAAATTATTACTTAGGTCATTATAGCCCGGGTTATAGAGAAAACTGCATAGATGTTAAATTCTAGTAGTGATGTTAAAACAGCATGCCTTGCATCCCTTGTGAAACTTTTGATTCAATGTCGCCTGTGTAATCTGCAATATACTGGAGAAACTAAACGTCTCCTCAAAGACCGTTTTAATGAACACAGACGACCTATACTCAACCCTACTGCTAAGTACATCCATACGGCAGTTTCAGAACACTTTCTAACCAGCAATCATTCCGACAATCGTATGCTTTTGCTTCCTATTGAAAAACTGAAAAATGGGCGTGATTCTTTCAGGAAAGCACGTGAAGCCCACCTTATCCAAAAAGCTAAGACAATTGAGCCTCTAGGCATCAATAAACGTGATGAACTGTAACTAAATATAGTAGATCTTTTATTTTTTGTTATCTTGTCTTTTTAAAGTAGCCACATCATACCACGTCATATTATGTAATTTCCGGTCATTATTTTACTTAATAAACCAGATGAAGAGTCGAAATATCGCAACTAAACTCTATTTCACGTTGTTTGATCAGTCCCTGCAAAAGTCTTCTTGACTGTAACGCTTTCAATGCCTTGGATGTTGAATTTTAAAAATGGTGTTTTAACACTTTTTAAAATTTTAAAATAATGTTGAAGATGCAAAGGTTTACATAAGGGCGATTAGATGACAAAAGGGCTGAAAAATCACATAAACTCTACCGAAATGTTAAACGCGATTTAAGAACGTAAACACTGCAACAGATTTGTAATAATTCCGTGACGGAATACCATTCCATTCCAAGAATTAATTGGGGATCATTTCGGGGTCGGCATCATTTCGGGGTCGATTTGGGGATCATTTCAGGGTTGGGGATCATTTCATGGTCGGGATCATTTCGGGGGCTGTACAAATGCCCGGGAGATTGCCGACCTGGGGGCGTATTGAAGTTTCGAATGTACCGGCGCATTACGTGTTTATAAGCCCATTACGCTCCAACACGTTTTGCCAAATGAATTTTTCCACTTTCCAACTTAAAATAAACGAATTTTCTCCATCCCGGTGTTTTTTTTTTTTTCTGTATCGAGACTTAGCATTAACAAAAGAGACTGTGACAGTGGTGTGTTGACTGTGTTACTCTTGGCTACCTACGACATTACAGTTATTGGTATTATTTGTAAAGAAATAACATGAAGGGCTCCGTGCAAAAACTTATTTCCTTTTAGGAGAGGATGTTTTTTGTATTGAGCTCTTCAATTTGACTTTGATGGTAAAAGTGAGATTGGGGCCATTTGCGGTACAGTTCAGTGCCGGTGTCACAGCGTTTTGGGCATCCCCGCGTTTTGGGCATCCCCATTCCCATATCCCTAGCGTTTTGGGCATCCCCGGTGGGGGATGCCCAAAACGCTGATCACTTCGACTTTGCTTAAATCATTTCAGACTGGGGAAAAGTCGGGATTGTTAATCACGAATTTACGGCTAAATAGTGTAGATGCATGTTAGAATTATATCGTCCGACACTTTTTGCCGGGTTAATTGCGCCGAAAAAAACCCATAGGCAGTAAACGTTGGCTCAAAACATGACGAAACTGAAATTTACAACCGCATAACATCGCTTCGATGCACAACACTTCATTGTTTGGAAAGCTTTCAATTTTATTTAATAGAACTGTTTACAAGCGAGCAATGCCGCAATCGCCGGCAGCTGCGATCGTCTGATTCCAAACAGCCAAAAACAAGAATACTAAACAAAGGAATCAAAAGGCAAACATGAATAAAACTGCGTTTTGCGGTGTTGCATTCATGGTATTCATGACATTTGAGGCCTGTACAACTTAACCCCGCAGCGCTACTTGATACAGGAAAGGCTGTCACACAATTACTGAGGCCTCAAATCATCAGTGGCATTCTTCGAAGACCCTCGCTTTATCTTCCTCGGCGATAACAAGATGTCGAAGCGCTGTGCCATCCTTCTCCTTGGCCACGTAGAACAAGGACTCTAATTTTGAGTCATACTCAAACTTTTTGGCGAATTTTCTAAGAATTGTTTTGTCCTGCTTTGTAAAGCCTTCCGGAAAAACCTTATTTTTAAGATACCGGAACAGATTTGTATATTTAGCGGAATCCATCTCTAAAAGGTTTTCGATTTTCCCGCGAAATCCCAAATTGTTTTGGAGGGGATGCCCAAAACGCTAGGGATTTGGGCATCCCGGGAGGGTACCGGGGGATGCCCAAAACGCTGCAGTAATATGAGAAGGGGATACCCAAAACGCTAGGGATATGGGAATGGGGATGCCCAAAACGCGGGGATGCCCAAAACGCTGTGACACCGGGTTCTAATTTGCCACAGCGTACAAAAAATTATTTATGGACATGATATTATCTTGGCAGGAGCAAAATATGCATCATCATCATCATGAGTTTGCAAATCTAACTCTCCTAAGCCAGGCAGCCATTTAGATATCGATCAGCCAGTTCAGCGTTTTGGGTTCGGCTGTTGTTGCTCGTTTTTTTATTATTATTACTATTTCTGTCGTTATTTCTTTCTTCTTCGTCAGATTCTCGGCTTTAATAGACCCATCAAAATCGTTTCTTCACTTGTATTGTAGCTGTATGACCAGCACTGATGATAATTCATTGTCAAGAAAACTCAAGGAAACTACCTCTCTCTAGAATAGGCAACAGAATCGACTACTCCAAACTTTGCCGAAAACAGGTCTACAAATCGAGGTGCCGCGACCTATTTACTGACTATGCAATAAATTGTTATAAGTCACGCTAACCAACGCACCAGCTAACCATATAATTAAGTCTCAGCACGATTCAGCGTTAGCAATAGCGTTTGCAATTAGTAATTTCTGCGGTAATTTCTGACTATGAAATGAAAGAAACATCTATATAAATAAAGTTTTAAGGTAACTTACATGCAAATGATTGATTGGCCATCGCAGTCTTCCATGCTTCAAGGCATTCCAAAGAAACCGTGGAATTTGGAATCGTATCATTGCGATCTAAGCTTTGATGAACAGCACTTGGATAGCGGCCATCACAGTGAGATAAAAGCAAGAACAACCAAGCGACTGCACGGCAGATGAATGTAAAACTTGATGAACGTTTCAAAAAGGTAGCAGCCATCATTGGAGCCGCTGGTGCAAAGTACAGTTCAATAGCACATGCAAAAAAGATCGCCTACGTAAACAGTGGCTACTCAAGTGTTAATATGTTGTGTGACTTTCAATGTAATCGAATAATAGGCTTCTGGAAGCGCTCCCTTATTAGTCTCGCTTGCGTAAGCAGCGAGACTCATAATCTGCAAAGCGTTTTTCGCCCCGGCGGTAGTCCCTTATATAGGCTGCATAGCTATGTGCCGCGCCAGAAGTAGAAACAGGGCATAAATGTCGACCATTTTGGTCTGAAACAGGGTATGGTTTGTGCCTTCCAGTCTTGAATTGGGTATGGTTTTTAGAAGAATTAGCTACTTCATCATTTGGCGATAAGACCATTTTACGCCAACTACCGCGTACCTGCCGTAACTTGTCATGCGCTCCGGTCACGCACCGGGCTCCAGTGCTTTAGGTCTAAAATAGGGTATCAAATTTTTGATCAGGTCTGAAATAGGGCAGGGAAAATCACAGATTTTGGTCTGAAATAGGGTAAGTTTTCAAGAAGCGTGCTGCACAGCCCACCCAATTTTTCTGGAAGTACCCCCCGGAATTTTTGGTTCGTTTAAAGCAGGCCATTGTGCCAGGCATTCCTTGTGGAGACCGTGGAAACTGGGACTAAGAATCGTTGCGTGATTGAAGCCACGCATGTTTTGCGAAAAAAGCTTATGAAAGATTAAATTTAGAGCTTTTCCGAAACGCGTCAGTCCACGAATTCTATCGCTTGAAACCGTTGATTACTTTGGAGCAAGTGAACATTACTGAGTGGTCGCAAAAAAAAAAATAAGAATCTTAATTAGCAAAATTGCGATGATCGGGTGTTGTAAACTTTCACGGTATGCACATGAGTCTTGTGATGAGCATGCGATTTATTTTCGGCGAGGATTGAAATGACGTGCCATGTAAATCACCTTTTCGATATCTGGCAATGAGGTAATTTCTCTGGAATCCAGGCCCTTGAATTTTCGTGCATTTATACAAGCGTATAGCCTGCTACCGGAGAGGTATTTTTGGTCGTCGCTAACACGCGTACTAAATCAATTCAGAAACAAATAACAAGTATCGACGTCGATAAAGTAGGAAGTAACAAACCTTTACCTTTAGGGCGGGTAGGAGAGAACCCTGGGAACGAGATTGATGAGACATGAGACTATCAGAACTGCTATGAAGTCAAAAAATGATCATGCTTATAAAATCACTTATTTGAAATGAACTCTTAACCTGAACTCAAATTCCAAAAATGAAGCATTTTCGTTAAATATAAGCCGAGAAAACGAAGGCCAAAGTTGGTATCTGAGCGCATTTTTGGAAATATTTATAATCACAGGGCTGAAATCCCACGCGATACTTTCAGTTGTTGACAGAAATGTTGCACTTTTCACAACCCGACACGCGATAACGCGTTATGAGTTTCAAGTAAGCCAGGAAAAATTATAGCAAAATTCGCTTACATTCTGCTTCCCCAAATTAAGTACGATTGTTTTGATATTTCTAAATCATTTCCTTGGCTGTAAAAAGCCTTCTACAGACACGTCAGATATATGATCGTTGTAAGGACGATGACAGATAAGGCCGCAGTTTAATGATCTGTTATGCAAATTGCACGTTGCCAAGGCTAAAACATTGTTTACCAGTTCGGGAGTATGCCAGTTTTGGAAGAAGCGAAAACAGTCCGAAATTTGTTCCAAAAAGTTCTTATTTTAGTGCAAAATGCGCCAAAATTAGTGCGTTTCAAAAAAGACTTAGAAAAAAAATTAAAAATTTCTAAAACAATATAGCTAAAATCCCAAAGGCTTAGTATTGTTCTGTCTTTTGTTTTCTTTAAACAATGAATGTATGCATAATTAATTTTAATTTAATTTCGGTATTACTGTTTTCGATTTTTATGTATTGTTTTCAATGAGTTGTATCTGACCTGCATGACTCGCTGCCATGGCTCGCTGGCTGGCATATTATACACACTCTTATATCTCAAAATCTTGTTTTTTTAACACCTTCTTGGACATGAAAACCAAAAACCAAAGCTTAATTGATATAATGAAGACAGTAGCAGCTGACATAGGTTTTCAATAGTTATCTTGTGAGATGTCTCTCATGTATTATTTATTACGGAGGATGATTTGTTGAAGACGATACATTAATATAGATGCTTTTTCATCGAGAGAATCTCAATAATTTAGGATTTATTAAAATACAAACATATTCAATATTACGACATTAAATGTGGGCTTATTGCTCATGCAAAGGTATTGATGGGGGAGAGTGTGGCATTTTTCCTGTTTCAGATTGACCTTTGCACAGCACAGGGACTGAACATATTATGTATTTGGCATTTGTAAAGTACAAAAAATATTTGATGCAAGGGATTGAACATTATGTGGAGAAAATCTTCACAAACCTCCACTTCCATGACTCCTTCCTCATCCATCTCCTTTAAAGCCCCTTGAATAAGGGCCACAGTCTCTTCTATGGTTGAATGGTCATTGAGTGTGAGCTTCCACTCACAAGGTATATAAGCCCCCCCCTCCAACCCGTTTCCCTCTTACCCATTTTTGAGAGGGAGGAGGGGCTTTTGTGGTGGTAGGTAATTAAAGCCTGCGACCACACTACAAAGAAACAAAAACACATGTTTGATTTTACTGAGGTAGGGTTGAATTTGGACATTAAATTTTTTATTACAGAGTAACATGAGGCGAATCTAAAGCAACATTTTGCCCTCAGAGCACAAATATGTCGCTCTGAAGACATTTAACATTTGTCTTCCTCGTTCCTTTTCCCAGCTTTTTGGCACAAACGCGACAACATGTTCGTAATATGTCCAGATGTTTGTCTACATTTTGGACGGACATCCTGATCAAAATATAAGAAATCAAAATAAGAACCTACTCACACTGATTTAAAGCTCATTCCACACACATGATCTGGATCAATAAAGTGATTCCTAGATCAGAGACGCATACATTGCCGGTGAACACAACCAAAAACAGACTTGACCGCTTATAACTAAAAATACATAGACAGACTAAGGCATAACCATCAATATAGTAACCCTTCCTGTCCGTTGGCAATTTTCAATGTGTGGTTACCATTTTTACTAGGTTGTTACCATCGATGAAACTTTGCCTGAACACACCTTACACGTTGTAGTTTTGAGGAAAATTAGTCTTGATTTCGTAAAAATTCGGCAAGATACTGAAAACTAAACATAAAGACCTGTACTTACATTCGATGCCCGTCAAGATGGCGGCGACGTCTTCGAACGCTGTTTGATAACTGTCGATTTTAACTACCGTAATGTGGCACGAAACTGCTCTTGACATTCAAAAAGCAAGGAAAAGGCTTCTTCATCAGCACTGCTAGCTCGGAAGTCCCGGATATTGAACGAGTGGACCTGGAACAGGCTTTGAAAAAAGCTCCCTTGTTTTTGGCGATTATTTTTTCCCATTTTTGCGTATTTTTAGCAGAACAATAGAATCGTGACGTCATCGCTTCTTCCAAAACTGGCATACTCCCGAACTGTTCTAGTCACGACCATTTTCTCACCACTTTCCGTGCTACAATCGGATCAGTGTCACAACAAACATTAAGAACAGCGGTTTACTCGTAAGAATCCAAGATGGCGACGAAGAAAATAGCGCAGCGCGACGAAAATTAAGGGTGATTTTGCGGCTGTATTGGACCGCACTGAAAACAAATCGATGTAAAAAGATGAGCATTTATAATACCACGCTGAAACTTGCCGGGTTTATTCACATCATGATGTAAAGGAAAAATGTAATATTCCCGGCAAATCCCGGAATGTTTTGGAATTTTTTTACAAAAAAATTCCACCTCTATATCTCAGGAAACATTTACTGGCTACTGCCGGGAATTTAAAGGTAAATGAACAAACTAAATATAAGTCAGTTCCGATTTTCTTGTTATTCCTAGCTGTCGAGAGAAAGCCAGAAATACGGAATTATTGAATTTTTGAGCCTGCGATATAATCGGAAATAACACCTTAGGTGTGAAAATAGACACCTCGCATATCATTTTCTGAAAGTTCATATATTCTTTTGAAAAATTTTAACATTTGATAGATGTTACTTTTTATAAGGTATTCTACTTCTAATATTATTTTACATATAAAAATGTCAATAGTCAATGTAGAAATAGTCTTAAGGTGAAAAAGCAAAATCAGACACGCGAACGCCCAACTCAAGGCTGGAGCGCGACATTCATTATAACACAAATGGCCGTTTTCCCACTAGAGACAGATTATTCGTGTGAGGCGGGTTATCCGTTTGTTGATTCGCTTCAGATGGGTAAAAGGTCTTAATATGAAAATGAAATAGTTTTAATTTTGAATGAACAATCCGCCTGACTTTATCCATCAATTTTGACGGACAGTTTGAAGATGGATTATCCATTTCAGAGAGCCTGTGTACAACCGCCCCCTTCCCTCCGAAAAAATCGGAGAAAGGGTGTCTGTGGGGAAGGGGGAGACTGTACACAGGCCAGTCTCAGACAGATAATCCATTTCAGCTCTAGTGTGAAAACCACCAATAACAAAATTCCTCTGTCCAGTGTTTTCAATGATAGCGAAAGATTGTACTGAACGACTGTCTGCCGTTGCCTTGTCCGTAGGCCTCATTATTCCACACAGCTAATGCGTTTCGGGTCGCGTGGTCCGAGCGAGTTCGCTACCGAAATGCCTTGACTGCGTGGGAAGACACCGTACCGGAATAGGCATGGCAATGTCTACCGTAGCGTCGGAGAAAAACAAGGACTTGTTGTTTATCGGCACCGTGTTTTACAAACAGTGACATCTCTGCGTGTTGTTTCACTGTTGTTTAGACGGCACGACCTCCTGAAAATCGCAAATATTAATCCCCAACATGAAGCCACACTTTCGCTATGGAAAAAATCAAGTCCCTGAGAGAGTGGCAGAAATGGAGCCTTGGTCTAAGTCAACACCTAAAAGGCGCTTGGCCTAACGTGCGTACGGAGTCACAGTAGCCATGACATAAAAAATGCAACCATAAGTGAGTTTAGCACCTTCCTTAAAATTAACAAATCTAGGGAACACCTCTCTTTTACGGTTAATTCTTTTTTACCTTATTTACGACTAACGACTCAAATTTTTGAATTTTTACGGCTATCGACTAAATGTTTGGCCGTTTTACGCCTTTCGGTTAACCCCACTGAGACACTCAAACTTGTATGTTTGAATTCGACTAAAACGAAAATATATTTCAGTCAAACCGTGATAGATTATTTAATAAAAACGTTATGAATGACTCAAATTACTTAAGTAGCGTCATTAATTTGGAAAAATTAGCATAACGTCAAAACAGTGAATGTTCTAGCGCGGATTCTTACCAGTTCGTAGGATAGGTTTGTCTTGAAATTTCAAGGTGTTCCAGAGAATCAATCTTAATGAAAGTTTCAGGCATAATATCATAGGTGACGAATTACTCCTTAATTCTGGCGCAAAATTTCAGCCTTAATTTCTAATTTCACATGTGAAATTACAAAATTGCCGTGGCAACCATTCCGTACGTCTGAGAGTCAAGATGGCGACGAAGTTTTAAAAAGCCGTGAATGAAGATGTCAAGGGCACAAAAAGACGCTTTAGAAAACCTGAACACACAAGAGAACATCAAGAAGGATTCTAACAGGTATCTTGCCGAAAAAGTCTGAAAAATTCTAAACTTTATAAGCCAAATTTAAGGTCTAAACATTTGAGAGAGTGGAGTTCTCGATCGATACGATCCAGGATAAACATGTCAAAAATCCAAGATTGCTAACGTAATTCGTCACCCATGATAATATATAGAATTAGCCAGGGCTAAAAGCGAAGCTCTCGATAATATTTATAGTTTGTTCAAACAAAATATAAAATCGTGTAATGCTAAGCGGTGAAGGCAACGTCGGAGAACGGTGAACAACATCAATAGGTCTAATTAGCAGAAAAGCAACTTTGCACGTGCAGCACACTTTTTTTGTACATTTCTTTGGCGTTGTTTTGCACGACTACAACGTAAAACTTCCAGAAACGTCTTAGTTACACGTTTTATGGAGGAAATGTTGTACGTTTTTTCGTTCACTTTTTTTTCACTGCCGCTCATTTTCACCTTGCATTGGTGACCGCTAGTAGTTCTCATGTTGTAACCGCCGTTACAAAATTTTCATGTTGTTCTTCCGACAAAAAAATGTCTCCTTTGTTTTTTTATCTCTCGCTCTAGATCTCTGTCCCTTTTTCTCGTTGAGCTTCGCTGGCCTGCTGCCTACTTTCTCTTTTTCTCTGTGGCTCTTGCTCTATATTCCAAATTTGTGGACATGACAATTAATCTAAGCTTAATACTTTAGACGACATGCATTTTCGCTTTCCATTTTCGTCTTCATTGACTCTTTAGTTGTCTCTATTTTACAAGACGCGGGTGGCTATGCGATTTCTCGTCAAAATAACCTCGAGTTGCATTTGGGTTGCCATACCACCTGTTGAATGAGTCATTTTACATTGGTATGCTTGTGGTACGGACAGACGGTCGGCGTACGGTCACGTGATTACCAAATTTTCTCGGATGGGTAGTTTACCACATTTTCATACCCATGGTGCTGCGCTGCGCGCGCTTCGCGCGTGAGAGCTCCGCTATTAATAGGTAATCAAATGGTATACTCGTGAAATTAGGGAATAATTTCAGTTGCGTTTTGTCCAAATCCTGATAATTTCCCCCGCCTGAAGGCTCGGGAAATTATTAGGATTTGGACAAAACGCGCGTGAAATTATTCCCTAATTTTGATTACACATACTTATTACATACATTATGAAGATTATCTGAAGAGATTCTAGAAAAATTCGTTCGGGTCGTTTCAGAGATATACAAAAAAGCGCTAAAAGTCCAAATTTTGAATGAAGTTGCACTAACGCAGGTGGTGAGAAAACGGGTTAGTTTTTAAGATCGCAAGAACGAAAATATACCAAAATTTCCTAGCATCGAAATACGATATTAAGCAGCATTATGGTACTACTTAAGAATAATTTGAGTCACTTATAACGTTTTTATTAAATACTCTTTCACGGCAATTGAAAATTTAGGTTTGAAATATATTTTCGTTTTAATTTAGCCGAATTCAAACATACAGAATTTTTTACTTCTTACGGAGGTTATTTGCTAAACACCAAACTTTAAGTTCCTAGTGCTGGAGTTTCAGTAGCTGGCAGTCTAGATCACGCAAAATTAGGGGTTAACAGTTTCAAAGCTTTTTGTTTATTGTTGTCATAGTAATATCGATTTTACTAAAACCTACCTTTTGACAAATTTCAATCTATAGTCAATCATTGGTGAAAATGTTATAGCGATCAGACAGGGATAAAATCACTTTTAAAGCGATTGAAAAATATCGGTACGACCTCTGAAAAACTATATCGAAACACCTTAAGAGCCAATATGGATCCCCCCAATATCATTTCTGTTTTTTCTGCAAGCGCCACACAACACGATGACAACAGCAAAACAACCACAGCAACAACTACCGCGAAGGATTAGCAGCAAGCAACAATTTATAAGCAATTAAAGCTAATTAAAGGCAAATCCAAACTTAAAAACAATCAATTTTTCAAAAAGCAATAACAACAACAACGTTAAAGCACTATAAGTAAACAGGGAAATAAACCATGACACAAGAAATCAAGTCAAACTAGAAATACGTTATCGCGGCAAAAACCTCGCAAGGCTGTAAGAAGTCAGTAGTAAAAATGAAAGAAAAAAGGCCAAAAGGAAAGATATTATTAAAAAACAGAGACTAAACAGAAAAAAAACGGTACAAAGAAACAAAAAACAGCGCCACCGGGAGTCGAACATGGTTCATCTGCATGTGCAA
>OZ037776.1:21899503-21940000 GCA_964035525.1 Porites cylindrica | reverse complement strand
TGCAAGCAACTCCCTGACCACTGCGCCACAGTGCCACACATGTTTTGATTATTACTTAAGTTTGTTATATCAAAGCCATTTTTCTCTGCCATAGACGTTGTTTGAAGCTGGTGGAGCTGTCTTTATCATGAATTCAAATATACATTTGAGGAACTGATTAACTTAAGCGCCTATTTCAAAGCTATTTCGCCTTTTTGCGGGTTCAACGGGCCGGTCGATGTAGATAATCGATCAAACTAGCTTTACTGAATTTGGTGGAGAATTAGGAAATCAACAGAGGCGCACACTCGAAAGGATTGATATGAAGTTAGGACCGTTTAATTAGCGAAAGAATAGATGAAATTTAAACATGTGTGATCTGTCAATGGAACCTCCTATTCTGGAGACTAGAATGTATTTATAGTATGGACTGTGACGCAAGTTACACCTCTTATGAGATGTTTAGAACTTTGTGTAAAACATCATAAACATGTTTATCTCTTGCAGCTTGGATGTTGATTAAATCAGTTAAGTTTGTTTTGCTCCGCAAACAACAGTTTCTGACCTGTGAATCATTAAGTTGACCTTCAGTTTTGTTAGTACAGCAGTCTTCTGTTTTAAACTGGAGACTAGATGAATGTAACAATGAAGACAAGTTTAAAAAGTCAGTTGACATTTTGTTGTTATCAAAGGGATGGTGGCTATTACGTGTCACTTTTTGAAAAATACTTGAGGATTTTAAATCAGTGTATTTGATGCAACAACTGAGCAGGTGGCTGTCAGTTATATTTTCCTCATTTTTACTAATTTCCCGCTCAGATGCCACGTGAGAAGCTGTGGACTTTGTTTGATTGTTTTCACCCTCATCAGCAAGTTTGTGATCCATCCAAGGTCTCCACACGCCTCCATGCAGAGCAGGATCAGCCCGCGGGTCTCTGGCGGGATACCAAACAGGTTTTGATTTGTCTTGATACTCAAAGATCCTTTTGAGCAGTTTTCGTACTGTTTGAAGGTTATTTTCTGCAATATTGTGGTATTCGCATGGATCTGTTGTTAAATGAAATCAAACTCAAAGTGGTAAAAACTTTAAGTAGCCCCTGATTTCCAAGTGCAAAACCTTTTCCTGGTTTTTACTGAAAAAGAGAGAAGAAATCTTCCTGCCTAGGCTCATGTTAAAACATGGGTCTGTGGCAACTGTGAAATAGCCTAATGAATTGGTAGTTTCTTCTTGACTTGAGGTTTTATTACTTCGCATAGGCTTGATTTTCCTTTGTCCCACAAAACCGTTTTTTAGTGAACAAACATCATATAATGACATCTCAAAATTAACTCGGACTTCAGCATACAAGGACGCCACTGGTAGACTCTATCAGTCCACAAACGAGCTTTTTGAATATCACCCAGCCCATGATATGAATTATGCGTGAAAGATAGACCACAACACAGGGGAAAAATCCCTTACTGTGTACTCTTGTAACAGTGGTGTGGGTTGAAAGGAGGATGGAGAAGACAAGGCCAATGGCTTAACGTCCTCGCCCAATGACGCGATTGTCTGAACTACAACAAGATCTTAAATCACAGCCACATTTCGGAAAGACACTGTATGGTGGACCGGTCGGGTTCTTAACCTACATCTTGCTCGGCAGACTAGTGTTCTTCCATTTGAGTTAACCGGGAGGAGGTCATAGAATTATTGTAAATAAACCATTAACGACTTTTTACTTACCTTTACTTATGTCAAATAAGCAGGGAGATACATCAGAATTACAGTCGGTTTTTTTATTTATCCCGCAGTCAATAATTGCACCAGGCAAAGTACTGGGTTGGCGTGGCAACTCACCCGTGACTTCATATCTGGGATGCCACGTGGTTTTGAACACCGCATCTTGTTTGACAACTAACTTGTATTGGTTAACACGAATGGCTGCAAATTTGCGAATGGGATCCACGTTGTGGAGAATCTGCAATGGTAAATCATCCTACTGACTATGGATATATCCACCACAAGTCGCGTTTTAGTTCTTAGAATTTCACTCAGTTTGAAACGACAGAAAAGTACCACGTTTCGCTGACCCGTTTTCCTTTGAAAAACAAGGGATAGACGTTTTCATGTTTCCGTAAGTTGTTACTGAAGTAAAACCCGAAAACAACGAAGTGCTATAAGCGAACATAAAAAGGCGTTCGTTCTAAAGAGAGTTGAGTTATTACTTTACTGTGTAATATTGGACACATCATCCTTACTATAACTGTCAAAGACAGTGTTATTTCAAATACGACCAGCAGCTACGTCAGGGCTAACCGTTGCTAACCCGTTTCTTATCAACTTCAAGACTTGAAGAAATTCTCCTCGCAACAATCAGGATTTATTGCGTAGGGGTTTGTTATAACATGCTTCAATCTATACTGCTTTCCCGTTTTCAGTCGAGTCTCTTGTCTCTTTATCGCATGTCATCCGAGCATTATAAAACCAGGAGTAGGAACCATTCAGTCATTTTACATTGTATCTGATGTTCTTGCCTAGCTGTGCGTTCCCTTTTGCATAAGAAATTAACTGTTTATCATAACGACCACGTCCCACAGCAAACTTGTCCAAGATGGTTGTGTGAAAGAAGAAAACTAATTCTAACACAAAAGGCTGGTAAGATACAGGGATTTTCGTATGACCTTGAAATGAAAAGCACGAGCAAAACAGAAACAACTCGACGAACAGAAATAGAACGATTTGATTGGTTTATCGAACGCGTGGCTTTTGGTTGGTTAAGCAAACGCTCGGGTAAAAGAAATTCATGCTCGACAACTTTCTAGAAACCAATCGATACTTTGCTTTGATGTCATACTGCAACACGATTGGCCAATCGAACAATGCCTTCTACATATTAGGGTTTTCTCCGGTGGGAAAACGAATAATCCATGTTTGAATCTTTTCATCCGTTGGCTAATAAACAAAATAACGACACTCTTACCGAAACCATTTTTCAGGGTCATACGAAAATCGCTCTTGAAGTTTGTTAGTCTTTGAATTTTGATTGATAGTACGTATTACTCTATTTAGTGTAAAATCACAAGGTTCAAGTGTATTTATACAGTACCGTGATTTAACTGCTGATGGAGGCAGATAACAATATAACCCAGGAGTAACATTACTTTGTAGCTCCTTTTTGTTTCTGATAAATACTTTCACGATCTATCTCATCCTCCTATTTTTTTTATATTCATATTATACATGTGTGTGTGTGTGACGGAGAAAATTTACCTCGCTTCGCGGTGACGGTGTACCGTGTGCAATAGTGTCCCACACATTCATCCCATCAATATTATTGCCAATAAGAGTTTGCACGTCTCCTCCAGCGAGATGATAAAAGGTTGGTAGCCAGTCTGTGACGTCGATTAAGTCATAACTCACTCGGGGTTTGTTTGTAATCAAACTGCTGTAAACAAACCCAACTCCACGGACCCCTCCCTCCCATAAGTTGTCCTTGCCTCCCTTGAAGGGATAGTTGCAGCTTTCACTCCTTTGAGGCAAAAAAAACAATAATATACGTCAAAAACGCAACGTAATATAATGCGATGCATTTTCATTATCAATTTTCAATATTACATATTGATAATGAAAATTCAGTATAGTTCAGTGACAATGCATAGCAGATTTCGTAGATTATGCAATTCAACGGAATGTATTCCAAACGTATTCCTAATTTGTATTTGAGTTTTAGTTGCTAGCAAATAAAGATTTTGTTTCCCCGTTTCCTTTATTTAATGTGTTTGAATTTTGGGGATCGTTTGCAGGCTCGAACATGTCGAAGGCTTGAGGTTCCCTTAAATGAACTTTGAAACTGATCGTACAATGGTTTAAGACCCCATGTGAATCACAAGTCAGAAAGAAAAAATGCGTTCTCGCGATAATCACGAGTGGCTTTGTGTGGGTGGGTTAATGGAGGCCGTGGGAGGGGATTAATGGCTCTGAAAACGAACCAAACCCTCACGGGAATTTGCCAAACATTTGTCAAGTCGTTGTTCCCATCATGGTGGGGCAGGCGCGGCATTACAGGCCTACCCAGGGGTGGGGAAGTTTTCACTACTGAATTTCATATTTTTTACGACTTTAACAAGGCAAATCTAACTATAGCAGTTCCATGCTTTTTTAAGACGTACTTCAATTCTCTTTCCAAAATCAGCACTCAATTGCAAGTGATTTCAGTAGTGAAATTTTTAGAACTTCATATATTCACTGCGTAGTCGTTATTTTCACCTTTTTAAGCAAGCATTTTTTTATGTCTTGAGGGCTATATAGTAGGTGTTGTATAACTTTGCTGGCCTCACCATGGGACTTGTGTAGCTTTCAGATGAACTAATTACAAATTCTCAGGGTGGTGGGCACATTTGGAAATAAGGGAGCCCTTAAAACCACCCTTTTCATTGTACTCTCTACCTTCGGTCCACAATCTTCCCCTGTTGTCAACTTCACACACGCATGTACTTGCCTGTGCCGCAAGCTCATGAGCCACTCTCGGCTATCAGCATAAAAATACGTTGTATTTGCAAGGTGGTTGTAAATCAGTGCACTAACCAATCAAATCCTGCAGGAGCACCCCCATTGTCTGTAGTAAACACGATCACAGAGTTGTTAAACATTCCAGCGTCTTTAAGAGCTTTCGTAATGTTTCCAACAGACTCGTCTAGTGAAGCAACCATGGCCGCATAAATTCCTCTATCTTTTGATTTGAAATAAGAAAATTTCTACCAGAAAGAGAAGAAGTATAGTAGGCACCGAATTAACCTTTTTTCGGTTGAATCTAATTAACTCACGGAGGAATACATTAACGCCAATGACGTTATAGCCTTTTGCCTTTACGCATACATTGCGATGCGTTTAGGCCTTCCGTCCACACTAATACGCTGAACCTGTTCATCCAAAACGCATCGATTTGAAAACCCTCTTGAAAGTGGATCAAAACGAAAACGCGTATTAAAACTTATCAACAACTCCGTTTGGTCACGATTTAATTTGAGCATGTTAACAGAAATCTATGAATCAATATCTTGAATACGACTATCACTTGTCCCTTTGGCAAGAAGAGCGTTTTCAATGGTTTAAGTAAAAACAATAATAATAATTATTATTATATACACTTACATAGCGCCTTTATCTTAGTGATCCAAAGCGCTTTACAATCAGTAAATACTTAGAAAAACAAATATTAAAGTACAACATAACAGGATTTCAAACCCCAACTGGCAGGAGGCAACCAGTTGGTTATTTACAAGCGTGGCCGAGGATTTGAACTCGAGACGACCGAGAACAAATCTAGCAAGTGGCCGGGGCCGGTTTCTCGAAAGTCCCGGTAACTTTTCGGGCCCGAAATCAAATATTCTAATCGAAATACAAAGAATAAGGGCACAGATCATGGGCAGCAAACTAATCCATTTTGTTTCAATAACTGATAGTTTTATCATGTTGATACAAAACTGTTGAAACCTCTATCTTGCATGTAAACAACAACAGGTTTACGGGCCCGTTAATTATCAGTGCTTTCGAGAAACGGAACCTAGAGCGGCACTCGAACCCGGGACCGCCGTATTGCGAGACCGACGCGTTGAGCGCTCGACCACGCTGCCTCCAGGGAAGGAGTCATGTAAATCTGACTATTATCTGCGCAACAGCGAAAGCTATTGCCATTATGTTTATGAATAATATCAGATAGGGGAGAGGTGTAGAGAAGAAAATGCAATGAACCCAGCACAGATCCCTGGACAACTCCATGATGAAGATAACGCATTGACGATTGGTTGCCTTCAATTTTAACAAATTGCCTTCGCGCATCGCAGATAGATAAGACGTGAACCAGGCTAAAACTTTGTCACCAAAGCCAAATCAAGTTTTCAAACGAGAGAGAATGATAAAGTGGTCAGCTGCCCATGTCAAAAGCCGCTAAGAGGTCTGATAGTGTGAAGATGACCGTTTCCTTTTTGTCCAACGGACAGATGATATCATTGTTTACTTAAACCAAAGCAGTTTCAATCAGTACTGTGATATTTTTTAGAGCCGATTGAAATGGCTCATGCAAGTAGTTTTGATTAAGGTTGTCATTAACCTCAGCTACTACAATTTTTTCATTCGCTTCAAATTTTAAATTTCATTTAAAAGCAAACTAGCTCCTTCAAGCACCAATCTGAAAACAGAATTTTTTATTTCCTATATTCCCCTTCCTTCTCCTGAACAATTCAGTTATTTCGCTCCTGCAATAAATTTTACTTTCCCTTCATCACCACTGCCATATTTTTATTGTTTTCCCTCCACTATGATTCAAGTGTCACTTATATTAGAACACTATGAATAGCACTTATAACTCACAAAAAGATCTAACTTTTACTTACATCCACAAGTCTCTTCGGTGCTTGTAATGGATCTTGTAAATTACCAGAGTGCACCGCTTGGTGAGCAATATAGAGAAACAGTGGTGTTGATAACTTGTGGCCAGCTATTATGTTCTGTGCAACTTCTGTAAATAACTCTGTATTGTAGTGACCTGACTTTTCTCTCACTGGCTGATGAGATAAAGTAGCACGAACAGGCTCAGCTCAATCAGAAACAATGCAATGACAAAAAGTTGCTCAATTTATTTGCTGCGGCTGTGCTTAGTAAGAAACTTGTAGCTGTGTACATCATGATTCAGGGAAACCACAGCGAACTAACAAAAACTGAGCACCAAGAGGTTAAAAAATCCAAACAGGTAAGAGAACGATTAGCTACAACCCTGGTCAAAACTCTTAGGACACTAACGCAATAGCTCGTCAAATTGAGGCATCCTCCTTCCCCCCTTCCAACTCGGTGCAGTGTCGACGTTATGTAGTCAAGTTGTAATTCAACACAATCAACACTGTTTGGGGAAGAGGGAGACAGCAGAAATAGCCCCTTATAACAACATCTCCAAGCTTTTTTAAGAGGTAGAATATGAGTTAATTTAAGCAAAGTGCGTCTTTGTGCCTAATTTCCTCAAGTGTTCCAAGACGATTTCACCAGGGTTGTAGCTGTATAAGCAAGTTACTGCTTGGTTTAAAATCCGGCTAGGATATTTCTTGATAGTCTCACGCGCAGCAGTGAACGAGTTGCATGTGGGATGAATACCTCCATGTTACTTGTCAGGTCTAACCCCCAAAAGTCTTCGTATGACTGATGACTCCAGTAATCAGTTTTTCCTGTCATGAAGCCATAGAATGAATCAAATCCTCGCTGCGTGGGAGTATAGGCTTCTTTAAAGAAACCTAAATGCCACTAAGACATTGAAATACAAAGAAAAGATATAAATACAACGTCCACTCGATGCCGTGAGCTGATTACACTCCCTCGGTTTGGGGTCTGCCTCATAAGGAATTGTCGTAATTTGGCACAGTCGAACCTCTTCCAGCAACCACCTCCCTATAACAGCCATCTCTTCACCATGGGCAGTTTTCTTCATCACAGTGGATACATTCAGGCTACCATCACAGGCTAGTGGACAAATTTTCGACCTGCTGAACATTTCGTTCACACGAAACCGTTCAATATTTTTGCTCTGTTTGCACAGAACTGACAAACCAAGTTGAATTTTAACTTTTTTGAGTTGTTTTACCATCTGCCTATGAACAGAACGCGACTTAAAGAAACCAAAAATAACGTCTCCCAGCTGAGTTACTATGCATCCGTGCAACCACGCCTTGCCGCACTAAAATTTAGACGGTGAAAGTGTTTACACACTAGCTTGAATTTCAGCCGTCTCCTCGAGTCGGCACGTCTTTCTCGGGAGAGACAAAGACGAGATTCGAGGAGACAACTCAAATTCATGTTTAAATTTATGTTCACACTGCATTAATAAAATTTTTTACCGTACTGGCAAAAAAAATTCATACTCAAGAACGGCTAGGCTTCTAAATAAACGCACGAATATCCAACCCTTTGAAAATACGTTGGGTACCCCGTGTGAATGTAGCCTCAGGCCTAGGCATAAAGTCGAACTTTTCATGAGACAAGCCAAACTTAACAAGTTATTTTCATGAAAAGTTCCACATCTGGCTCAGTTAGTTCGTCTGAATGAGTTTGGATTGTTCAGCACGTACTCAAGATCTGTGTGCTTCAGACGGATAGAACGTCTGAAGATCGCCTCTGGGACAAACGTCGATCGTCACATGCGACGATCTAAACTAATAAATTACAAAATTTCTATGATAATGTATATTTAGCCTCGTTCGGGAGAAAATGTATTAAAATTCCTTGCGACGCGTCCTAGGTTCGATGTCTGACTCAACAAACGATCTGAACTCAATTTAGGTCGACTCAAATCAGAGTTTGGTTAGTATTATGAAAACTCTGACGTTTGGCCTAGGCCTCACTCTTATAACGGCCAATTATCTCTGTCCAAAGGGTGGCCGTCTTGAAGAGGTTCGCCTCCACTTGAAGTTGATCAGTCAAGTATACGCTTGAAAAATAGGAGCCAATTTTCGCGGTAAAGTTTTAACAGGCTCACTTATACGAGTTTGGGGAAAATGTTGGCGCTGGCTGCTCCGCCACGAAAATTTTTTCCGAATTCACACAAGTAAGCCTGCTCACAGGCTAGTTTTAAACTTGCTGTTAAGAACCACAAGAAAGCTGCAAGGAATCCGAAATACTTAGTTAACACTTTAAAAAAAGCGCAAACTTGAAATAAAAGAAAATGAGATTGACCCGATTGTTATTGTAATCAATGCGTTTAGCCATTCAAGTTTTCTTTCGCAGTATAATAAAGATTTTATCCAAAAGTTGAGTTTTGGTGTCCGTTTGAGAGGTATATTAACAAATCGTTCAAAATTGACTGAACCAATAATCAGGACTTGGGGCGCTTTCCATTTGTCTGTGCTGGCCGGCTGGACCATGGCCGGACTGGTCAGTTTGAAAATGAAATAGGGTTTTACCGAGAGTTTTTGCTATAAAAAAAACATCGCCTTCATGCATACTATTTAGGATTTTTAAAACTGATCTGGCTGGATCATTGTGACGGGAATAGTCTGGCCGGTCAGTTCTGACAAATGGAAAGCGCCCTTAGATGAGTTATGAAAACGCTGCCTGTTTTCAGAACTAATTAAAGGGACACTACCCAGATCTGGGTAGTGACGCGTCATCAGTATGGAATTTCTGAGCTCGTTTCTCAGACGTCATTTGGCGGGGAAACCAGTAATAGCGTCGCCAAATGTCTCAGGCTATGTTAATTTAGGCCGTATCCAAGTTTAAATCACTTTTAAAGGAATGAATAAATTGGTTTTACTTCAGTACGATAGTTCAGACTTCTTTGTTGATCTTTGCGTGGAGATAAATTATGAGCAGGATATCTGTATCGGTACTACAATGGCTTGCTCTCGGCTCGCCACTGTCAGTAATGCCCATACAGATCGCACGCCATTATGTTATCCAGTACATACTTTTTACTAACGATTACATTGTTCAAAACAAATCTCTAGGTTCGGTCCATATCTCTTGGAATTCCCCTACATCTCTTGGAATTCTAAACTTAAAAGTCATGAAAGTTTAGCTCTATGCCCTCATGTTTCACATGTTAATGTACCCTTATCACTGTAAGATATATTCTCTTTTGACGTGTATGGTTTTTATCTAAATACCTTGCCCACTCCATGTGTACTGTAACCAAGTGACTTAAGGTATTGTGGTGTCGTGGTTTCACCCAAAGGAAGCCCGTAAGGCTGGGTGCCGTATATGGTGCCATGTTGAATCCCTGCGTAATAAAACGTTATATGTATGTTGTGACTGAGTTTAACTGAAAATTCTTGGCAATCATTTTAGGTTTTCTTTATATATTATACATTGCTGCTTATCACATCCGTTAGCGAGCACCAGTTATCTCAAAATCCTCAACTAAAGAATCTACTCGTCAGGCTGGGTTCAGTTGGTTGGGTACCAGACTTTGTAGCGGTAGCCGACTTTATTCCCGGCAGGAACAACACTTGCGTTCTTGAGATAACTGAGAAGGGTACATAAAAGTGTTTACTCTTTTTTCCAATCGCCATTATCACAGGCTGAATCAGAATCATTCTTGTATACTCCAACAGTCGTGAAACAATACGAGAGAGACGATCATGATAACCTGGTCATTGTGCTCGTCACAATGAAGAAACTGCTTCAGAAATAATCTTTGGAGAACCGCAACATGATCACCCAGACCAAGGTAGACCGAGAACTACGTAATCGAGGTGACGCTGGACTGAAGAGTAAAGAAATAAGAAATGCCATGCTTGGTCAGGCCTTGCGGAAAGATAAAGTAAGTAATTAAGTGAGTGAGTGAGTGAGTGAGTAAGTAAATAATTATGATTATAACAAAAGCAAGAATATTTAAGACTTACCTAGTTTCGTGGGGTGTTTACCCGTCATAATAGAGGCACGGGTTGGAGTACAGATCGGTGATACGTAATAACTGTTAAGAATGACGCCATTGTTTGCTAATTCATCGATACTTGGAGTGGGAATCTGAGAAGAACCGTGAAAACTGACGTCGTCCCATCCCTGGAAGAAGTAGTTCAAGGGAATTATTCCAGCTGCTTTAACCACAAAATTTTCATATATTTATTGCCTCTGTTACACCCTCTCGTTGATATATTAGTGGTCTTTTCTGTTAATATCAATTACTTTCAGGCGTCATATTGGAGAAAAAAATCAGTTTTACAAATGCTTTCTCGATTGACAGGAACGTGAAAGAATAATAAACAGGTGGAAAAGGTTTATTGCTCCATTCCATCCCCATAACTTGTTTATTGTGTATGCGCAAATGGCAAGTTAACAAGATTTCACCATATTCACATTACCCATAATACACCTTGTTTGCTCCCAGTTTTTGCGCAAGCATTTTCGTCAATTTTTAATGCCCAGAAGAAATGGGAAACAACTGATATGCAAAATTTGGGGGGTTAAGAAGGTGCATTATAAACAATGTGAAAATGGTGCGTACAAAATGCCATTCACTTTCAGGGAGGCGCGATCCTTTTGGCCAGCGCCATAGAGGACGAGAAAAAAAAGATACAATTGCAGTTGGCATAGATGCTACTGTTGCATCTTATAAAATAGAGATGAAAGCAATTTTGATGCCGGGGTTTCTAAGTTTGAAAGGTTTCTCACCAGGTCATCCGCGACAATCATAATAATGTGGGGTCTAGGTGCTGCCGTTGTCCTTTCTGCGTCACACAACAAACACACCAAAAAACCAAGCACCCAATAGCCCTTTCAAGAAAAAAGTAAAGTTATGTATCATGCACGTATCTACTTAGAGGCACAACGGTTCAGCAAGTGTAGAGCAGAGAAGTAATTTAAGCTAAGCACTGACTAGTTCTTTGAGAGTCGTTAATTCCATCTGGGTCGTTAATTTGTATTCAAGGTCGTGAATGATAAATAATAAACTTTCTTATCCTACATTCCCTGTAATAAGAGGTCGAGAAACCTAGAAAGACCTGGGAAATGTTTTATGGCCCGTTCTTGAGTGACCTTGGGTGTTAATTATATTACTAGAATACAGCTATTTCAAAAAACGTTGTCAAAAAAACAAAACAAAAAGCCTTCAAGCTAACACCGCAAGTTAATCTGGGATTTTTATGATGACTTTTATAATGACCATATAGCAAAGAGGAATCCCGGCTGAGCAGGTCGGCTCGGTTGTCATGTAATCAGAAAGCTATTTTGGTTGCGTTTAACTAAGCTGCCAAGATCGATTGACTCATCCAATTTTGTCAGGCTAGCCCAGCTCGTGTGAAATTACGGTACGTTCATCTGGCAAAACAGCAACAATTCTGCAAGTCGTGCATAAGGGTTTTTTTGTACTTTCACACCGTAGCACGAGTACATGACTATGATTTCTTTTTCTTTTTCTGAAGTAAGCTAGAGTCCTTTAGAATTCATTTCCAGACAAATATGCGTTTATCGGAAAAAGGTTTGAAAAGAGGTCCATACATCCTCCCATAAAATTTTTAATATTGGAAGTAGTGCTCGAACATCCTTAGAAAACGCTGGAAAAAAATAGCCCACGACGTGCTGGTGCAACACCATGCCCGTATACTTTGGCAAGCTTCTTGAGTAGAAACTTTTTAATCGGAGAAAGGTTTCTAATATTGAATTTTTTTCTATCCACTTCGTTGCCACGTTATGACCCCATTATGAAAATTGATAAAATTTAACAGTATCCTCTTTTCCTTGCTAATAGCTGAAAACATGCTACCGGAGTCAAACAAACTGTTAGTTCCAATGAACCCCAACGTTTGCTGTATATGCAAGCGGTGAGACTTGAACTGGAGCTGTTGGGTAGACCAAGTCTGGTTTTGTAGTTTGATCAGTGCTTGTAAGGTACCCTTCAAATTTCAGACACAGCAGTGTCTTTTTACATGGTTATTGTGAGCAACAATGGATAAGCAACTGGAGCTGGTGGATCAAATTCATCTTCCTTTTCAGTTTCGTCTTTAGATGGATATTCGTCATCAGTCACCGGCGGCGAATCATCTATGTCTGAGTCTAGCAGATGAGCGGCTACTGTATTGCCTAGGTCGTCTGTCATAGTAGAAAGAATTGGCTGCTGAATGTTTGGTTCATCATATTTTTGATCCCAGTCATCTGAAGTAATCGTACGACTCGGTTCCGGATTCATAATCGTACCAGTGTCCCCACTCTTCAAAGAACTCGTAATCGTCAGAGTCATGTGTACACTGCTCATGGTGACTGTTAAAATAATTGTAAGTCTTGATTTCGGGTTTGAATCACCACAGTGATAATCCTAATCGACAGAGTCATAATTGTAAGAGACATATGAAGGCAACTCATGATGACTGGCAGCGACTGCCGTACCCAGGTAAACTACCGATAGACAACCACTATCATTAAGAGCAGCAACTCGACTGTGAAGTTGTGAGGGCGGCAAGGTTAGCATGCGTGGTTAAGGTCCACTCACGTTTCGCCTATGGTTATCTCTTAAAGACGGTTGGTACCTAGGCATTTGTTGTCGTTCACGGTTGTTCCGTGGTGGACAGCTATTCTGGTAATGGCCAGGCAACAACAATAACAGCAAACCTTTATTTGCATGACTATAAGTAATTACGTATTGCAAAAGGATAGGGACTAAAAAAAATACATAAATCTGGCTTCAAGAGTTTTCCTACATTAAAACTTAAGAACTCGCGAGTTGTTTTGAATACCCAAATAAGCGCCACGGTGCATATTCGAGAGCGGCGCTTTTTTCGGGTTGTGGCGCTTAATCGATCATTTACGGTAAGCTCAGCAATTTTCTGTTGGTGATCCACTTGTGACTCTGAATAAGCAGAACTTCTATCAGTCTTCGTAACCGTAAGCGTGAGTGAATTTACTTGTTGGGTTAATAGGGAGCTTAAGCAACTACGACGACGATGATGACGACAACTTGAAAAACAACATCTTTAATGGTCAAAACAACAGCTCTGCACGTGCATCACGCTTTTTAATACGTTTCTTTGACGTCCACTGCACGGCTACGATGTGAAACCTCCTGATTTGACATTTTACGGAGGACGTGGACATACGACGACGAATTTTTCTTCCTCTTTTTGAACTTGAATTAAATACTTAAGAATTCAAATGCAGGAAAAGTCGCCTGCATTTGACTTATTGAGCGGGTCCAAATAGACGCGATTAAGTTTGAAAGAACGCAAATTCATTGTTTTGGTGACGTTTTCTCTGCCGTCGTCGTTGTCGTTACTTAAGGTCCTAAATGTCTCTGAGCTAAAAAAGACTGTTGTTCTGAATTACAGGGGCGTAGCTACCTGTACGCACGGTACGCAGGTACGTGCCTGAAAAAGTTCCAGGGTGGAAAAAAATAATAATAGTAATAAAATAAGATACGAAAGTGAATAATTAAAAAAAAAGAAAAGCGTAACGGACTGTTTAATTTGCAGTTTTACACCCGAATGTCGGCTTCCAGAAAAGAGACGTTATTCGTTGGTGGACCGAATCTTCAGTGATATATTTAGGGAAGCAGAGAATTTGGGGAGGCGCAAATAGCTAGGTTGGATGGTATAAAGCATAAACGCATTGTTTTCACTTCGGCCAGTCTTCGCACTAGATGAGGTAGGGCACGATTACATAAACGTGGGGTGCTTGCCTTCGTCGGTTAAAAATAATGTGCTAAATAGCGGCAAAAGAATCACACATTTGCTAATAAAAGTCTGAGATACGACTAGACTGTTCACGTAAGCGCTACGGTTACACTAGTATAGAGATTCATAAATATATTCTTATCACTTCGCAAGCGATCATTCTACTAAATACGCATTCAGATTCACAACAGTTTACACACATCGCAAAGACAACTTAGGTGGCAACGAGGGCAACATCAAAAAGCAGAACGTTTTAAAAAGTTAAACAACAAATTTTGCGTATGTAGCACGCTTGTTGGTATATTTCTTTCGGCCGTCCCCGCACTACCACGAGGTGAAATCTAATTTTGAGACGTTGTTTAGAGGAGGTGAAAATAAACATACGATGATAAATTTTTCTTTCTCAGATCAAGATTTGATGCGATTCCCAAGGAGTAAACTTTAGTGAAATGCAGTTATATTTGCCAAGTTGAAATAAACGAGGAAAAGTTTGAAAAAACGCGAATTTGTTTTAATAGTGACGTATTTGCTACCCTCGCCATCGTTATTTTTAAAGCTAAGCACCCTATATTCGTGAACATGACACTTTGGTTTTAGCGGAAACTCGTATGATCGAAAGAGAAAATTCAAAGTGTGATGATTCGTAGGAAGAATTGTTTATTCTACAAAACATTGCAGATGTAAAAGTATTTAGATAAAAGTATTTACTTTCGATTTCGGATTTAAAATGTCCGGAGACCGGGACGTTTTAAATTTTTGAATTCACGCATCTGCGCAGTGCAAACGCTTAGGGTTACGGTTACCTCTCCTTTGAGGACATTGGGCAAGGGGGGGGGGGGGGGGGGGGGAGCGCAGGGGCATTTGGGGAAGTGTGCACACCTCTGAGAAATTCCTGGCTACGCCCCTGAATCAATAGGCGAAGTACTAGTACCTGTTGCTAGGGCGGGTACCCGGTGACTGATATCAATTGCTTCAATTAAGCGTTCGATTTGGTTGTTTTCTTTGCTGCTAGTTTCTCGTTGAGATATTGAATCAAATGTTCTGGCCACTTCCTCTGCGCGTATAAGTGTTTCTGGCATTCTTTCCATATTTAAGGGTTGTAATAACCCTTCTGTAAAATAAGTTATTTTATCCATCTCGGCCATATTAAGTCCACTGAACAGTTCGTGGATATCGTTGATAAATAATCTGATAGAAATTTCATTTGGGACTTGACGGCGAGCTCACTAACTGCTACTTACAGGTTGATTACAGCTTGAAGGCTTATGACAGTTACGACTTGAGAGATAACTTTACGCCTAATAAGTCAGGTCAACAGATTGTTTACGGTTTAGAGAAGTTAGGACTAAGGAATACCCTATTTCTAATTTCGCTTTTCATATTTTTATCAGCAAAAGCAAATTAACTTCATAACAATAAATTCTGTTTTCACAGTACGTAAAAATTTCTTCTATTCCGAGGAAGTTGCAAACACACTAATCACTTGAGTGAAAACGATCTATAGGATTAAATTGCACTCGTAGTCATGATTGTCCTATTGTCAGTTCAACGTGACACTCACTCAAACCCGTCAAAATAGTCAACTACTGATTGTTTTGTGTTATTTGATCGTGCCTTTTCAGTGTGTTAGAAAACAGGTAGGCTGCCGTAGATAGAGGCACGCGTAAACGAAAGTCCGTTGCTTTGATAACCAAAATAAAAAAAGAATAAATCCACTCCGGCGGAGAGCAGTTCCACAAAAGTCCTGAAAAGAAACGCTGAAAGAATTCTTACCTTGTTAGGTGTCATAATTCTGTGTCTGCGGTAACTTCCCCCAATGAAATCTTATGCGAGTTCCTGTCTCATTTTACTGAAGCATATGATTATCAAATCTTCAACAGGTTTCTGTCGAAAGGCAACAGCAGGTATGTAAATGTACTTCAGTTTGAATCATTATAAAGTATCCAAAATATGGCCGCTGCTATCAAAAGCACATGGTCAACCTATCCCAGCATACTTAGCGGCCTAATACATTACATCTCTCCTTTCCTCAGAAAAATGCTCCTTTACATGGAAAAGGAAATCTCCACTAACAATAAAGTCAAGTATACTAACGATAAAGTCTCTTGCTTCTAAAATATGCTAACAGAAACTTAAATCTTCAAACTTTGTTAGTTTTGAAGAGAGAATAAGTGTTCATGTTGCCCAAAGAAAATTAACAACATAGTCTCTTTCTCTCCCTGGTAATCTCCATGTCCTCTGGGATCTTAAATTCTTGATGGCTCTAGTGCCGCTCCAAAATTCTCCTGCAGATCAGGGGACTCCCCTCTATCAAGCATCCCGGCAGCCGATTCTGGTATGGTTGGTTGGTAAGGTTGTATGGCACAGGGTCCAATTCCTGCTGGGGTGTGGGAGGTGTTGACACAGAAGTCTGACCCTTGTTGGGGTGTGGGATCTCCCTCTCTAATGTATTGCTTCACATGACTTGTGTTTCTGGAGTACTGGTTCCCTATTGGACTCTCTACTTCGGAGCTGTTCCGCTCTTGCTGAGGACCTTAAAGGGGTTTTGGGTTGAATGCAGTGCTGAGTTTGTTAGTCCTGTCTTTTTTATTTATTTATTTATTTTTTATTTTATCGCCACAACAAGTATTGACATACATTGTAGTATATACATATAGTAAAATAAAATCACACAAAAAGCCATACAAGATATTTGATTTCAATTCAAGGGATTCTACATTTTACAAGGCAATTGAAAAACGTGGTGACGTTTCGAGTATGCAACTAATTTGTAGGACTAAACAAAGAAAACAAATATTGCCACCAAAAACAGAAAGGTACGAGGCTAAAATAAACAAATAAATCAAGCAAAAAGTATATACATATGGTAAAATACAATCACACAAAAAGTCATACAAGATATTTGATCTCAATCAAAGGGATTCTACGTTTTACGCTTCTTTTATATTCCAAATGCAATAGATTTTGTGATAGGTTATTTTTAAAGCGAGACCATTTCCGTACAAAGACGCTTGAGTCTTTATTGTGGAATGTAATCTGCTTTTCAATTTCTATCGAGTTCATAAGTACCTGTATATACACCTGCAGCTTAGGAAGCTTGTTCCCAAGTCTGCAGGTCTATATGTAATGTCTAGCTATCAGGAGTAGGTGATGAAAGAGAAGGTTTTTTACGTCGCCAATGAGACCGAAACAGAGAGACAAGGAGGAAGAAACGTTTTCTAAATCTTTGAAATTTTGAGAGATCCACTCGAACATGCTTTTCCAGAAGTTCTGAGTGTATTTGCAAGTCCAGAATAGATGAACGAGGGTTTCTTTTTGTTCCTCGCAAAAGGAGCAGGAATCTGTTTGTTTGATACCTATTTTGTACAGAAAGTCATTTGTGGCTATTTTTCTGTGAAGGAATTTAAATTGGAACGCTCTAAGCTTTGACTCTCTTGTACACAGAGATGATAGGCAGTACGTATTTTCCCAATTTACTATTATACTAAGATTACAATATATGTCTCTCTCTTCCAACCACTTTCCCTGACTTCTAATGTGAGAGTTGTACCATATATATGTGGAGGCAAAATCGAGGTTATCGTCTTTGTAATTAAATTTTGTCCAGTGCTGTATGATTTCTTTTAACAAAGGGTCCTTGAGGTTGAGCAGTGTAGAATCTTGCTGTTTCAAATTGCTTCGGAACAATAGTTTTCCTCCGTACTTCCCTAAGTAATGGTCAAAAAAGTTTCCACTTCCCTTTATTTTCTTCATTTAGATACCGTTGGATCCATTTCATTTTCAACTATTTATTAAAGCTTTGAATATCTAACATCTTAAGTCCTCCTTTAGCGTAATTATTTATCATTGTCGTCCTTTTGATTTTATTTCCCTCACCGTCCCAAAGGAAATCGTACAATATAGAGTTGATTGTCTTGAGTATGTCAGGAGGTGTTGGTGTCAGGTCCAACAGTTCAGTGGTCTTATTTCGGATCTTTCCTCAAATACCTCTGGGTAGTGCTGCTTTAAACTGTCAGCTTTACTTGTTACCATAGCAATGTTAATGCCAACTTTTAGCACTCCCAGTTCTGTGGCGGTTATCTTTCCAAGCGGTGATATCCCTCTACCTTTATTACCAAGAGCTCAGTTTTGGTGGATTTATCACGAACACTCACGGTGCACTTAAAACTACTCTTAACCGGCAGTGGCTGACTAGACGCATATGGGTACAGATTCTTGTCTGAGGTAACAGCTTGTGATTCACATTTCACTCCCATCGCCTTTAGCTGTTCCCATGTCCCCTCGTCAATAATGTTGCTGTTTGCCCCGGAGTCTATTAACATCTTAAGGTCTACTCTTGCTACTTGTACGGTGAATTTCTGAGTGTTCTCCTTCTGTAATACTGTATGCATAGTCATCCTGGAGCCCAGGGTCATTCACGTCGGGTTCCCTCCCAACCTGATGAGCATATGACTTTGTCTTGCAAACGTTTTCAAACTAATCTTTCTCGCGACACTTTCTACATGTTTTGCCTGTTGCTGGTTACTGGGGATCACGACGGAAATGTCCCAATAAACCGCATCTATAACATATCTTATCTCTCCCTTGGAATCGCCCTCGTGTGTTAGTGCTCGGATTGTTACCTCTCTCTTTGACTTTATTGATACTTTCTGATTCTTCCCCCTTCACTGAAAGTGCAGCCAGTTGGGTTTCTATCTTTTGGCATTTCGCGACAACCACTAGGGTGTGTGTTAAGTTCAGTCCTTGGCCTTCTTCAAGCAATTTTCGTTTGATGTAAGTGGAAATGCACTTATTCAAAATGCATCTCTTATCTGTTTGTCGGTATCAGGTAGCAAGTAGCAATCACAAGCTGCTTTCTTTAAGCGAGTGACAAACTGTTGAACTGTCTCAGCTGGGTTTTGCCTGATCCGATGAAAGGTCTGGCGGGCGAATGCTGAATTTACCTGTGGCACGAAATAGGCGTTGAGAGCTTCAACAGCGCTGGCGTAATTTGTAGCATCCCCGTTTTCAGTTAAGGTGGTAAATATCTCCTGCACATCATATCAGGCCCAGCAAGGTGGAGTAACATTGCTCTTCGCCTCTGATTAGTTGCTGCTGTAGTTCCTTCCTTTATAATAAGCCCTTTCCCGTCGGCATACCGTTCGAATTAAGTTAACCACCTCGTCCATCGGGGGCCAGTTGTCGCTGGATTAGACCACCATTCTTTTGTCGTCGTCGCCGCCAATGTAGCGATCGCAGGAGCAATAAAGAATCCAAACAAACAGATTTAACTCAATCTATTTTACTGCAAACCTAACATGGCCACCGCTATCAAAAGCACATGGTCAACCTATCCCAGCATACTTAGCGGCCTAACACATTACAGTCTGTATGATAAAAACAGTGCCTCATAGTACTGTTTCACCTCAGATGGGCTGTATAAATGGTAAAAAAAGGTTGGTTTTCATGCACCCAGATTTGTTGGCAAGATTTTTTTCACTCACGTTTCTTTAAAATCACTTAGCCTTTCCCTCAAAAGTCACCTGAACGTGCTCTGAAGTTAAATGAATTGTGGAATACAAGTTTGTTTAACGGATTTAAATTACAAATTTAGTAATGATATCTTCGCTTTTAGCCCTTGCTAAATCTATATCTTAACAAACTTTATTTGTTTAAAACAGGTCCTGATTTACAGCCGGCAATGTGATCATTTAATTAAGAGCGGATGTCTGTAAATAACGACCATACAGGAGTGGGAAAAATATAAATTTCGAAAAATCCAAAACATATTCAGTGGATTGGTCCGTGGGTCATTCGTCCATTTCATTTTTAATTAAAAATTGAAAATTGAAAATCGATGTCAATTTTTGATTTTCCAATTTTTTTCTTCCTGCAACATGGATAAACACGTTTCATAATAGTTTTCACGTTTTCCCTTGTAAACAAAAATGAAAAATAAACACACAGCTCTTATTTTCTACAGTCAATATTAATACGGTTGTCGAAACATGGATATTTTAGCTATTCGCAGCAAAACCGTTCCCGCAGTCATCTGTCAACTACAATGACGTCAATTTAGAAGAAAATTGAAAGGAGAGAGAGGCCTCGGTGCGGTCCTGGGAACTTGCTGGGGTCACGTGACCCCCTATGTGTTGTTCTGTTCGTCCGAACCATGTGCTTGTTGACTTGTTGTGTTCCTTCAAAGTAGTTAAGCCGCTTAGTCACTCGATACATTACAGCCTTTTACTTGTCCATGCTACGTATATACCCTCATTTACAGGGCTAATTTGGCCCAGATGCGTATGTGCCGCTGAACAGATTGTGGATTTCTGGCTAATCGGCTCCTAACTAATTCACTGTTTAGCGGCTTTAACATAGTGGGCAGGGAGAGAACTTGTACTTGTCCGCGGTTGTTTCTTGGAACGAGCTTTTGAAAAGAAGCGGGAAGTCCTACATTGGAGCTGTTTTCAGTCTAAATATACGCCACATAAACATCGAGGGAAGCAGCGTGGCCGAGGAGTGGTCAGCGCAATCCGGCGGTCCCGGGTTCTAGTACCGCTCTGGTGACGTGCTTAATATGTTCTCGCGGTTGTCCGCGAAGCTCTAATTTTTTTTCATTATTAACAATATAATTGCTTACTGTCCCATTACTCTCCTCACTGAAGGGGAAACCGATTCTTCCTGCACATAGACCTTACGAGGGAGCTTGCGCCGTGTTTCTCTGTAACAGGTGGTGTCAATGTCCTCTGGTGGTTGAGGCTTTGCCTCCTCCGTCGGCGACCCACTACACGCTCTACATAATGCTGAGAAGGAAAATAAAAAAGCTATTATAACGGGAGAAGGTAAAGTCTCCCATTTATAGAGCTCGTTTTCCTTTTACGGGAAGGCGAGTTTATGCTTAGTCTGGTCCTCAGCTCAAAATAATTTGTGGATGGCCAATGACAAATGTACAGGCCAAAAAAGTATGATAATTCGAAAAGGCACAGGGTAGACATAGATATTTGAGTTTAATAATGAAAGTATACAGTACCAAATATTTTGATTTCGTTCAAAGCGCTATCATCACGTAGACTACTTACTATACTTACGAGATCCAACTGGTGCAAGTATCTTCGTAAGGCTGTAAATCAACTAAGACTGCGCAAAAGAAAGCGTCCTTTCTTTCCCCCTTCTCTTTCTAACATGATTGGGGGCCGGAGCCAGAGGAACTTTACACTATAACATTTGCCGGCAGCGCCATGCAATGCCAAATTCCTGAAGGTGCTTCAGGCAAATCGTCATTTGAAATTTTGAGGGTTCAAATTCAAATACGCCTGGGAAGAAAGTGAAAATGACGATGAAACAAGGAATTTTTAGTTCCTAGTCCCTCAAGGTTGAGAGAGGTTGAGAGCATGTATAATCATGTCTCAAACTTACCAGCCCTGGCTAATAATTAAACCATATGGCAAAACTGGCTTGCAGTGTTTCTGTAATGTGGCGCTCAATTAATCGGCTACATTCCCTAATGGTTAGGTACTCTGGGGTACTCTGTGCTCAAGTATCTGGCACTTGAACCACACTCACCCCCAACCAGCGCTCCATATTCACACTCTGTGTGGTCGCACATCAGCGAGTAGATCGACGTCTGCCATAGCTCTCGTTACATAAAAGAAAATCGAATGAAAAAATCTCATTGAACCAAAATTCCGACCGGTCCGTCTGGGAAAAGTGGTCCACCTCAAAACTTGGACCAGTTTTTTCGAAACTTTTCCGGTTGGTCCGAACCGATTCACTGAGTTTTGGACCGCAATTTCCGGAAATTTTGGTTGAATGCCATCGCGCCCTTGGTGTGTCCTATTATGGCTCTTGCCATAACCAGTTATACTGGTGACCAAATGTGGAAGAATTTTGTGTTTAACGAGGAAATAACGTCAAAAATGCAGCCTTCTACAGGTTAATGCACCGTTAACCGAGAAGACTTGGGGACGAGGTTGAGTTGTTTTCGTTGTGAAAAACTATTAAAAATGACGGAAACTTCACTCGTTTCAAGAGTAAGAACTACAGCTGGAACTAGGCGAAATAATCGCTAAGAACATAGCAAAAATAGCAAGAAGACAACTCGGAGGGCGACATCTGCTATTTGGAGAATATTTGCGGACCTGGACAAACCTAAACGTACACTATCGAATATAAACTTAACATCGATGCAGGTAAACAAGTTTTAGCTATGTTTTTAAGCTAGGAATTATTTTAAATGAATAATAAATCAATTAATGAATTCGGCTTTCGTAGGATATGAAGAATTAAGCAGATTTCGGAGGGTATTATCCACCCCGGCTTTCGGCCTCTGGGGATAACGCCCTTCTCGATCTGCTTAGTTCTTCATACCCTACGAAAGCCGAATTAATTAATTGCTAAATATTGAATTTCTTATCTTTTTGTTTTCAAATAGAAACCTGGACTGCACTGGTCAAAATGGTCGATGACTGGCGTCTGGCTCTAGATTCCAAAAAGGTTATTACTGGCTCCACTGCAATCGACTTATCCAAAGCCTTTGATTCCATATGTCATAATTTGCTTCTTGCAAAGCTACGTGCTTATGGCGTTGGTGAGGAGGCAATTTCCTACTTGTCTGGTCGAAAGCAGAGTGAGGGTCAACGGAGGTTTCTCCGATTGGCTACCGGTGTATTGTGGCGTTTCTCAAGGCAGCCTCCTGGGGCTACTCCAGTTTAATGTGTTTATCAACGATCTGAATTTTTCTGTTAAACTCTCATCCCTGAGACTCTACGCTGATGACACTACCGCCTATGCATTCAATACAGACATTCCAGCATTGGAACTGTTTCTTTACGAAGATCTTGAGAATCTCTCATCCTGGCTTGCTTCAAATTCTTTGTCCGGCAACAGCAAGAAAACCCAAGCTATGATCCTGGGTAAGCTCTCTCATGAACCTGCTCTTCATATTGGCGACTCGGTTATCGAAATAAGGGCTTCCTGAATATTCTTGGTGTTTGTATAGACGTTACGTTGTCCTTTAAAGACCACCTATCAACTGTTTTAAGGAAGGTCTATGCCAAGGTAGGAGCTCTGAGACGACTTAGAAAGCTGGTGCCTGCTGATATCTCACTTATGCTGTACGAGACTTATATACTTCCACACATTGAATATTGTAGTCTATTACTATCAGGGATTAACAAAACTTTGAACAAGAAACTTGAATCTACAAACTATTATGCTTTAAAAGCCCTCTTAGATTTCGGAAACAGCTTACATTATGATTCCATATTGTCTGCTATAAACATGCAATCACTGGAACATAGACAGTACTATTAATCTCTTGTCCTCCTTTTTAATTGCATCAAACGAAATGGGCCTGACTATATTTCTGATTTATTCGAACCTCGTATATTGCGCTACAATTTAAGGAACAGCGATCACGATCTCACTCAGCCATCCTATAATTAACAATTATTCCACGAGGGCGCGTTGGATATGAGATGATAGATAGCCAACGAGGCGCGTAGCGCCAAGTTGGCTATAATCATCTCATATCCAACAATCGCGAGTGGAATAATTGTTTTATTAAAAACGCCCACAAAATCTCGTTGAATCTCCCCGACTAGAACAAACCGGAAAAGACAAGGGACTTCCGCTATTCACATGTCACACGTCTATCAAAACTGTCAACGCGCGAACGGACTCGCCTGGACTGCATGAATGAAAAATCAAAACATTGTAGCGATGAACATTAGTTTTTTAAAAACTCATCGGGATTCTAGGATTTTACACAACAGAACAGCTAAAAAAACCTGGCAGATAATGTGAAGGAAAATAATTTTTAAGTGACAGCCGTCGAAATTACTGTGAATTTGGATTTTCGGTGCAGTTATAAAAGTGTGAACAACAGCGAAAAACTATTACCTCGGTCGCTTGTTTTGAAGTTGTTTGAAGCCACAAGCTGGTTTTGCTGAACGAAAAAAGAAGCTATACTGCCGCTTCGATTGCTCTAGTGAATGGCTGCATAGCCTGTATTTGTAGCTGGTTACTTGTGATTTATATTCTTGATGTCAGATAAACAAGCCGCAGTTATCTATAGGCGAGTGACTCGATCGGCGAATGGCTTCGCGATCATGAAGAAACAACACTTCTCTTCTTTCGTAGCTGGTCAAGGTACTTTTGTTCCATGTGTTTTCATGTGTTTTTCGACAAACTTTCAAACAAGTTCTTGTGGCTTTTTTGTTTGTTTTTGTCGTTTTTCTTTCGACGAAATTGCATTTCTAGTGTTCTAAGAACTGAAGTAAAACAATGTGCTTCGGGCGCCGTTCTATTCTTCGCGAAAAAGAGTCTCAGCTAGCTTCCACTTTTAAACTGACGCGTACACCGACCATATATAGAGAGCATGGTATAATAGCTCATATATCATAACGGCTAAGCCAATCAAAATGCTAGAATTACATTATCCAATGATTCAGTTTTTAATAATAATCGATATTATCACAATTCTTTCACTTACAAGGCTTCGCATTTGTGGAATCAGCTTCCTTCTTACATTAAGAGATCGACTGAGTTGAGTGAATATCGTAAGCATTTAAGATCTTTTAATCTTACAATCTTAAGAGCCAGTTGAAAACGTAATTTTTGTATATCTTAGGGTTTTTACTATATCTGTTTTTTTTTCCTTAGTGTTTTAAACTTTTTCTAACGGTTTTTAGTTTTTAATTAATTCAGTGGGATTCGGGTGGGTGTAGTTTGTGCATTCACGGATATATTTTTGTTATTTGTTTTCATACATTTATGATCTTTTTAAATTATTTGTACCTTTATTGACTTAGTATTTTTATTGTCATGCGTTTTATACAGGAGCCTCTGGCTCGGATGATCGGGGTAACCCCATCCCACGTATTGACGTTAGTAAATTGATTGATCGATTGATTAATATTAAGCGTGGCAGTCCGAATTTGTTTCTTGAATCTTTTATTTCTTTTTTTACATTTTGATGTCTATTTTCTCAGAAAAGTATGAAAATTACCACTAAGATACTATAATAGTGCTTTAAAACCGCTGTTTGTTTCTCATTTACGCTGATCAATCCCTTTCTTGCGCGCTGTTTCCGTTTAGTGTTGTCAGACTAGTCAATGTGAAACGGCTGCAGTAAGTTATCTATTATAATTATAAATACAAATAGATTCCCCTCCTCCCACCAAAAAAAAAACAAAATTTAAAATTTAGACTCCGAGCAGAATAAGTTATTAACTTATAACAAATTACACTGGAAAGGAAATAAACTAATAATTAGGAATTAAAACCATGTGACAAATAACGATTTGTGGACGAACTTTAAATGCTCTTAAATTTGCTTTCGCATTCTCATTAAAAGGGATATATGTCACAACAATATTCGCTCTTCAATTTTATCAACTTCAAAGAGTAAAAAAAAAACGAAAATAGCAAAACGGAAAAGGTTATTCTTGTAATTTTTTGTTTTAATCTTTATCACCTGGTGTCAATTCTAGACTCTGTTTCTTTGTTTTGTCAAGATGATCTTTGAGGAAGGTATAGAAATCCTTCTGTACTGAAGAAGATGAAAATCTAGTAGGAGGGTACACAACAGTGATGCTTAGTTCGGGGTTTCCATGAAATGTTGTAAAGATGATTCTTTCAGTGATGTCTTCTACTCTTTGCAGGCATCTGTAAGACATGACTAACCTAACACCGCCTTGTCTTCCTTGGGTAGCAGAACCATATACAACCACCCAATTTCTGTCATCCGATGAAAGTTCTTCTGTTGGGTTGGTGATGATGAGCCTGTGTTCCTGTAATCCTATTATGTCAATACCAGTATGTGCAAAGCCCATGAATAGTTGATGAGCTTCCCTTGCTGGAAGAGGGCACTTACATCGTATGTTGATATTGCTAGTGGTTTGAAGGCAGACAAGCGAAAATAATCTGGCTCAGCAGTTCGTGATGGTGTTCCGAGTTCTCGCTGGTCCGTCATGCCTTCAAATGTTTTCGGATTCTTCTAATGGTTTTCTTATTCATGACGTTTGCCAGAAATTATTTTATCTCCGGTTCTGTTCTTAAAATTTGCATCCGAAAAACTGTCGTTTTCACTTTTTGTTTTTTCATTACCAAAAATGATGATTTGCAGTGCCAGTACAATCCATATTTATATACCTGGCTTAAGGTGCGGTTCAGTTCTTTCAATAGTAAAAACTGGCATGTAATCGCTCTTTGCGATCACACATTTTGTTATTCTTACTAAGAAGATATATTTGCTCATGTAAGCGCAAAAAGGTGTATATCGTAGCAAGAAGGGTTCCGGACCACGGCTCACTGCTTCTTTCACACCCAAGTGATTCTTGTTTCAACGATTCATTTGATTCAGTTATTCAGATAACGCAACCTTCTTGCTGCGATATAAGTTTCGTGAGGCGTTTCTCTTTTTCGACAATTTTTGGTTAACCATTTTCCACTCCGATAAAACAAGAATGTTGCATCATTTGAATAACTGAATCAAATTAGGCGTTAAAACAGAAATTACTCGCGTGTGAAAGAAGCAGTGCGCCAAGGTCCGGCATGCTGCATGCAAATATGTGTTCGTTTGCACACCTTGTTGCATGTTGTTGCGTGTTGTTAGGAGTTGTCGCACAAAGTTTGAAACCGGTCAAACTTTTGAGTCAACAACTCTTAACAGTTCTTTTGTTCCATGATCGCCGGGGCGTAGCGCAACAACGTTGTATCTGTTTCCACAGCCCCTCGAACATTTTCGGGGCCACGCACCCGCATTGCACATCGTCTCCTTCTAGTTTACAACGTCCTATGGTTTATATCCTTCCCAAGATGCAATCCAGGTCCCAACATTGTTGGGAGTTGTTGCATCTGTTTGTACACCACGCCAACAAGGACGCAACAACTTGATAAACTGGCTTTTTTCAGCACTTGTTAACGAAACTCAGTCCACAACTGATAAAGGGAATTTGTGTACTGGTAATAAAGGAGGCTTTTCTACTCGTAAACGATCTAAGTAACGGCGAGAGAGACGAGAGGAGAGGAACTCCACCACAAACAGCCAGTTAAACTTACAAAGTCTATTTTACTTACTCGCAAGGCAGTTCTACATTCTTCTTCTCTCTAAATAACAATTTCTCTCCTCAAGCTTAGATCTTGCTTTTTTGTAAATAACTTTCTCTCTGACTGACTGACTCGGACTAAAGCCTATTCTTTAGCAGCTTGCTATTTACTTGTTTGGTCATTGATAATAGGTTTACATTAATGGGTAGCATGTATCTACTGCAAAACTTATGTTTCCTTAATTAATTACTAAAAGGGTAGAAATGTCCTTTTAAAAGATATAAATATCCGAGGGACGTCAAGTTTGAAGACAAGATGTCCCACTCTCAACAAGCACCTAGTAATATTTATATTTCTGCATGTAATACTCACTAATATATTGGTTGACATCATGTTTCATTTTTAGAGGTAAACGCTTAGAATGTTCTAGAACCTTGAAAGCGACTAGCTACCTCCGCTTCGGTGAATAATTGTTATTTATCCGAATTTGGAAACCACAAGCGAATGCCATTTAACGAAATTAAGATCAGAGTTACTGATATCGACAGCTGGAGTCTTTAGGAGCAAGAACCGTGGGGCACCCAAAGACGGTTTCGTCCTAAATACATTGAAAACACTTTTTAGGCTATCCAGGGTACTTTTAGATATCTAGAAATTCATTCTAAGCGGCGCTGTAAAATTTGTATCTGTTCGGTCATTTTAAGGGAACTTGAGTCTTTTCGAAATTACAAGGGCTTGAATATTATTTTCCCGAAAATTTTAGTTTAAATTTGACGTATTACGAAAGTGAGACATTTTCTAATTCCTCTCCATCACATTTTTGAATTTAAGGTTTCCTTTTTTCTATGAAAAATTGCCTAAATTGGGAAGAAAAATGCGAAAATTAAACTTCAGAAAATCGTAGGGAATTTGTTAGATAAGCTTTGAAAATTGTACATGAATGGAACGGTAATCTAGAAATTTTTATTCTTCCTCAAGTGATAGAAAATTCTAGGCAATATTTGCTTCTCCGAACAGATATTTTACAGAAAACAGTCGTTGGGTGCCCGTGCAAGAAGGAATACGAAAGACAAAATGGCAAGTTTGTTCTCGTCAAGATAGCTTGACCAAATTTAGCATGATCGTGATGATACTGAGATAGAAAAAGATAAGCATTAACGGTCCTATCTTTAGAGGAAAATTGTTTGTGTTCTTAGTTGTAGCTAGGGAAATATCACTTCGTTCGAAAATATCACGCCTTGGCGTACCATACTCCAATTTATGGGTGGTGCTTGTAGAGACTAATAAATCAAAGGCTTCGTGTTTGGATTGGAGTTGCTCTATGATCGAAACCTCTTGCGATGCCTCTTCAGTAAAAGACACTTTTGCCGTAAAGGGATCGAAAACTTGTACTGCAGAAACATATTGAACATCATTGACTGTGCAATTTGCATTTTCCTAGAGCTCAAAAACTTGATATTGATCCACTGAAATTTCAATAAATGACACTCCTTGTGCCTGTAATATTTTCTCTTCTGTTAAGGTTATTTCGGGGGAATCAAAACTTTAAGGGGGCGTGAACACGTCAAAACATTTGTCAAAGAACGAATTTGGATCAACATCTTCATCAAAAGCGTCGACGATTTCGGTAAGTAGAGAATGTTCTTTCACTTCTATGTATTCGATCGTCTTAGAAGGAATTTGCAATTTGCCCTCACGATATAGAGGAACCTTTTTTTCAAGGACGAATTTGGATCAATATCTTCATCAAAATCTTTGATAATTTCAGTAAGTAGAGAACGCTCTTTCACTTCTATGTATTCGATCTTCTTAGAGGGGATTTGCAATTTGCTCTGACTCACGATATAGAGGAAACTCCTTTTTCAGAACAAACGGTGAACGTTTGTTAAATTTAGTGAAACATGGTGAATCGACTTGATTTTAAACAATTCGTAGGGATGTGTTTCGATCGGACGTTTTTCGTCGAGGTTGGGAACTGTAGTAATCATGCAACTGATTTGGACAAACACGCGCTTTTGTGGCCGACTATGTCACATTTGTAGCAGGTGGGGCGCTGAGATGTGAACCCGCCGGTATAAGGCTACGCAAAAGTCTGAGAATTTCTATCACGATTTGCAAAATTGGGGGAAAAACCTTTCCCTAAAGGCTCTATTTCCTCTGTTAAATCCTCACGCAATTTGTCATGTAGTAACGTATAAACTAGATTTTCTTTAAAATTGTTTAAGCTACTTTGGCCATCTGTAATAGTGCGATCAGCTAATCCAGTACAGCGTGCCAACTTCACTGTCGTGAGGAAATCTTTCGGCTGACGCATCAAAATTTCACGTTTAATTTCGATACGCAAACCGTTAACGAAATAATAAAACTGGTCTTCTTTAGACACACCTAGTCGTGGACAAGTACTATCAATAAATTCGATATAAGAATCCAAAGATTCATGGAGACCCTGTTGTCTCGAAATCAGCGATTGCCTTAACTGCCAATTGAAATCGTCGGAGAAAAATCGTTCTGTTAGCGCTGTCTTGTCATCGGTTCGAGAGAGAACTAATAAGTCTCCACAAGTCCTGTTAAATAACATGCTAAGTTAGCGGCCAAACATGCCGAATCTAGTTTACGAACGCAGCCATGAAACTGATTTTCAAATTTCTCAAGCCATCAATAAATATCCTGTGCCTTCGAGAGGGGAAAATAGTTACGAGCGTTCTTCAGCGCAGTCATGGTGTGAGGTGGCTTGATAACTTTATTAGGCAAAACTACAAAGGGAATCATTTTGTCGACATATAAGCTGATCTAACCTATGCAACGCCTCTTCAAAAGACATATTGGACTCAGCGACATTAAAATTTACGCTGTAAAGATTAAATTATGTCAAAATCATAAAAGTTTTGATTTTAAGATTTGCTTCAAAATAAGATAAGAAAAGTAAAATATAATTAGTTAAACAAGACTTAAAGCTAGAAAGCAGGAGCAAAAGAGACCAAGAGTTATTTAAGATCAGAGTTCACCATCAAAGTCTTTATACTGAACTGAGTTCGTAGTCGTCAGTGAAGGGAGCGGTTATCTGTACAGATGGATCCAGGGTCCTTTTCTTTCCGTGGCGTTCAAGGAGTTAGAAGAGAGCCATGAAGGATGATCGAGCCATCATATAATCATTTCAGCAACTGGAGAGGACAAACAAGACGTCTTGACGAGATCTGGATAACTGGCTGTGAAAAAGGAGCGCGATCGTACCGAGGCGACAAGGCGAGAGATAACAGATAACAGCAAACTTTTCCACACAAATGATAAACTGGGCTTTTCCAGCACTGGTGAACGAAACTCAGTCCAGGCCACCACTGATAAAGGGAACTTATGTACTGGTGATAAAGGAGGCTTCTCTACTGGTAAACGATGTGGGTAACGGAGAGAGAGACGAGAGGAGAGGAACTCTACTACTATCAGCCAGTTAAACTTACAAAGTTTGTCTCACTCGCAAGGCGGTTCTACATTCTGCTTCTCTCTAAGTAGACAACAATTTCTCTCCTCAAGCTTAGATCTTGCTGTTCTGTAAATTACTTTCTCTCTGACTGACTGACTGACTCAGACTAAAGCCTATTCTTTAGCAGCTCGCTATTATTTGTTTGGTCATTGATAATAGGTTTACAATGATGGGTAGGACGTATCTACTGCAAAACTTATGTTTCCTTAGTTAATTACTAGAAGGGTAGGAATGTCCATTTAAAAAATATAATATATTATCTTCCGAGGCACGTCAAGTTTGGAGACAAGATGTCCCACTCTCAAAAAGCACCTGTTAAATATTTGTGTTTCTGCATACAAAGCTTATTAATAAATTGGTTGACATCGTGTTTCATTTTTAGAGGTAAACACTTAGAATGTTCTAGAACCTTGAAAGGCCATTGATGGGATATATATCGAACGTTTATTAACTTTCCATATATCTTTAAAATCGGGGAAATTATTGCTCTGACAAACTCCCAACAGTGTTGGGAGTTTTTGCGTCCGTTTGCACGTCGCTAAAAGTTTGACCGGTTTCAGACTGAGCAACACCTACCAACAACACGTAACAACATGCAATAAGATGTGTAAACGGATGCAACATGTGTGCATCCGTTTCCAAGGGGCTTTGCGAAGCCAGGCGCAAAGATTCACCATGAATTCGATTTTATTTCAGTAACTTACAACGTTTTAATGGCTTTGAAATTTCACAACAATGCTTAGCAAGGATTAAACTATACAAGAACCGATATATATCGAATAATTTTAGACTAGCACTTTAAAACCAAAGTTGGCACCTTTTTGCGCTTACATGGGCAAATATATCTTATGAGTACGAATAGCGACATATGAGGTCGCTAAGGCGGATTTCTTGCCAATTTTCAATTTTCACTATTGAAAGAACTGAACCGTACTTTAAGCCAGGAATACAAATATGGATTAAATCGGCACTGCAAGACATCATTTTTGGTGATTAAAAACAAAAAGTGAAAACGACAGTTTTTAGGATGTTAAAATTTTGGAACATCATATTTCAAAAACGCTCTCATAGATTTCTCAAATCTTGTCAAGGTAAAGACAACGGTCTTAACTTACAGCACACTGAAGGATTTTAAAAGATTATAGCTAGATTTCGCGAAAATTCGCAATATGTATGCCATCGTTATTCTGTTGTGGTGGAAGCGGCGATGTCAAAACATACTCTAAACTTAAGTTCAATGTTAGCTATGTTGTTTCACTTTGTGGCTTTTTCGTACCGGCACTACAGCCAAAGATATGGAGCATAAAACAAGAAGGGGTAAGACCTTTACAATTACATCAGTCATTTTCAAATATTATTAGATGTCTTATTTGCTGGCTAAATAAAAGAAAATTAGACTTAAAAGCGACTCGTGAAAAAAAAAGTTCTCATTGCTTTCTATGAGTGCATGTTAGCAGTTGGAAACCGGCGAAATTCAATGGTCACGTCTGGTTTCTAGACGTATTGGTTCAAATGTCGAGTTATACCAAACTGTTATTATAATTTACCAGAATATCTTTTTAATTCAATCTAGACTATCTATCACATTCTGCCTTTGGATGCCGCATATTGCTGATTAGTATTATTTAGTACGTAAAGTAGTTATTTTTGGCCATTAAATTGCACGAAATACTTTTTTAATTATTTTCGTTTAAGGGTGCTTCTTATGAAGTCATAATCTTCATTGACAGGTTTTTATCAGGTGTAAACATTTAAAATAACCAGCTGTTAAAACATTACTCATAGTCAATATTCATTGTTTAACTTTATAGTCAATACTTTTCTTGATTATTTCTAACAAATTGTCCCTTTGGATAAAGTTGTGTTAACACAAAAGTTGAACTTAATGCTCGTTGAATGACCTAAACAGAGGCCTCGGCTTTTTCACTTATTGAAAAGAGTAACGTCAGGTAAGTGGTTCAGACAGAGATAATTCTCCCTCCTAATTAACTTTACAAGATTGATAGTTTTTCAACAAAATTTCCGATCCTTGGCCTTGTTGTTTACCAATCATTCTGTGAGTCTAACACTTTATCGTCAGCTTTTAACAATGAGTCAGTTAGCTTAAACCCTTAAAATTACAATGCCAGAATTGTTCTTTTTGTGTTCAATACATTCTCAATGATAGGTAAAGCAGGAACAAGTTGTTACAAACAAAAGAGATCCTTCTGTTAGTGATTACTCCACTCTATAGTTCTCATAAGAGTTAGTTTCAGTTTAATTAGTTTTAAACCACTGCTTCAAAAGAGTCAGGGCAAACCCCAAAATTGAAGAAAAGTTCCTTTGAATGGCCGTATCTTGGGATTTTTATAACAGGCTCAAACATGTAAACCCACATTTCTGCAATTCACTATTGCGTTTTTTGAACTTGCTCGAAGACGCTTTGGCTTTATAGGTAGACTTGGAGTGAGAACTCAACGAAGGAAGACAGAAAAATAGTTCAAAGAATGAAAAGGCTAATAACGCTTATTACTATTACGCAAGGACTTTGTAAAACGCATTAACGATTCAAACGACAAAAGACTGAAAGGATGAAACCAACCACTTTGGCATGTAATTTGGAAATTTAATGAACATTCCTCGATCGTTTTGCACCCTTAATTTCTTCTACCGAATTACTACTAAGTGATATGAAGCAACAAACACTGAGGGGTAAGACCTTAAAAAAGGGTTGCGAGCCTTCTTAATAAAAGTCACCTTTCCACTGAGAAGCAAATAATTGTCCTTGTCACTCTCAACGTTTCCTTGCAATTATATCAGTCATTTTCCAGTAAATTTTGAATATTATTAGACGTTTTATTTGGCAGCTAAGTTAAAGAAAATTAGATTTAAAGCGACTTGTGAATAAACAGCTCTCATTGCTTTCTTTGAGTGCATGTTAGCCGTTAGAAACCAGCAAATTTCAATGGTCACGTCTGGGTTCTAGACATATTGGTTCAAACATCGAGTTATAATTTAGTATAATTTACCAGAATATCTTTTAACTTCAATCTAAACTGTCTATCACATTCTGCCTTTCGATGCCGCATATTGCTGGTTAGTATTATTTAGTACTTAAAGTAATTCTTTTTGTCCATTAATTTGCACTAAAAACGAAAATAATTTTAAAAAGTATTTATGACTTCATAAGAAGCACACTTGAAAGTATTTTTTTTATGAAGTCATAATCATCATTGACAGGTTTTTATCAGGTATGAACGTTCAAAATAACCAGCTGTTGAAACATTACTCATACTCAATATTCATCGCTTAACTTTATAGTCAATACGTTTCTTGATTATTTCTAACAAATTGTCCCTATGGATAAAGTTGTGTTCACACAAAAGTTGAACTTAATGCTCGTTGAATGACCTAAACAGAGGCGTTGTCTTTTTCACTTGTTGAAAAGAGTAAACGTCAGGTAAGCGGTTCAGAGAGATATAACTCTCCCTCTTGATATTGATTAAATTAACTGAAAGGATGAAACCAGCCACTTTGACGTTATTATTTCAACTCTCTTTCCGGTTTTGTGATAAAAAAAATTGCCTCTTGGTTTTGATAGATATATTTAAGCAATAGACCACACTTTCCATGGGTTTACCGGCGTGATAACCCACGCGGGATGTTGGGAGAACTCGAGAAAAGCTTGTAAATCACGAGCCGAAGGCGAGTGATTTACAAGCTTTTCGAGTGTTCTCCCAACATCCCAAATGGGTTATCACGCCGGTAAACCCATAGAAAGTGTGGTCTATTGCTTTTATAAAATAACTTTTAGTAGAATGGAGTCTTTTAGGTAAAAGAAATATGCTTTCAGTACCGTGATCAAGTCATGTCTTCTCTCTAAAGTCGTCATAAGCCAATCATGACTCACGATTTAATAGCGCTGAACTTTCTCAAAACTCAGTTCAGTGAACAACAAACAACAGCACTTCAAAACACGAGTTTTTGCGCTCATTACATGATAACTTATGAAAGTTGTTTTACAGGAAAAGTCAATACATATTCATGCGAACGTACAATGAAAGAATACGTTCATGGTTTGTTTACTACAAAAGTAGAAATTAATTGAACATCAGACTGTACGCAGCTGTATTTTGTTGAGTCGATCCGTAAAAATTTCGTGCTCACAGACTGAACTGGCAGCTATTGTAATGGAGGACTTCATTCACTTTTTACAAGCCGCGGTGGTTTAAGATCTGTTTTCTGGACTTTATTATGATCAGGAAATGCTGCGGTAACGACGTGGCTGCATTTGCGAAGTTGTCGCAACTTTATATGCACGTACAGCGACCGATGGAAATATGTCAGTGTTGAGGAAAGGTGTCTTTGCCGTAGCCACATATTGGCGCTAATATTTGTCGATTTGTGAAGTCAGGTGGTTTGAGGTAGGTTCTGGCATCGATATCACCGAATAATTTGTGCAAATGTTGGAAAAAACCAGCATGAAACTCTGACATCTTTCATCATCGTTGGCAGCTTGTTTACAACCTACAGCGACCGATTTTGTACCATATCTTGATCAGAGATCTCTTTTTGGAACAATTTCTTTCATTAAGGAATTTAATTTTGACATAAAATAAATCAAGAATGCTAAAACTATCCGTTTCGTTGCTGGTTGGCACATGGTTAAGTTTTCCTAGAGACTTTCTACACAAGAAATTCACACAGTTGTTGTCTTTCTCTGCGATTTGGCATCGTCGTGAAATGTAAACTGTTTTCCAGCTTTGTACTTTATAACTTCTAAAGCTATGGCAGTCGCAAATTGTGACCCCCAGTAATAAAATGTGGAAACCAACGCTTTTGATATTAAGAAGGGCTACGGTAAGTAACTTGTTCTGTTTTTTAGCCTTTCTAAAATCGTTGTTTGCAGATCAATAGCGGGTTTTGTTTATGGCTCGTGGTCCGGATGCCAATTTCTATGGGTTTACCGGTATAATAAACCATAGGTTTTTAACCAATCAGATCACGCGTACTATCTCAGTTATTTTATAAATATATATATATATATATACACCCGTTTTCAAAAAGGTTTTCATATAGAGAGATATATAGATAGATATATATTTTGTTTTCTTGCACGTGCGCCCGTGTGCATTTACACTTGTTATTGTCCAACTTGTGAAAAAACTTGGTTAAACGATAAATTTTCTTTTCGTCAAGTTCTTTGTTCGAATTTGTCAATTAAGAGCCATTTTCTGAGAAAATCGAGAATCGCAAGACACTCGTCAAAAAATCGAATTTTTTATTATTTTGCCAAAACATCCCTTTTAGTGACCTAATTTAAGGAAAAATAGTTTTGGGTTCAAACGATTCATTTTAAAGGAGAAATTAAAAGAAGTTTGAAAAATCGATTTTATTCCTGTTTTTCGAACAAAACACGGCAGGATGCAATGGCAACTTCGAGAGAAGGGTGAACGCGTAAGAAACATTCCCTGACATTGAAACTTCACCGAATTATTATTTTGTTCTTACTCTTGAAAACCTTAAAAGAAAATTTGAAAAACAATGTCTTATATTTTTATAATCGACAAGTCTAAAGAGGTCATATTTGTGACGTTAGACATGCTAGAAAACGAAGGCCAACTTTGACTATTAAAAAAGGCCTCTGGTATATGCCGCTTGATCATAAAATCAATATAAAATGGAACCTTGGCTTTTGTACTAACTTACTGGAAAGTTTTAGCTCTGGAAATCAAATACCATCCTGACACCAAAGCAAGCGGTGAGAGCAATTGAATTGGGAAATTTATGCAAATTAGACGGCTTGCGGACGGTTGTCAAACTAAAAAGAAAGGTTTTACATGAAAGGATTACTCACCATTGCTTGTAACACGTTTTTACTGCAAGGAAAGTTATTTCCAACTTCTGTTGCGTCGGTTTGAGTCACAAAATCCATAATTTTAAGCCAAAAGCAGCAAAAGACAAACGTACGTTTGCTTAGCGACTGCGCCAGAATCCGGCCGTGAATCGAAATAAAGTCACAGCACGTCACTGCGGTCCTTTGGAAGCAAGAGTTGCAAGAGTTTTTACTTCAGTCAGGAGGCCAAAAGATTGAAAATTCATCGCAAACTAATGACTTCGATTTTGAAAACCGTTCATCACTTTAATCGTTCGTCGGCTGATAATAAACATCGCACAAGATCGTATGACCTTTGCCGTGTGACCGGAAATCGGTCACACGCTTAAGTCACGTTAGTATACTGTCACGAATTTTAATACGATTTTTCACGTTTGCTTTCGACAGAAAATAGACTCATCGAAATAAAATCAGGCCTGCTTTATTTGTTTGTTTGTTTTTTAATTTCTTTTATAGCCTGCAGAACTTGTTCCCCATGCATCGCGCGTGTCTCGCACTCCCAGTCCGCTTCGCAGAGCTAGCATGAAAAGGGCAAAAAACTGAAATTGACTCCTGTTCTGCAGTTGATTTCTTTTATAGACACCTTCTAGGCATTGACAGGCTGTGAAAAAAGTGTATTTTTTTTTATTATTTTTTGAAGTGCTACATCATTTTCCTATAAATTTCAAACGTGACTGCTAAAAGACTGTTTGGAACCCATGGATGGAGAAAAGCTGTGCCGGAGAGAAGGTCAACCTCCCAGCCGAGCCAATTTTTGCGAGCGTTTGTATGAGGAAAAAACTGACCACTTTGTCCGAGTCAACAGTGCTTGCGCATGCTGTCTTTGTCTAGCCTTGACCGTGTCGTCCCAGCTAGCTGGGCGAGCCAAAGTGAAGAAATATTAGCCGGGCTAGAAGGGTGAGGCCACCACTACCGGCTCAGTGGAGGGCTGACTTCCGGAAGCCCTCAACCCCGCCCACTACTGGTAGTAAGGCGTCTATCCGAACCAGCCTTTTGTTTCTCATGTAAATGGTTTACCAAGTTTTGTAGGGAAATGGAGGAAAAGTTGGCTCACCCAGGGTAGCTTGGGAGGTGAGTAAACACCAGATAACCCCAATAATAAGCACAAACTTTGATTGTCAGTTAGATGTCCACTATTTTAAGTAAGCGACCTGGCATGTGATTGTCGCATCCATGCCCCCTTCCAGATCCCCTTTATTATCGGTAAGCCTCTGATAGGTCAAAGTAATACAGTCGTACCTCCAGTAAGCGACCACCAAAAATGCAAAGACTTAATGGTCTCTAACGGGAGGTGGCCGTTTAGAAGAATCGGACCACATGGGGTCTATTCGGAGAAGAGGTCCGGGCACATTCTATTAAATGGCGGTGTAACAAATTCCTGGCAAAATATTATCTTTTACCTCTTTTGAAAAATACAGCTTTTAAATCATGCTCAATTTAAAGAGGGATTCAGGTGAGTGAGATATATAGAATAGCCTAGAATCACAACAGAATCTTCACTTTGTTGGCTACATCTACTAAGTTAGGATATGTGTAGTTCCACGATGTCACTAAAGGTCTTCATATTTTCCAAGGAACATAGTGCACAAAGCAAAAATAGAGAGCAGAGAATGCGTCAACTGGTCGCCTATGGAAAACAATTAACCGTGACGCCCAAAGAGTGGTCGCAGTCACTTACAGAAGGTCGTTTACTGGAGGTTCCAAATATAAGGCTTTGAATGGCAAAATTTGGTCTTTTGGATTGGCGGTCGCACATGGAGGTTCGACTGTGTTAGGTCTATTAGAGTATGAGCCACCATCACCTCACTGTGAGTGACGAGAGCCAGGAACGTATAGTATACACTCCCTTAGGATGCACAGAATCGTTGTTTTGAGGTCCCGTTTAGCGAAATGGATCATTCAAGGGAGGTGCGAAGTCCCATAGTGAAATTTATAAGGTTTATGGGTTTTTAGTGCAAGGCGAAACACAATACTTAGGGCCCTGTTGTTCAAACGTTGAACAACAGGAAATCACTATCAAGCGAATAAGAAGAAGCAATTGCGTTACTTATTGGATATAGATTTATCCAGGGGAAAGCGTTAGTCCCGGGGGCGTTAGTCAACTTTTCGAACATACAGCCCCTAAGTCACTCTCCTCCGAAGACTTACCCTGGGCGACCAGGATAGGGGAATATAATATTCGACCTTCCCTGCATCATCGCGAGAGCATATAGCCTTCACTTTCTTTTGGCTCGTCCTATAATCCTACCCAACGTTCGTGGGACAGGAAAGTCTGCGTGCGAGGCTTGGGAATCTAGGGAGACTATGGTAGCATGGTGCAAATAGCCGGGATGAGCTACTTTGTCCACACGAACCAAGAGGATTGTGTCTGCTAGAAGAAATCAGATGTAGCTTTCTGTGATAAGTAATATTCCAACAGTATAGGATCATAGTTTGAAGCCATTTCACAATCACCAGTTTCCGCGCACCTCTACCGGCGAGTTGTGGACAAAAGCAGCTGATAGCTGTATACGAACCTTTTTTCCACAAAATGGTTTCTGGGTTTTCGTATTCGACAGTGTCATGTCTTGATTTTTTTTCAATCTTAATCGAGGTCTTTTTTATTATGTACTGTCTATCTGACTGACTGTTTCTTTGTGTTTTTTTTTCTGGTAATAGCAGGTTTCATAATTTGGTCGCGGTTGGGGTTATAGGCTCCTGATCGTGAGCAAATAGCGAAAACCAAAGTAAACTATAGCGTTGAATCCGTTGGCCACGGAGAATTGGTATTATTCTGCAAGTTCTTTACTACAGCAAGAGAGTATACTCCCTTGACTACGGGACATTGGGCCGGAGGAACGTAGTATTTTGACCCGGCATAGGGGAGGAGGGGAGGGGGAGGGGGTACCCTGGCCAGATTCCAAGTCACGGGGATGATCGAAGTATGTTTTTTTCTTGTTTTGAAATTATTTTGAACAAATTTTTTTTTTAGCCGTGGCTTTACTTAAGTATTCAAAATATTCGTTCTTTTTTGGTCTTGATTTTCGCTTCCACGGGTCACTCACGACACTTGGAATCCGAGGTACCCCTCCAGTTTAGTACTTCGAAGGCAAAAAAGCTGTTTCAAAGCCTAGTAGGTAAATAAAAGAAAAATAAATATGCATGGCTGTTTCTACTGCGATGAGGGGAGTTCTTGTCAAAAAATGTGAAAACTGGATTAAAATTGCTGACAACAGCTACGAAAATTTCGTGACAGCATGCTGACGTGACTAAAGTGTGTGACCAATTTCTGGTCACACGCCAAAGGTCATACGATCTTGTGCGATGTTTATTATCAGCCGACGAACGATTGAAGTGATGAACAGTTTTCAAAATCGAAGTCATTAGTTTGCGATGAATTTTTATTCCTTTTGCCTCCTGACTGAAGTAAAAACTCTTGTAACTCTTGCTTCGACGTGTTGGGACTTTCGATTCACGGCCGGATTCGGACGCAGTTGCTGAGCAAACGTACGTTTGTCTTTTGGCTAAGAATTATTTATTTTGTGACTCAAAACGACGCAAAAGAAGTTGGAAATAACTTTCCTTGCCGTAAAAACGTGTTACAAGCAATGGTGAGTAATCCTTTCATGTAAAACCTTTCTTTTTAGTTTGACAACCGTCCCCAAGCCGTCTAATTTGCATAAATTTCCCAATTCAATTGCTCTCACCGCTTGCTTTGGTGTCAGGATGATATTTGATTTCCAGAGCTAAAACTTTCCAGTAAGTTAGTACAAAAGCCAAGGTTCCATTTTACATTGATTTTATGATCAAGCGGCATATACCAGAGGCCTTTTTTAATAGTCAAAGTTGGCCTTCATTTTCTAGCACGTCTAACGTCACAAATATGACCTCTTTACACTTGTCGATTATAAAAATGTAAAGCATTGTTTATCAAATTTTCTTTTAGGATTTTCAAGAGTAAGAACAAAATAATAATTCGGTGAAGTTTCAATGTCAGGGAATGTTTCTTACGCGTTCACCCTTCTCTCGAAGT
>OZ037776.1:21849503-21894503 GCA_964035525.1 Porites cylindrica | reverse complement strand
AAAATGTATATCAATACCGAGAAGACCAAAGCGTTACTTGTTACGGGAAAAAGGTTTCAACATCAGCTTAGTGCGGAAACAGCAACCTTATAACTACTCCTTAACGCCATAAATATGGAACAAATTCGTATCACAAGTTACTGGGTTTAATCATTGATAAAGATCTTAGCTTTCAAGCACACATAGACGAATTATGTAAGAAACTGTCCAAACGACTTGGATTTTTGAGACATATTAGTCCTTATCTCAAGCAACGCCACAAATTTATTTTCTATCTCGCGGTTAAAAAGCCAATTATGTTGTACCTCGTCTTGCAGTAAGGAATCGCTGGAAAGAGTTTTGCGGATGCAGAAGAGAGCTGCATAAATTATATTGGACGCCGAAAGAACAACACGCACGCTTACTATGTTTAATGAACTTAACTGGATTTCATTTTTTTATTGATGCATAAACGAAAAGAGACTAGAGGGTACAACTCCAAATTACATTTATTAATTCTGTATTAAAACAAACCAATTCTGAGATTTTCAAATTTAAATTTTCATTGTCCGATTTTTAAGAAAAACACATAAGGAGGCCGGACTTTTAGCCTGAGGACAATTACAAATTGGAACAAACTGTCTGCTGATCTAAAGAAAGTTTTTTAAAAATTGTTAAATCATTTAAAAAGAAATTGTTTAACAATTTAATTACTAAGCAAAGAGAGACAGGAAATTGTGAATATCATTTTAGGAACTAAGTGGCCTTTTATATTAACTGCGTAAAATAGTGAAATAAGTACAATCTTCATTTACTTTTACTTTTTTTAAATCGTTCATGATAGAAATTTTTAAAATAAGGTTATAGACAGTTTGTAATACTCTTTTTGCTTGTTGTTAAATTGTTTCTACTACAGCTTTCATATATGTAAATTTTTATCTTTTACACTGTGATTTTTTTAAAATATTTTATTGATTTTATGTTAACAGAGGGCCACAAGCTTATCTGTTTAGATCATAACTGACAAGTGTTACCCTCTATAAATATAGGCGTCATTTCACCTCACTTCACGTCACTTCCCCTCCATAATTACAACATGGGCATCGGTGTCACGTAATTTTTCCGTGCGTGCGCACGTAAATTTTACGTGCATAAATACAATAGAGGCCATGTATGAAAGGCCAAGCGTAAACGTAACAGTTAAAACTCACTCAACTTTTCGTTTACGCTCAGTACTTTTTACAGTATCTTGCCTCTATTTTACTAGCCTGAGAAGACAGCCAACATTTGGCGACGCTACCACTGGCTGGCGGGGAAACCAGTGCTAGCGTCGCCAAATTTCGGCTGTTTTCTCAGGCCACTATTTTATTTTCGTGATTAAAGTTTACGTACGTTAACCTGCGTAGTCAAGAACGCATCAGAGGAAACAACCCTGGTTCCTGCGGAACTAGTTTAATAGATCACGTTTAGATGAACTAAGGCCTAAGCCAAACATCGAACTTTTAATGAGACGACCTGCCCTCAGCACGCCTCATAGCACTAAGCGCACGTTGCCCGCAACAAAACGATCTCTTGTCGATAATCCAGCCTCGTCGAGTCCTAACGTTAAACCTAAAGCAAATAGGAATAAGGAGGAGGAAAATCGCGGCAAACAAACATCGCTAGATGATATGATGCATGCAAATCTTGAAGTACCAAATAATTGAGGAGAAAGTTGACGAACAACTTGACAAAATCCATCAAAGACATAAAATCATTCTCTTTATTTAGAAAAAAAATCAAAACTCATTTTCTCCTCAAATAGAAATATATATATATATATATATATAGGAAGTCTGTGTTTCGATTTTTCCGTAGTAGAGTGCTCGATACGTTAAAGTAGAGCGTGATATAAATATTGGAAGTAGGAAAAGTGTAGTTTTTTCCTACTTCCAATATTTATATATATATATATATATACAAATGTGTGTGTGTGTGTGGGTGTAATTATTGTATGTGAAAAAAGGCCAAATAAATTGATTGATTGAGACGAACCAAACTTACTACGTTAAGTTCATGAAGAGTTCCCCTTCTGGCTCAGTTAAGTTCGTCGTGCAACACGTTCTATCCGCCTGCTTGAGACGGGTGGAACGTATGAAGATTGTCTCAGGGACAAACGTCGATCTTTACATGCGACGAACTAAACCAATAAATTCAAAATTTGTATAACAATGTAAATTTAGCAGCGTTTGGGAGGAAGTTGATTAAAACTGGTTTTTGGTCTGATTCAGTTGATTGGTTCGACGCGTCCTAAGTTTGACGTCTGACCCAACAGACGATCTTGACTCAGTTAAGGTCGACCCGAATAAGAGTTTGGTTCGTCCCAAAAAAAGTTCGACATTTGGCCTAAGCCTAAGTGTCACACTTTCTATAACTAAACTACTATAAGCACAGTTGGGAAATACAAATTTGTAACGACGGGAAGATCATAAACTGGGCGCCCTGGAAGTGGATGGATGGGTGCTGAATTAAAGAATACTGATTCAGAAAAAAAATTAACCATCCGCAAAGAAAGTACTTAGATTACATATCTGCTGCTGTTTCGCTTAAACAATCTAAACAAAATGACCTCCTTGCGGTAGATTGCTCCAAAAATGTTCTAATTCGTGTCTGTCCTCTCAGTTATTTCTCTCTATGTCTCTTGCTCTTCCTTGGCTGTGGTCTCTATGTCTCCATATACATATTAATGAAAATAATAGTAAACTTTAGTATGCTTGACCACTTCTAAGATATAACATTTTACGACACAAACAATTAAATTTGAACAAAAATTTGAGCAGGTGTTGAGAAAATCTTGCAAGTAAGGTGCAGAAGAGTTTTTCATCCTTGTAATTAGTCTGTTTCATCAAAGTGGGTGCCTTTATAAAGTGAGACCTTGAGCCGTTCACGGCTTTTATTGTAAGTTCGTATTGTTAATGCATATACTACCAATTCCTAAACGTCAAAACTGATAAATATGTGACCAGGTTTACAAAGACGTGACATTGTATCATAATAGCCCACGTTCAATATATTAAAAATTCTAACAAGACTCCGAGGCTTTTCGGGTCAAAATTTGCCAATTGTTCATGACTCCATTGTATCGCAATTCCCAGAAGAGACTTGCTAGAGAGCACAAAGAGAACCAAACTAACCATTGAAATATTAACAGAAAGCATCGGTGTCATGTTTGAATTTTAATATATGGCACGTGGGCTACTGCATGCAACTTTCAAATAACCATAGTGGAACCTATTTCCTTTTCTTTAATCAAATCTACCTCAAAGGATTTACGTCATGATTTCCCTTATGTCACACCGCAAAACACCTTGTACTAGAATCATAGGATTTCCTACCATAAAAAAACGGCGTGTTCCCTCATATTATATAGAGTAGAGTCAGTTAGCTTAGTTCAGTAGTTCAAAGTGTTCAAGGCCAGTACTCACAAGTTATAAAGTCAAGTTAAGTATACTCCCTGTGACCTAAAGTTGGTTATTCATTCTGCTCAGGATTGGTATGTCAGAATTTACCAGATTGTGTCTAGAGTTTATTTTATTTGTTTGTTTATTTATCTATTTTTGTAAAGATTTCATATAATTAACAAGTATTAGTTACAGTAGAACCCGGCTAATTCGGACACCAAAGGGACATGCCATAGTGTGCTTATTATCTGGGTGTCCGTATCAAGCGGACTCTCAAATTTCGTCACAGACACATGATTTATTGATATAAAAACTAAAACAGAGAAAGCGAAAAAAAGTTGGGACAATGATCACAGCAAAAATCCAAGAAAGTGAAACTTGTGTAGCAGGTAGCCAAGCACCGCAAAACTTTATTTAAGGGATACAGTAGGGGAAGAGTAAAAAACGGGAAGAAAGAAATAAAAATGAGTAATAAATAAAAACAAAATACATATAAAAGAAACAAAGATACAAAGAAATAAAATAACCAATAAAATTGTATTAACCCACAGAAATCTGTCATTATTTACCGCTTTCGACCACGGCGTATGACACCCTCCTCGATTTGTATAATTTTCATACATTGTATAATACTCAGCCTCATACAATACTTGTTAATTATTTTTAGGTAGAGAAACAGATAAAACAATGAAACACGAACTCCTCTACAACAGTACTTCACCATGTTTAGATTAAAGTTAAATAATACAGCCCATAAGTATTTATCCTAACGCTAGTCTTTGTTGCATTCTCCGGTGAAGTCCAAATCTTGTTCAGAGTTAATTGTACTTGTACATGAGTTTTTCAGAACATTGTACTTGCCATCACTGAATTGTATACATATTTCAGCAGTTAAATAACTAAGATGGAATATGTTCACCCGTAACAAAGTAATAAGTTCATTGTTTTTTTTTTGTTTTTTTTTTTTTTTGGTCAAGGACAAATTTATGTCGCTATTAAGATTAATTCATTTCAATATTCGTAGGATGTGGTAAGCTATTATTTGATCTATTTCACCTGTTTTCAAGTAAATTTAACTTTAGCTCTAAGAAAAGGATTATTACTATTTTATTGGTGCCATGTTATGTTTGTAGTTTTGTTATGCAAAACTTTGTTGAAATTCACTGAGTGATCATTGTAAGTCTATTATGCTAGCTATTATAAATGTATTTTAAATATTATTGTAAAGTTCGGTCGACACTTAACACGAAATAATTAAATTTATTATTCATTCAAAATATTTCCCCGATTCTGATTGGCTAAAAGCACACGTTTAATTCACCATAACCAGACCAAATTTGGAATAATTTTGACTTTAACGAGGAAATGACGTCAAAAATGCAGCGTTTCCGCAGGTTAAGGCACCGTTAACCGAGAAGACCTGGGGACGAGGTTGAGTTGATTTGGTTGTGAACTTGAAAAAATGGCGGACATTTCACTCGTTTCAAGAGTAACAAAAAATAGCAAAAACAGCAAGAAGACAACTCGAAGGGCGACATCTGCTATTTGGAGAATATTTGGGGAGCTGGACAAACCTAAACGTACACTATCGAAGATGAACTGAACATCGATGGATCGATGGAGATAAGCATGCTTTAGCTATGTTTTTAAACTAGGAATTATTTTGAATGAATAATAAAACAGTTATTGAGTTCGGCTTTCGTATCATATGAAGAATTATGGAGATCTCGGAGGGCGTTATCTGCCTCGGCCTACGGCCTCGACGGATAACACCCTCCTCGATCTCCATAATTCTTCATAAGATACTCAGCCTCCTTCATTAACTGTTAAATAAGCATCCTTAAGTGGTCGTTACTTTCTGGGTTGACTATTTTGGAGTTTCGCTTCTTTCGGGGGAAAACTGTAACTTTATGTATAACCTAGGTAGTAATTTGAAAACTCGCTTAGTATTTGGGATCGACTAGGACACATTTTATTGCCATTAATGGGCTGCACTGGGTACGAATGTGGTACTTGCAAACCCCAATGAAACAAATTTGGAAGTGAGTTAAAACTGGTACAATAACATTTAAATCATACGATTGTCTCTTCGGGTCCTCCAATTGAACTACTTGACTTCTCAAAAGTAATGGCGGAGTTGCACTTTAGGGGCTTTTTGTCTGTCAATATCTGTACAAATAAATTTACTGAAATGTGGCTATAAGTCTGAGAACCTCAGCTGTCTCGGTCACAAACGCGTTATTGAGATTTCTGGCAAAATCGACGTCAAAACGACGCTCAAAACCCCACTGTCAACTGATTTGAAGCCTTTCATCAGCATACTAATTAAGTTAAAATACGACTGCCCATACACACTGTGCAAACAAAAACGAATTTTATCTTTTTATGATTCTTCACGTTGAAAGCCAACTGTAAACTTATAAGTCTGCTACTTTTACAAAGTCAATGTACCTTTTTACAAAATTCCAGCATTCATGGCGGCGAGCGGAAACAAAGCAAGTTTCGACGACGAGACTTTGAAAGGTAAGAATTATTTGAAACATAGCATATTGGGGTCTGTATTACCAAGATATCCACGTCAGTGGCATTGGAGCCATTGACTTTCAGCCTGCATGAAAATCTTTCCAGCAGAATAACCGCTTTTCAGTATTTTCCTCTACAAAGCGGGAAAGAATATTTTTCAAACTTTCTTACGAGCCTTTTTCAATGCTTGTTCCTTGCCTCCTAAAGTGAAAGCTCATTTATGAAGAACTAGGCTCACTAACAGCTGGAGATTTTTAGACCACTTAACTCGGCTTCTCAAAAGAAAAATAATCGTTAAGGCAATTCTTAGCTTAAGTTTTGCAAAACATTTAATGATTTTGAAAGCCGAATGTTGCTATCGCGAGAGTACTGGGAATGACTACACCCGAAACGTATACATTTTGCAACTTCCGAGACATATTCGGGACTAGAAATTTTAATTTGTCATCGCCACCACAGAATTGTCACGAGGAAAAATATGGCTTTCGTTTGAAATATCGGTTGAGGAATCTGGGTGCAGATCACAACATTAGTGTAGCTCAGGACAATATAGTGTTATATATTAGGTTATTAAGGACAGACAATCTGAATCTTAGCTACGGGGACGCGCATTTTCACGCATTGTTAAGACACATATAGGGCTTTTATCGGCTTAGCCCATCGTGTGAAATTTGGCTATTTTTGACGAAATGGCTATTTTTGACAAATGTCCAGAACACTGGTACTCTCGGAATTGACTGAACCATGTAAAACATGAAAAGCAGTTCATAACACGTGCAGTATACCACCCCTGAAAAACTAACCAATGAAATTGAACAGGCTTACGCAGAAAGTGACTGACTGACCGTGTGAATTCCTCTCTTTTTCTAAAACAAATTTCAAAGCTTACCCTATTTGTGAGTGAATTGAGCTAAAAACGTGTCTACAGTTAGTCCAAGTTTCTTTCTTATACATTAAAACCATTTTTAAATCAACTTTATTTTTAGCTATAGCAGAGGTTTACAATAATGAAGGTAATGAAGCATACCGTAAGAAAGATTACAACAACGCCGTTTACTTCTACACGGAGGGGATTAAAGTACAGTGCAAGGACATAGATCTCAAAGCTGAACTGTACGGCAACAGAGCAGATGCCCATCTTCGCTTAGGTGAGGCTATGTTTGTTTTGTAAAAAGGGACGCCAGGGCAGCCGAGTGGTCAACCCCTCGGGTTGAAATATAATCCTGAGGCCTCGTGCCTGGGTCATGCTCAGTGTAAATATACAAATCTAGTTTGCCACTTGCCAGTTTAGGATTTTTGATTAAGTGCTGTTCAGTTTGAAATATCTGTTGTGATTACTTGAGTAAAGTATCTATAAACTAGCTGGAGCTGGTAAGCGCCCCTTAACTTTAAAATTAGCTTTTTCGTACTTTCTCATGATAGGTTTTTATTGCAGCCATGGCGCGCATTCTTCGAATTTGTAGTAGCGCATGCTAGAAATTCGTGTGTAACGGTTTTCATTCACCCTGAGGAAGACCGACTTGTGCGGTCGAAATATAGGTGCTCCTTCAAATTGCGTCATTTCTTCATTTGTGCAATATATTATCGCAATTGAATGAGTGCCTAAAGTCCAATTATGTTGTTTGCAAAAGCAAAATTAAGTAGAATCGAGTCACTTTAAAGTTGGAAACACTTTTCAGGCAATAGTTCTGGGTTTTGCCTGATATTTCAATGTCACGTAGTAGCCTGTTATCACTCTATAACGACTTCGAGCACATGCAAAGAATATGAAGGTGATTCTACCTAAAAAGGTGCCCCTTTTTTTACCAAATGAGCTTGCCAACAAAAAATTGGCATGCATACGAGAATCATGACAGACATTTCACTGATCTTTAACCAGTTTAGAGTTGCTCCTTTTTGGTTTATGTGTTGGCTGTTTTGGATCACGTTGTAGCAAATTGGAGGGCGGGTATCAGACAATACACTTTGTCCGCGTCGATATTTGCCCTGCGATTTTTCAGTGGCAAGAAAGCATGACAAGGTCAACAAAGTGAGTCTCTTTTCATTTTTTATCTTCTCAATAATTTCAAATGGAAGCAGTAAAATCAAACTTGTTTTGCATAATCCAGTTACACTACGAACTAGTCGCAACTGACAGTTCCGGAAAATACAAAGAAATCAATTAAAATACGCTTTGAATCGAAGATGAGCAAAACTTACGAATTATATCAATGCATTTCTAAAGAAATTAAATACACTGTTTCTTAGTACGCAGTCAGCTAAGGAAAAGAATACTGAAAAGTATTTAAAATAAGCCATTTCTGTTTAACTTTCAGGATGGATAAAAGAGAGAGAAAATTGTAACGGGCATTGAAAGCGATAAATTAATCGAGAGTAGTATAGGGCGCACCGGTTACTGCGGTTTTTTTGGGGGGGAATCTCATTAAGGTGGGGGGAATAAATTAACGTCGCTGACGTCATAGGTTATTGTCTTGATCTCATGAATAAAATGCTGTGGTATCTCATAAAGATAAGGTCACGTGCTATTTTTAGCTGGATGATGTCATGGTTGGTATAACCGGTTTGACAGGTTTTAGTTATTTTCGGAAGATGATGTCATATGTATTCCGGGGTACTATGATGTCATAGTTGTTTTGATTGGTTGACCGGAATTAGAAAGACGCTCATTGGCTGTCTCGTTTGACGAAGCATTCTGGTTGGTTGCCGTATTTTTTATTGTTTGAACGGCATAAAAGCCTGCTCACTGCCTTCCCGCATACTAATTTGGATTTCCTGCATACTAATTAAGTGTCTTCCTCCATATATAATGAAGTGGATAGGTTTACTAATGAGCGTCACTCTACTACAATAGGAACAATAGGCTTGCATAAACTTGCCCGGTAAGTAACTTGAGCCCGGTTTTCGGACCGTCTATTAAAAGAAAAATAGGAATAAGAGAAGTGATCACCTAGCAACTCGAGGAACGGCTTCCTATATCTTATTTAGCGCTAAAACTCAGATATACATAAACAAAACACATACAGAAAGTGGAGTTGAAAAGTCTTTATTTCAATTTAGTTTACGTCTTCTTATTTAGCGCTAAAACTCGGATATATATAAACAAAACATACACAAATTGGAGCTGAAAACGCTTTATTTCAAGTTTGTTTGACTATTACAGAACAGTTTTCTCCCATCTATCTCGAGGACATGAAAAACTATTGAAGTCTCAACGTTTCACGCACGGTTAATCTGTTAATTATGCGAGTTCACAAGCCCAAAGTTGAATACAAATTAGCTCTACAGGAAAAACCTCAAGGGAGCAACCTTGACGTATTATTATAAAACAAAATAACTTAACAAGGATCAATTAAAACATGCGACTCATAATTGCTAGCAATAAAACCACAAGAGAGATACCGTTTTAAAAACTTTATTAAAGGTCAATAACAAAAAGAGTCAAATACACAGCGATTTGAAAGGAAAAGGAATGAAAATTAATCCTTTGACTGACTATTACAAATCAGTTTTTTCCGTCCTATTTCGAGGAATAGTAATCTTTTTCGCAAATAGTCAGGTTATATAGAGTGTCAGAATGGCCAAACACAGGCCAGAAAGACCATAACCAGGCCAAAAGGGACAAAAGGAGACAAACGGGCCATTTCTAGTCATGTGTCTTTATTTTCTCAAACACACGCGTGGGTGTCGCGCGCCGCTAGTCACGCAACAGCTCTCAACATTGGAATCATCATCTTTATTCAGGGTAATCATAAATAACAGTGCCTAATTTAAAAAGTTTTGATCGTGAATTAGTAATTGGTATTTCAAATTTCAGATTTTTTTATTTATTGTATCAGTTTACTATTATTGTTATTATTTTCAAGTCAGCAATAAAACAGTTCATTCACCAGCAGAGCACAACAATCATGTTTCATTGCTTTTTCGGAGCAGCCTCTTTCTCGTAAACACGAACCACATTGCTGTTTTGTAGTTTAGCAAATTGAAGCCAATGTTTCCTTTCTATCCCCGATAATTCATGTACTCGAGTTAAATGATCTGCTAATCGAACTAAAATGATTAAATTCAACTAATGATTTATTTACAAACTATGAACAAATGACATTTTTTAGACATTTAGAAAACTCTTTTATATAAAATGCTATTTACAAAATTGAGAAAACGAAAATTATTTACAAAATCTATTTTTTTCACAATCTTTACAACCTTTTACCTTTCAAATGAGTAAAACTATTTGCAACACAAAATTTATTGGTGATTTTCAAGGGCAGAAAGGGCAGAAAGGGCACCTTTTTAGCCCTGTGTTTTTTACCCTGGGCGCGCGAGGAGATCGTGTAAGTCGTGTAAGGAAATTAGTTTGTAAATAAATCATTGGTCGAATTTAATCGTGGTTGTTTCCTGACTCGACGCGCATCTTCCGGTCAGTTCAACTTGTTCTTACGGCTGGGCCTCATTAGTTCTTCTACCTTTCTTTCTATGACTTCCCCACCTTCCACCATCCACAGCAACAAAGCCAGGTTTTGTCAACAGTCCACTAATGTAAATCCTTCAACTGCTCCAGCAGATTTTTTAGATTCTGTTTCATACTATTTACTTTACTAACACTTGCAGCAGCAGTTAGTGATAAGGTTGGATTCTCTTTACTTATCCATTAGAAACGTTTTTAGAGCAGTATTCAAACAGTGCTGTTGTTAAAAGGTTAACTATAAAAAGCACTTGCTTTTTCGAGTTTTGATATATGGAGCGTTGCGAGAGTTCATTTGACATGACAGCCTGTCAAGCCCTGGTCCAATCACAGTTTCAATATGAAAAATTCAACTAATCAATTTGCTTGTGTACGTCATTAGCAGGCGCGCTCACCTCTTGCTTTTGTTTTTTTTCTCTCCCAACATGCTCGAGATGTAAAAAATTAATTAGAGGATTATAGAATAAATAAACCCCTTTCTGGCTTGCTGGTATATCGGTGGATAATGCCCTTGGCCGAGAGACTGTCCTCAAAATTTTAGATTCACCCTCGAAGCAAATGTTTATTTTTTGGTTTCTCTCAGCCGCGGGCATTATCCTCCGATATACCAGCCGCAAGAAGGGGTTTATTTACTAAGCATAAATTGTAGCGGGGCTCCACGCGCGCGAAGTGCGCGCTAGCGGAGGCCCATACCTAAAAAAATTTGGTAATCCATCCATCCGATAAATTTTGGTAATCACGTAACCGTACGTCTGACCGTCCGTCAGTACCACAGGCATACCAATGTTAAAGAACAGGTATGACACCACAGGCAAGTCGAGGTGTTTTTGGCGGGAACTCGCATGGCCACCCGGACTTTAAGAGAGAAAAAATAACAACAAAGTCGTGTCTTTTTCGACGTTATTTTTAACGTCTACACTCACGTGGATAACAGAGAAAGTGCTAGGGTGAGTGATTAAAAACAAAGGAGACGAATTTCGTTGGGAAAAAAAACATGAAAATTTCATAGCGGCGGTGAGAAAATCAGAAATGAGAAATGCAGTGAAAAAAATCGACAATTCCTCCACAAAAAAATGTGTAACTAGGAAGTTTCACGTTTTATTTGTGCAAAACGGCATTGCAGTCGTGCAAAACAATGACAAAAAATGTACAGAAAAGTGTGCTTATAAGTATCTGGTTAACGAGAGCTTCGCTTTTAGCCCTGGTTAAATCTATATATTATACATAGTCTTGAATGTCAAAGCTGTTTACTGCACAAACGTTTCGCCCTTCGGGCTTCATCAGTGTACATATTTTACAAAATTAATCAATACTTGGATAAAAATACACAATTTGAGATAGCTGTCTATAGAGATCTAGCCAATTTTTTGGAAACCAACCTATCGAAATTTGCAGTCATTTGAGTGAAAAAGCGTCAAAAGGCAGGCTTTTTGGGTCCGATAAACTCCAAAATCACACTAACGAGGAAAAGGAAAAAAGAAAAAGAAACAGAGAGGAGGAAGAAAGGAGGAGTAGAGAAAAAAGCAATGGTTGCACTCTTAGTTTTTATGATGGCTACTTTGGAGATCTTTTGGCCGGAAAAAAACTGTTGGACACAAAAGATCTATTTGACAGTAACGTTTTCAAAAATCCGGCTAGACATACGAGGTGAAAATAAAGTTATAACGTAATATTTTTGATAAAAGCAAGACATACACAAAGGTAAAAGCGATAAAAAAGAAATAAAGAAATACATATTTTTTATATATAGGCTCACCATAGCTTGGGGCTTCGGTTTTGAATTCATACTTAATTTGTTACAAAATTCTTTATTATTTCATTTGTTTTCTAACTATTCAGTAATTTATTTAGAGGTATTTAGTTAGTGAGTTAGTTATCAATTTATTTCGGTAAAAATTAGTATAGGTAATAGCATGATTTGTAGTGACATTTGCATTTATACCACGAGTGATATTTCAAAATTGTTATACGTAATTGCACGAGCCGTTAGGCGAGTTAAATTTGAGACTACTTTGAAATATCACCAGTGGTATTTATGCGAAATATCAAGTACAAATCATGCTATTATTTATTTATACTACTACCCGCAAAGGGTTTGTAATTTTCACATTTAGGTATTTCAAATTAAGCTGAATTACCACCGCTCTAAGGCAATCAAATTGCAGAAATTTTTCATGTAGTCATAAAAGTTACTTAAGATATTTTTTTCGCATTACCCTCAGTGTTTTAGAACGTATCTGAATTGCTCCACCCGCCTAGATTAACCCCGCAATTTGCAGGTAGAGCAGTTTGTGTATTTTCGTCGGTTTTGTTTTTATTGCTTTTGTTTCCGTTTCAATTTTGAAATAATGCAATAAACTTGAAATGTTTTCCAACACCTGACACCCTTTACCTATTGAAATTGCATTCAATTTTGGGGAGCGTAAATTTCAGCCGGTCCGAGGTCGCTCGCTGAGAACCTCGGAGTGGTTGTCTGATAAACACTAAGCTAAATTTTAGTTAGCATACAGTGCCCGTCGTGACTGACCTTTTGGTTTGTTACGTTCAACATCAACAGGAAATTACACAGACTCACTGAGAGATGCACAAGATGCCACGGACATACGACCATTGTTAATCAAAGCAATAATATCAGGTAATTTGGGTAGTTTAAAGCCTTACCGTGATATTCAATATGTAGTTACACATAAAGAGAGCTCACATTACCAGCTTGTTCAGTTAATAATAATAACAATAATAAATATAATAAAAATAACAATAATAATAATAATGACCATGATAATGATAATGATAATGATAAATACTAACAGTTTCAGCTTCGGTATGAATAAATTTTGTCTTTTCAAACTTTAAATAGAGTGAAATGTAACAATTATCCATTGACTTCTCTGCCTTTCTTTATTTGCAAAGTTATTTGAGGGAGAAGGCAGGGGCAGGGCAGCTCTGAATCTGTCTTTTAACCCGCCCAGAGATATGACAGCTCCCTCCTGTGATGGCTGAGACATCTCTCAGTTTAGAGCGGATTTGTTGTAGCAATAATCCTTAAGAGTTTATCCATCGCCCAAGAAATTATCAGAACTTAGCAGCTCTAAGTAAAGTAAAAGATTGTTGCTCCTGTTTTGAAACCTTGCCTGTCCTTCTCACTGAAATTGTAAATCGTTCTCTGGCCACCGGGTCCATACCTCAGGGTCTCAAAACCGCTCTACAAATTCGACCGTTGCTCACGACAGGAAATCGGGATTCCTGAGAAGACCATTGTCCAATCTTTTTTATATCTATATGGTGACTGAGAGAGCAGTCCGTTTACAACTCGTTAAATGTATTGAAACTAATGACCCTGGTGAAATCTTTCAATCGGCTTACAACAGTATTCACAGCTCATAATGATATTTTGAGAGCGATTGATAACAACAAATCCGTTGCATTATTACTCCTCGATCGTTCTGATGTCTTTGACCAAGTCGACCTTGAAATTTTGTTACATCGTCTTGCGTTTTGCTTTAGTATTAAAGGCAGTGCTTTATCTTGGTCTCAATCTTACCTCGGATCGTCGCCAGTAAGTGTCTGTACGCGGTGAAAGTTCACCTTGAGTAAACTGTGTATATCTTTTCTTAACCCAGTTTGGCTGATTTAAATTTAATGATGCTGTTGTATTTACACGATTTCAGGAGCGAATGCGTCTGTGAAGTTGCAGCAGTTCAAGCAAGCACTCGTATGGTGTGATGCAGGATTAGCAGTATCCTTTTGATGTTTACATACCAGCAAATCGTAGTTCTTTTTAATTTCAGCAAGCTTGCTATATGCATCACCTTCTTGTTTTTTAAAGATATCAACCCAAAATCAGTGTATCATTACAGTCTTCTTTTAAACATGTCTTCAGTACCTCTGGAAAGCATAAAACAAACGGTGTAGTCTCAGCTTCTCAGCCTCCCCAAATTCATGTCGGATATTATCCAAGCGAGGCAAACTGTAACAAAGGTAGGACCCAAAATCGGTATTTCTTTTGAGTGGATACACCTATTTGTTTTACCGTTTTGAGATTGTTGCGAAAAAGTATTTCAAAAACCACCAATAGATTTGTTCCCGGAGAAATGTCAAGAACCGAAGAACTAAAAACATAAACTTTACAACATGGATACTGTTAGAAGATTTTAAGATAACTGTATTTAAACTGAAAAGTCATTTGAATTTGTATTTTTCTCTATTTTTCTTTCTACTGCTGTTGTTGTAGTTAGCTAGGGAGTAAAGCCTTTATGGGGAATTCGCAGTCTAAACCTTTATGACTTTTATCCTCTCTTTGGTACAACGCCATGCTGGACGGACATCCCATCTACACTGCAGGAAGGGGTAGCAACTTTGTAGACGTTTTTAACATTATTTACACCTTTAATGGTTAAAAAGATTGACAAGGAAAATAAGACGCTTTTTGAACTGAGGGAAGTGGCTTCAGACAAAGCAAATAGTGGTTCAGAAGTCGAGGAGGAAAATAACAAGGTTTGTCGTTTGTTTGTGTATTTGGTATCAATTTAGGTTTCCGGGAAACTGCTCACTTACCCCTCCCCTCAGCCAAAATTTTGCCCTAAGTGAGAAGTAAGAGATTATGTTGGCTTAGGGGAGGGGTAGGTGGGCATTTTCCCAGAAACCTAAATTGGTCCGTGTATTTTTTATATTTAGCCCTTTCCTTTGATAAGGTGATTTGTTTTCCGAAAATATCTTTCTCAAGTCGGAAGTTTAACTACCGGCGAAACTCAAGTATGAGGTATAGTAGGTTGAATAGCCCTTGTTGGGTGACCATTAGTCGATGTTGGCTGTATTAATAATCATCATTTTGCTCTATAAACTGTGCACAAAAGTGTTTAATTTTTCTTCTTTATACTTGAACGTTAACCTGTCTTCTTAAAACCAAAGCCATCAGTGGAAACAGCTTTTTTAAAGAATACTATCCGCCTATACTTTTATGACCCTTATATTAGTTTTATAGCTACTTATTATATTCAATTTTGGAAGCAAGGACCAACTTACAAAAAAGGAAGACAGGATCCTAATAAAGGATCTAATCAGCTATGAGTGGAAATGTTGAAAAAACGAAGCAAGGCTGATTTTAAAGTCGGGAATATATATATTTTTTGTCACCAGTATTTCTTCTTTAGGGTCTTACATACCGCATGATAAGGTTACGCTAAGACGTTACAATTTGAAATAAAGAACCTTGCTGACTCCGCGCCGTTTTAGGAAAGCGGAAGAAAGACATGAAAAGCTTATTTACTTTAAAAATACTTATTTGCAGCTTTTTGATGGGGATAGTATTTAACCCCGGCTAGAAAATATAACAGCAATATTTGATAAAAATGACGAATTGTTTACATTCCATTTGTAGACATGCTGTGAAAGAGAAGGTGAACATCCGCGACACGACAGAACTAACACAAAAGTTTGGTTTCGCCTGGACCTTGGAGCTTTTATGCGTGGTGATTTCAAAACAGGCCTAGATTACTTCAAGTCAGTACTGAATGAAGCTAAAGAAGCAGGGGACAGGAATAGAGAAGGCAGAGCATACATATTGCTTGCTTCTTCTTATCTCTCTCTCGGTGAGGTAACAAAAGCGATCGAATTTTGTTTCGAAGCTCTTTGTACTGGAAAAGAAACTGGAAACAAAGATTTGCAAATGGTTGCATATAACACTCTTGGCATGGTGTATCATGACTCTCTCGGTGACTTCAATACAGCAATCGAATTCCTTCAGCAAGCTCTTAGTATCGCAATAGAGATTGGAAACAAACATTTAGAAGGAAGTGCATGTATCACCCTTGGCAACGCATATCACGCTCTCGGTGATTTTCAAAGAGCAATGGAATTCTCACGGCAAGCTGTTAGTATCGCAAAAGAGATAGGAAACAAAGAATCAGAAGGAACCGCCTATAACATCCTTGGAAGTGTCTATTACTCTCACAGTGATTTCAAAAAAGCCGTAGAATTCTCTCAGCAAGCTCTCAGTATCGCAATGGAGATTGGAAACAAAGATTCAGAAGGAAACGCATATATCATCCTTGGCAATACATACAACTCCCTCGGTGATTTCCGCAAAGCAACTGAATTTCTTCAGCAAGGACTTAGTGTCGCAAAAGAGACTGGAAACAGATATTCAGAAGGAAACGCGTACAACATCCTTGGCAATGCCTATCACTCCCTGGGTGATTTTAAAAAAGCTATCGAATTTCTTCAGCAAGGTCTTAGTGTTGCAAAAGAGATTGGAAACAAAGCTTCAGAAGCAAACGCGTATAATCTCCTTGGCAATGTATACCACTCCCTCGCTGATTTCAGAAAAGCAGTTGAATATCTTCAGGAAGGCCTTAGTATCGCAAAAGAGATTGGAAACAAAGAATTAGAAGTTAACACATATAACCTCCTTGGCAATGCTTATCACTGTCTAGGTGAGTTGAAAAAAGAAACCAAATTCCTTCAGCAAGCTCTTAGTATCGCAAAAGAAATTGGAAACAAAAATTCAGAAGGAGACGCATATTACCTCCTTGGCAATGCCTATCACTACCTCGGTGATTTGAGAAAAGCGATCGAATTCTCTCAGCAAGCTGTTGGTGTAGCAAAAGAGATTGGAAACAAAGATTTAGAAGGAAGCGCATACTCGAAGCTTGGCCATGTATATTTCGACTTTGGTGATGTCGAAAAAGGAATCGAGTTTCATAAGCGGGCTCTTAGTATCGCAAAAGAGACTGGGAACAAAAATTCAGAAGATACGGCGTATGGCAGCCTCGGTAATGTATATTACTCGCTCGGTGAATTCAATAAAGCAATCGAATATCATCAGCGGGGACTTAGTATCGCAAAAGAGACTGGAAACAAAGATTCGGAAGGAAAGACATGTGGCAACCTCGGCAATGCGTATAACTCCCTCGGTGATTTTAAAACAGCAATCGAATTTCATCAACAGGATCTTAATACCGCAAAAGAGACTGGAAACAAACATTCAGAAGGAACGGCATATAGCAACCTTGGCAATGCATACTTCTCCCTCGGTGACCTCGAAAAAGCAATCGGATTCCTTCAACAAGCCCTTCGTATCGCAAAGAAGATTGGAGACAAAGATTCAAAAGGAAAAGCATATAGTAACCTTGGCACTGTTTATCAGTCTCTCGGTGATATGGAAAAAGCAATTAAATTTTATAAACAAGCTCTTAATACCGCAAAAGAGACTGGAAACAAACATTCAGAAGGAACGGCATACCACAACCTTGGGACTGCATATTGCTCACTCGGTGATTTCGATCAAGGAATCGAATTTCTCCAGCAAGCTCTTAGTTTTGCAAGAGAGATTGGGAGCAAAGAGTCAGAAGGGACAATATATATGAACCTTGGCTATGCGTATGAGTCTCTTTCTGATTTCGATAAAGGAATCGAATTTTATCAAGAGGCTCTTATTATTGCAAAAGAGATTGAACATAAACATATGGAAGAACAGGCATACGCCAAACTTGGTGTCGCTTTTTATCGTCTCAAAGATTTCCCAAAGGCTGAAAAATTTTTCGAATTGAGTATAAAACTGTTTGAGGACATGCGGTTTCTTCTTCAAGAGAAAGACGAATGGAAAATCAGCTTTCGGGACGAACGTGATTCCTACAGTTTTTTATGGCTTGTTCAATTACTACAAGGCAAGACCATCGAGGCGCTTTTAACCGCCGAGCAGGGACGAGCCCAAGCTCTCACGGATCTCATGGAACTACAATACGGCATAAAATCAACTCCACCAACATCAAAAGAGCAGATGGAAAGGATAACTAACATTTTTAGCCATATTTCATCACCTACGACATTCCTCGCGGAAGTCGCCGAAACAGTGAATTTGTGGGTAATTCTTGATGAACAAGAGGGGCAGTTTATGAGAAGGAAAATCAATTGTACCTTGAAATACTTGAATGACAAAGCGTACAAACAGATTGGCGTTGAAATAGGTGTAAAATGTGAGGATCGCACCCTGGATAACCCAGCTAAAGATGAAGCAATTGAAAAGTTATCCCAAGGGGATACAGATGATAAATTATCTTTACCGTCAGAAGGTGATGCTTTAAAAGAGTTGTTTGACGCAGTGATCGCTCCCATTTCACACCTGATAAAAGGGGACGAACTCATCATTGTCCCTGAAGGTTCATCATTCTTGATCCCTTATGCAGCCCTTGTGGATCAAAATTCCAGGTATTTGTCTGAGACGCTGAGAATTCGATTGGCGCCATCACTAACAAGCTTAAGCCTGCTGACAGAGTGCCCAAATGGGCGCCATAGTACATCTGGTGCACTGCTCGTTGGTGATCCGTGGACTGAAACTGTACGCTTCAAAGGAAAAAAAATTCAGCAGCTCCCTGGTGCTGAAAAAGAGATAAAAATGATTGGAAAGATACTAAACGTCGAGCCTCTTCACGGGAAGAAGGCCGCAAAAGACCAAGTGTTATGCAAGCTTAACTCAGTTTCTTTAGTTCACATTGCAGCTCATGGTTGTGCAGAAACCGGTGAAATTATTTTGTCTCCAAATCTAGCCTGTTCCGAACAACCCAAAGAGGAAGATTTTGTTTTAACGATGGAAGATGTGCTGAATTCAAAACTAAACGCCAAGCTTGTTGTCTTAAGCTGCTGTCACAGTGGACGCGGGAAGATCAAAGCCGAAGGCGTGGTTGGTATGGCACGCGCCTTTTTAGGAGCCGGCGCCCGTTCTGTCATTGCGTCACTGTGGGCGATTGATGACGAGGCCACTCTAGAGTTTATGAGACATTTTTACGGCAATTTAGTGAATGGAAAAAGTGCAAGCAAGTCACTTCATGAGGCCATGAAATGGATGCGCGAGTCTGACGACTTCAATGTCGTGAAGTACTGGGCGCCATTCGTGCTGATTGGTGATGACGTGACATTTAATTTTAGCCAAAAAAGGTGAGGTCCTTATTGTAAGCTGAAGTTAAAAAAAGCGTTTAAAGGAGACTGCTCTGTCACGATATTTTAAGTCACTATTTTGAAACGCACAAAGTTATCCAAAGGTCAAAAATATTAAAAACTAGTAAGAGTGGTTTTAAGAACTATGAAGGATAAAGAATTTCTTAGGATGGAGAAAATTAAGGTGAAAATAAAAAAACAACTTGGAAGGGAAAGCAATTTGTGCCACTTTTTTTCGGGTAAAACTGTCAAGGTCAAACACAAACTTTCAGATAAAAGGCGTCTAGGAGTAATCGCATTGAAACTTAAAGGATATTAAGTTTTTATCATGAGACTGCGAGCAGATTCTTTTTTGCTCAAAAATCTGTGTGCGAGTGCGATATTAAAAACAATGTATATGAGCTGCGAAGCCGCGAGCAGCGAGTTGTGCGGACGACGGTACGAGTGTAAAGAGAGTCTCTCTTTTCGCTCGTACTGGCCCCCGGTCAACTTGCTGCTCGCGGCTTCGCCGCTCGGATACCCACACATATCGCAGTAGCTTTCACTTGGTGATTGGCCTTGTGACTTGAGGTAACGGATTTTCATTGGCTAAAAATTTGACAGGTTGAGTCACGCCGCGTACTACCCTGCATAAATTAGGAATGTATTGTTTTCCAAACTTCAGAATAAGATCAGCGATGCTTATTGTCTCGAAAATTGGAGGCATTTGGGGGTATTATAAAGGCGTAACTTAGCCCAAGGTTAAAAATTATTCCAAGGAAAGATTTTAGAGCCGTTGAAATAACCGAACAAGTGAAAGCTATGTACGGTTGAACAGTCTGTAGAGCAACTAGCCAGGCGTTTTTGAAAAGTTGCTAACCGAATAGTACGAACAGAAATCGTGTTACTGTTGTACTTCACAAAACGGTTTAAGTCTTGTTTTTCGTCCTGAGCACCATTCAGCTATATGAACCGTGTACAATCAAAACTAACCTGAGTAAACAGCCGACATTTGGCGACGCTACGCTACCACCAAATCATTGGATAGCAATTTTCGCGCGTTCTGATTGGCGGTCGTAACTCGGAATATCCTTGGATATTCACTGTTTTGGGACGGGATTCGAAATGGCTTCTCGTTTCGCGACAGTTTCGAAAGATCAAATTTTAGAGGTAAATGAAGCGGCTGCGCCAACAAATACCAAAAGGAGACAAAATTTGGCTTGTCGGTGTTAACTGGTCGGTAGGAAAAAATTTTCTTACTGAATTTGCAACAAAATCATAAAAAAATGATCCCCGAAACACTGTCAATTGAAACGTAAACCTAACTAAGTGAAGTCTTTTATTTACAAAAAGTTCTTCTTTGATCCCTGATTTTTATCCAACTGATTTGGTAAATACTAAAACAATTACCCCCTCTGGGTCGGTTCATAGTGCTAGATATATACCTCGACGCTTCCGCGCTCTCGGTATATTTCCACCACTATTCCCCCTCGCCTTCGGGGGATAGTCGTAGTATTTACCCCCGTAGTATCCTTATATCATGAATGGTTTTTGCATCGAAGAGTGCATTTTTTTCAGCCATGTTTGAGCCAAGTAAGACGCAACACTAATCAGACTTCACATGATGAGTTGGTGTTATGGGTACTTTGGTCGCTTACATTGGGACACAGCTGATTCAAATAAACGGTAAAAGGAACCATTAACAATGTGGAGGAGAGACATTTAGTATTTGTTCATATTCATTGATGATGTTCCAGACTATGTTTCGTCTTTGCTGCGTACGCTTTTACGCTAGCTTTCCTGTGACATCCTTTGTCGAATAAATTGTATATAACTGACCTCTGCATGCCTGTTCATATTGAACATATTCTTCAGACCAGATGTTGAAAAATAGTCAAATAGGAAGCACCTACAACACCTTTTCTTGACAAATTTCACTTTTTGCTTACTGATAGGGAAATGGCGTATTTTGTCTCAGTCTAAGTTTGTTTTATACATTTTGTATGACGTGAAATGAAAATATTAGTTATTTTGTCAATACTGTGTATACTTTGATCAACAAATTCCTTCGTGCGAAAGGTGAAACATTTTAAAAACCCATAACAACACATTTTAACATCAAGTTGCTTTTAATTTTTTAAAGAGCTGTTTTTTTAGCGTTATACTCCCTCAGTCCTTTCATTTATATATATAAATATAGTTAACAGATTAATAATTTTAGTTACAGTGGTACTGATATTAATGTGGGACTATAATGCTAATGTTGCATCAATGAAATCGCCAGTGTGTTTTTTCCAACCTCGATCGAAGGCTCCGCTTCCTTTCTTTCGTGGCACAAAGGAAGAAAGAGAGAGATAACCCAGGAACGAGCTTTTGTTTTCCATAAATAGAGCAACTGAAAATGTGGCACGTCATGTTTCTTCAATTGTTTAATTGAAGGCGAGTGACTGGCGTCCAAAACTGTGATATGTCATCTACTGGAGTTAGTAGAATTTCATTTGGTAGTATAGGGGCAAGTACATTAAAGAACAAGAAAAAGCAAATTTAGTTTTAACAAATTCCGTATCAAGGTTCAACGGCATCACAGATAGTCATAATCACTGAAAAAGTAAGGATTACTGGCAAATGATATTGAGAAAGTAAGGATTGCTGGCAGACAATGCTTCAAAAGTGCGAGACACTGTCAGACAGTATTGAAAAAGTGTTTTAGATCTGAAATACTCTGCCTTACTTCTAAACGCTGTGGTCGACTAACATCCTGATTCATGCGTTCTGCGCACGATTATGAAACCCGGTTTACAGCCAATTTCTGTTAAAATATTATGGGTGACAAATTACTCCTTAATTTCGGGGCGAAATTTCAGCGTTGATTTGTAATTTCACGTTGCTATGGCAAAGTTCAGTATGAAGATGCCAGGGTATTAAATGACGCTTAAGAAAACCTAAAAAACTCGAAAGAGCATGGTCAAGTAGGATTCTAACAAGTATTTTGTCAAAAATTCAGAAATTTGTGAACCGAGAATAAGTTGTCACCCATGATATTAATAGCTAATCAAAACGTAATTAGGGAATAATTTCATGCGCGAGGCTTGGAAAATAATGAGAATTTCACTAATTTAATTCGTCACCATTTGATTACACATGCTAATAAAAGCAGCGATTAAATCAAACGGCGACAACCATTTACACTGGAATACGCGGTACACAAATTTCTTTCCGACATCTAGATATGTCATATACACACAGCCTTAGTTCAGAACATCGTTTTCCTATTCTTTAATTTCAATTCATTTCCTTGGTTGTGTTTGTAACAACGCTCTTCAATTTATATAAAAAGTCGAAACGTTTTAAAACTGGAATAACCGAAGAAAAGTACAACCGAACCCCTCGGTACGGACACCTCTCTATTACGGATAGTTCCAATGTCCCGATAAAATTCTCATATATTTTCTTTAACAAAAAACCTCTGTAATACAGACTCTCTCTAATACGAACAACGGACACGAAATCTCGGCCCCATAGAGTAAATTCATATATAACCTTAGCCTCTTTACGGACACTTCGGTGATCAGGCGAATCTGCACAGGGTGAATACCGTCTGGCTGATGAGCTATGCAAGGTGATATAAAGCCCAGTCGCTGTATATCAAACAACGATTTGCGAAAGGCGTACAGAGGAACATAACCGACTTTTTTAAGGCTTGAATAACTACAGATAGAATAAAGATCTTTTCTATTACATTTGTACTCTAGTTACTGTTTACTGCAATGGCAAAATAGTGAAAGACGCTTTCAGAATTGTGCTTTACGTTACAATATTTTACATGTAGCATTGCGCTGTAGCTCGTTTCGTTTTAAAACAGTGATTTGTCTACGACTGTACGTACGTAGCAGACATGTACAATGTTGTATGCAACTAAGTGTCTTTGTACTGTGAATTAATAAACTTAAATGCAGTTTAAAGACGAGTGTGGGCTTTATTTTAGCTACTGAACACTTAAAACTATAAGTGGAGTCGTAAAAGTGCTGTCATCATAGTGACCTCTTTTATACGGACACCTCTCTAATACGGACACTTCGCTCTGTCCCTTCGGTGTCCGTATTAGAGAGGTTCGACAGTAAACTGCAACTTTATAGCAGATGTTTATACTCCCCAGGGGTACTCCCTCAAAATACCAAAATTTCACTTGTCCAAAATTTCAAATGTCCATTCCAACGGGGTTATGATTTGTGGAGTTGCCATCTAACATGTAGTATGGATGCTCGACAAGTTTCGTGATGTAAGGCCTTGTTTACTTCCCAAATTTCTAAACTTTCTGGGCGTGTCCCTTCATCAATAGAGTCATTAATACAGGACCTAGCCTGAAGCGTCTGGAATTCTAAAACGGGAAAATATGAGAGAGTTGAACCTTCAGTAAGCGACCACCCTGGGGGTAATGGGAAGTGGTTGGCCGCTCAATAGAGGTTCGTCATAAATTGGTATTATCTTTAGCAGAAACATCACTTTACTTTGAAGCAAACGCACTACCGGAGAAGTATCACGGGTCCACAATCGGTCGTCACCCTCTACGTTGGACTGTATTTCCCTTCATCATATTCTTACTAAAATGGAGCAAAACTAAGTGCAGATCAATGTATCAAGCACCCTGTGATGGCCGCTAAATAGAGGTGAGAACAAATGGGAGAACTCTCGTTGGGAGGGCCAAAAGGTGGCCGCGAAATAAGGTTTAATTTCTCATTCGTTTCTGCAATTATTGGGGGACTTAAAAAGCTGGTTGCTTAATAGAGGGTGGCCGCTTTAGGGAGGTTCAACTGTATCCCCAAACATGTATGTCCGTGTAACTGGAAAAATGTTATATGCATTGAAGAAGGCACTGAAATTTTTTCAACAATAATATCGGTCTCGGGCGGATATCCCAACAGAAGTCTGCAGGTAGGCAGGATTTAACTTACTTTACTATTCTAGATTGCTAATAATGTTTCCTTCATGAAGGTTCGTATCTCTTGTGTTGTGATATTCTGTAACTTGTGGACCCAAGTTTTTACGATCTTGTTCCTTTATAGACGTTAAATCCGTTACACGGCCCAATCGACTGCTGACACCAAATAACTTTAAGTAGGCTTTCCGATATGAAGGATTCATTACTCCATAAATGATAGGATTGATGGCAGAACTAGTGATACCAAATATGGTATACATATAATATGTCTGACGGGACAACGCCCAGCCCGCTCCAAGAAATATATCCACAATATCAATGACCAAAACCGGGGTCCAACAAATGACAAAACCTACCACAGTCGCAAACAAAATCTTTGTGACTTTAATGTCCTCTATCGACAATGAACTCTGTCGTCTGTTTCCAGTTCGAAGATTATTTGCCACTGTTCTTTCATGCACTTTAAGCGCTTTGAATACGCTCAGATAGCAAACGATAACTATGGACATTGAAATGGCGATAAAAGCATAAAACGGAATAACAAAGTGAGAGAATTTGGCTTCCATGAAGCAAAAAAATTTTCCCGGTTGAAAAACGTAGTCTTTTCCAGCTGCTGTGTAAGAAACAGGAGTAATTAAAGCAGCGACCCATCCTCCAAACACGATTAGTTTGGACTTGGTAGGAGAAAACAGCGCTCTGTAGTTGGATGTCTTTACGATATGAAAATATCTGAAATAAAATACATTCACTAATTAATCAGGACAAGTTCTTTACCCTCTTAAAGAGCGCTGTAGAAGTCTCAGCTTAACTCCAATCAATTTATGATTCGTTTTATTTTGTCATAAATATAACTTACAACAAGTATCGCGAATGAGATTAAGGGCAGTGATGCTGGTGTTTTGCAAAACCTCGTTTTCAGCCACCCAAAATTTAGAATGTTACTTATGGCTAAGACTGAAAGCATTTATTATATCTACTTAGAGCACGGGGGGTACTGCCATATGTGGGCTATATAGGCATGTGCCGCTGTGAAGGGTATGGTTTTCAAGCAGTTTACTCTGGGATAGGGTATATAAATCAGAGAGTTTCGGTCTAGAATAGTGTATCATTTTCTAGGAAACCGATCAATTGGTTGAAGATTTTAATCTAGACAAGGGAAACCGGGAACTGCCACTCAAAAATATGAAAAAAACAGATTGGTTTTGTTTTGGCTGGACCTTGCTAGTGACCCCAGTAGTTTCTGAAAAAACAGCTACTCTAGGATAGGGGGGCGGGCATTTGGGGAGTTAAGTCTAGTATAGGGTAGCAAAATTCAGCCGAACTAGCACTGGTATAGGCTAAGGATTCCAGGGTCCCGGAGGCACATCCCCACTCCCCACCCCCCAAAAAGTGCCCTCCGGACTTAGAGTAACTCCCTTTTAATTTTTTTTTTTTAAGATCGTCTTAAACCTTAATCTTCGGCTTAAATTAGACTTCATATAACATTTATTCAAATTCATTAGAAGCACAACTTTTCTACGCTGATTTTCCTTTACGTTTTGAAAATGATCAATGTTTAGATTACTCAAAACAGCTGTATGATTCAGTAAAATAATTACTTTTTTCATTTTGCGTTGATGAATCCCACTGTTGCTGTGTTTGCATTTAGTGCTAGCTGTCAAGTGAAATGATTGCAGTGAGTTATGTGCTATTATAATAGCCAAAAGTAGATTTTTTTACCGCAAGAAAAATAAAACGGAACATGTTGCACCGGAAAGGAAATAAACTAATAATAACGAATTAAAACCCTGTAGCAAGTAACGAAATTTTTACGAAATGTAAATACTCTTAAATTTGCCTTTGCATTGTTACTAAAACGGACAAACGTCTGAACAATATTTGCTGTTCAATTCTATCAATTTCGAGACTGGGTGAAAAACATTAAACTAAAAGAAAATGGAAAAACGAAATCGATGTAGTTCTAATATTTTATTTTAATCTTGAGGCTGGTTTCAATGATAGGAAAGAATTTTAGGTTAATAAGTTTTATTTTGTAGTAATTTCGCCACCAGTTTTAAAGAAATAGTAGCTTTTCAAAGCATTTCATATTTTGATATTTAAAACGCGTTACCTGTTCACAGCTACTAAAGCAAGAGTGCCCAGCGAGGCACAGGCGACCCACATCACAACAAAACCTTGATACTGACAGATAAGGTGTCCGAATATCCACCTTCCAGTGATGAGAACTGTAATGGAGTAAGGTGCACATAAATCCAACATTACAATGTCTGATAATGCCAGGGAGATTACAAAGTAAGCTGTGATGTTGCGAAGGCGGTGGTTTTTATAAAGGACCAACAGAACTGCAAAATTACCAACAGTACCGACAGATACAATGAAGGCATAGAGGAATGCCTCCCCAGCGGTACGTGACTGAGAACGAGAAGCTAATTCCTCATGAAGAGACGATTCTTCTTCAAGTGATGAAGACGACATGATTTCACAATCGTGGTAGCTAAATGTCATCCGCTGTTAAGAAAGGGCCAAATAAAAAAAACGACTTTGTCATAAATTATATATATTTCTTTACAAGTACATCAATCATTTTCCAATCATGATTAGACATTTCATTTGCGAGCTAAATGAAAGAAAATTTGATTTAAAACCGTCTCTTAAAAAAGGCTCTTATCTCTTTCTATGAGTGCATATTAGCAGTTTGAAACGGCAAAATTCAATGGGCACCTCTGGGATCTAGATTTATTGGTTTGAACACCGAGTTATACCAACCGCGTAATATAATTAAAAAAACTTATTCTTCCTTTGAACAGGTATATTGGAACCAGCTGAAGACAAACATTTGCTTAAGATATGACACACATCTATTCATTACACCAGTACCAACTTTCTAGTATATATATCTTCCGGAATACATCGATACTGCCGCATATTGATCTTTAGTATTATTTCATATTTTAAGCATTTTTGCATTTCCCATAAAATGGCAGGAATTACTTTTTTTTTCGGTTGAAGAGTGCTTGTTGTGAAGTCATTTCTCGAAAAACATAATTGAAATTTTTATTAACATATCTAGTTTTATTGCTTTCCTTTTTCGTTTGTTCAGCCAACTAATTGCCCTTTTCAATTATCAGCTTTTCCATAGCAGTTCTTCGTTTTGCCCAAAAGGATCGCAAAAAATGCCTTTTCCTGTTTTGGATTGAGATATTATTGCATTATGTAACTTGCATCGTAAAAACCCAGTTTACTTCTTTCAGTGTGTATGTTATCATCGTAATTGCGCAATTTTATCACGATGGATTCGGATTGATCATATTTTTTTAAAAAAAGAAATAATTTAGTGAGTGACGGCAAGAATTAGAATCGGACCGATGTCTCTGCTAACCAGCGTTCTTTAAAGAAAGTAATGTTTGAAGAATTCAGGTGTTCCGATGTTGATTTCTTATTCCATTTGCCTTTCCATAACTTTTATAAAACAACGGAGAATCCTTAGGAGCGATAGACAGAAAAACAGTTCTGGATTCTAACAAAAACAACAGGGAGCCCGCCTCATCAATACGCGCTCTGCAGTGTGGTCCTGTGTATATCTAAGAAAAATTAAATAGAATTACGATTTATTAAAAACCAGAAACTAGCGATAAAATTAAGAAATATGATGAACAATCATAAAATCGAGGTGTTTTTAACAGAAGGAAAAGTTAAAATCAATGAAACCGTCGAAGCACTTGAAAATTGTTGCACAGTGATGGCGTCGCCTGGGACGGCTAATTGGGTACTTTAGTTCTTTTTGTTCAAGCAAAAACTTACGCACTCTGAACAATTTCTTAATAAGCTTAAGTCAGATTCAAGTTGGCAATTTCTCAAATAGGCCAATTTACAGTTGTAATCTTAGTGATCAAGTTTTTGAGTGGAACTGTCGTTGGATGTTTTGATAAACACCACAGTACCATTGTACTGTATAACAGCATGATTTATCACAGGAAGCCCAGAATCAAAACAGTCTACTTGAAGCCAAGTTGTAAGGATTTGTATGGGAGTTTATCGTAAGATCGACAAACCTGTTAAAAAGCACTTTAAGAGCCATTAAAGTGTAAGTGAGAAACTAAAACAAAAAAAAATTAATGCTACAATGACGTTTATACAGTAAGAAAACAACACAGAGACATTTGTCTATGACTTGTATACATTTTAATGGCTGTTATGTGCTTTTAACCTTTTTTTCTTTTTTCGATATAGCGATAACTTCCCATAGAAATCCTTATAGTTTGGGTTCTAGTGGGCTATTGTTAGTTTCGCACCCTCTGGACTTACATTTTAAAAAAAGTAAGGTTTCTATCCAAACAGGGTCACGTTCATCTGATTGGAACAATACTATAAAAAATAAATCTTATTCATGACCCTAACACAAAATTAATTCCTTTTAACAATTTGTTTGTTCACATAACGAATGTAAACGATTAGAAAGAGAACAGTCGGTCAAGCGGTACAATAACGTTTCACTCTCGCCACAGCAGAAGGAACTGAGAGAACTGGAAATGTATTTCAATAACTCAAATCAAATGTGACTTTTGAAGTCTTTACAGATTGTTAAAGCAAATAAAAACACCCTCTTAGTAGTTGCCGGCTAATATCTCACATCTTTGTAAATACTAGGAGTAATCAGAGCTTAGGAGAGTGTGTTCGATATGTTTTTTAAGCCTACAGGTAGCAGTTGAGGGGGAAGGGTGGTTGCGATATAGAGAAATATGATTATGGCATATTTTTCTTAGGTTTCGCGTGCAGTAATTTTGCAAAGAAAAATAAGAGACTGCTCGCAGTCTAGTCAACGGCCGCCGAACTAAACCCGGTTTGATGCATGCACCAGGAGTTGCAAACATTTTGCAAAGACAGTGACGAACCATGCTGAAAAATATGAAGGCTTAATCCAAAGTAAACTTTAACAGCAAACTTCTGAAAGATGAACTCTTTGGACGATTCAGCAAACACAGATCGATGTACGCTTTACGAAGATTCAGCAAACTTTTTAAAAGATGAACGCTTTACGAAGAATATTAGACCTTACCAAACCGCTCTGAATGATGAACGCCACGGACACAAGAATCACCACGTGAGCTAGCGCGCCAAAGAGAGGCAAATCATAAGCAAGCGCCTCAAATCGAGGCAAATGTGTGTCGACGACGAAAATGCATTCTCAAAAAAATCTCCCTTATTAATTTCACAGCACACCCGATAATACACAGAACACCCAACACAAATTAGGGGTTGCGTTCTCGTACCTCGAACGCAATCACCTTATATATGATACATAATAGCGGACCTACAGGCGCGGCGCGAAGCGTGGGCGGAGCCCCATAGCTAAGGAAATGTGGTGATCTACCCATCCGAGAAAATTTGGTAATCACGTGACCGTACACCGACCGACCGACCCCCCGCCCGACCGTCCGTCCGCACCACAGGCATACCCATGTAAAATAACTCAATCAACAGGTATGGCAACCTAAATGCAACTCAAGGCTCTATTTGGAAGGACATCACATGGCCGCCCGGGCTTTTAGAAAGAAAAAACAACATCAAAGTCGGCGTTATTTTTTACGTTTACACTGACGTGGGTAACAGAGAAAGAGCTAGAGCGAGTTATTGAAAACAAAGGAGACGAATTTCGTAGGACGAAAAACATGGAAATTCGAAGCGGCGGCGAGAAAATGAGAAATGCTAGCGGCCAGCAAAGTGAAAATGAGCGGCAGTGAAAAATAAAAGCGAATATGAACACAGCAAACAAAATATTGGGTAAGCACATACGACAATTCCTCCATAAAAATAATGTGTAACTTGGAAGTTTGACGTTTTAGTCGTACAAAAGAGCGTTGTAGTCGTGAAAAAACAACGGCAAGGGAAAGACAAAAAAGCGTGCAAATTTGTTTTTTGCTAATTAGAAGAAAAAGTGTGCTGCACGTGCATTTTGTTTTTTTTGCTAGTTAGATCTATTAGTCTTGAGGCCATTTTCATTTTCGTCCCCGTTTAGCATTACACGATTTAATTTTTTTTTGTTTACACGTATTATTAACCAGAACTTCGCTTTTAGCCCTGGCTAAATCTATATATTAGAAAGTTCTAACAAGATATTTCTCAACAGAGCTGTCCATGTCATGCTGTTAACCTAATAGTATTAATATATTTCTTTATCTTTACGAATTTATCATATTTACACCAATGCAAGTACACTGTTGTTAAAAGAAATCATTTCTAACTTACTTTCTTTCCAGCCGGTAAAGTCCTCAAATACCGAAAAAACGTTTCTTGATATCGCAGCGGCCTCAAAGTATGCCAGAGTGAAATGTTGAAACTGATGGGAAAGACGAAGTGGCAGAAAATCGACCCAAAACTGGCCTAAAGGGCGGGGAGAGAAAACTGTTATAATGGGATAGGTTTCTCATTCGATTTTTTTTTCGCCCTAAGAGATAGTGTCGTCAACAAAATGGCTTGTTTTCGTGCAGAATACTTGCTGGAGATTTGGGAAAGAAAACTGTTTAGACCAAGATGGATCAATGGATATTTTCAAAAAATGCCATTGTGTTTTTTACGACTAGCAGAACTTATTCCCTTTTTCTTTCTTATTCAAATTTAGTAATCCCATGAAGAAAAGGACTAATTTACACAACAAAACAAACTACCGAAGCATTATAACTAGTAGTTGCAGTAAGATGATGCCATTATCTAAATGGCCTTTTAGCTTCATTTCCGTCGAAATTATCATGTGCTGAGTCAGATACCTTTTATGGTTAACTTTAATTCAGACGTCCACCGGGTGACTTTCTATTTCATCTTGCCCATGAGCTAGAAATATTACATTTGAATCTTATTCATGGATAAATATGACATTGAGCAGGTGGTATTTTATACAGTAGAAACTCTCCTTACGACCATTCTCGAAAGCGACTAGTTCTAGTTAAGACCAGCATTGAGTATGACTAGTTAAGAACTGCGACTTTTAAAGCTCTTTAATGAAAAGTTCTCGTAAGCGACCGCTACCACTTTTTTGAAACACTACATGGGCTGGTCTTTATCTCTTTTCTTTTTTAAAGCTCCCCTAAATGAAAAACCATTTATTAATGGCTCGTTTACATCGAATGATATGCTAATTATAATAAAAAATAAACTATTTCATATTATTTTGCTTTAATGAATTAGTAATTAACAACATTTTGCCCATGTAAGCTAATGACACGGTCCCTTTCGGCAGCCTATTCTCGTAAAGCTCTGGTGGCGACCATTTTTATGAATTCCCAAAGTGGCCGCTGACGAGAGCTTTGAATGTACTTGGGAAGACGCAGTTAAAACTCTGGAATGAAAACATTCGAAAAGAAACTGAGGACGGTGCGACTCTTTTGATAATAATAGATAATAATTATTACTATATTCTAACAGCGTTGTTCAAGCAGTGCTCACGACAACACATTAGGGCCATTTATATGAGGAAAAATAAGACGCGTCTTACATAGGACGCGTCTTAAGTAAGACGCGAACTTTCCGTATAAACGGCACATGGTCTAAAATAAGGCGCGGCTTAGCTTAGAGGCGTCTTATTTTAGAACAGTCCTTAACACCTGTTCTTAGATGAGACGCGTCTCAGCTAAGACAAGAAAAACTTCGTATAAATAACCTTCGCGTCTTACATAAGACGCGAACTCATAGTACACATGCGTTAATTTTTGGCGCGCCACGTTGGATTGACGTTGCTACAGGCAACATTTACATGAAAACCGAGTCAAGAACAGAAATAAGACGCGAACCATTTATACGAGCTGTTCTCATCTTAGATAAGACATGCTCGTATAAATGGTACAGTTCGCGTCTTATTTAAGACGCGTCTTATTTTTCCTCGTATAAATGGCCCTATTATTTGATAAAATATATCTCTCTCAAACAAACTCGACGAGTTCCGATTAGTGAAACACCTAGGTTTATACCCTTAAATTTATTTTAAACTGGGCTCGGAAACCTTTGTTTTGTATGTCAACTCGCTAGTATTGCAAAGATAGAAGTAACCTTAAATCCAGACTCAGCATCAAACAGTTTCTCGAAAAGAAAAAACCTTCAGTATTTCGGCGCAATAATTTCACCATCTTCTAAATTATTCGTAAGATTCTTATAACAGCTTCTCTGGCACTAAATTTTCTGCAAAACCCAAGTAACAACGGCGAGATTTAATCATTGCTCGACAGTATCATCCATCAATCTTGACAATAAAATATAATGAGGATTGCACGGAGCTCAGCGTCTGGTTTCACATGTTGTTCTTTTACTTCACTTACTTTTAAATTCTACTGCTGACGAATAACAACCATCAACTAACTAACAAGCCTAGAGGTGACGACTCAATAGCCAAATTGTGGACCTGTTCGGTGGGAACCAAAACAAGGTAGACTCTATGTGGGTAATGTTTCTGTTCAACTACAATCACACGGCTTCCATTGACAAGAGGTCACGATCGAACCAATGAAAAACTAAAAACAATGGAACTTCAAGGGGCTTATTTAGCTTTGACTTCTAAAACAAGAATAAATGTCTAAATGTCACTTCGGACAGAGTCAAGACAAGAACGTTCAAAAATGGAAAGCAAATTCGCGAGCTAAATATAAATTCAAGTACGACTAGAATCAAAAACTCAAAACATGTAATTCGGTACCTAATAGTACCAAGCGTTTTTAAATTGCTTAAATTACTACTCATGCATTAAGCCTAAAAATTACCTCTTAAAAATGGTGCAAAGACATATGTAGAAACAATGTTTGTCGTTCACATCTTTAAAAGAACTCTTCAGTGGCTTGTTCACAGCCGGCTTTCTCCTCAGTTCTCTGGAAATGGAGTCCAACTATTTCTTTCCCCTGATGAGGCAGGTTCTATTATTGAAAATCGAGATGGTGAAAACCTAAGGCAAACCCAGATAGCTACGAAGTCTCTTCGTCTTTCGTGTCCTATTGTCAAGCAAGAAAGACAGACTCGTTTAAACAATCTTTGAGACGCCTTTTACATTAACAGTGACCGGAAATTGAAAAACAGTGTCCTTCATCTCTATTCAGTCACTGGGGATGAAATAATGGCTACTTACGTCAGTGACGCGTCGTAAATTTTACCCCATAATAAAGAATTATTCAGTGTCAATGAAACTCAAGCACTGAAGTAAAAAATTCTTCTCAAGAGGAAAAAATGGAAGGGGATGATAAAAGAATAAAGATAACTACGACAAGATGAATAAAGATGAATAAAGAGTCGAATAATTAAAAGAAACCTCAAGCGTTGATATTTACATTTATATTTTTTCCAGGAATCGAATAGTAACAAAAAGAATAACAATAATAACATTTTTAACAGGATGACCATTTCAGTTATAAAAACTGCTATCAACACGGGTTCTGTAAAGACTCTGCGTTGGCCGGGAAGGGTATATCGCTCCCTGATGTTTGAGAAATGTTTAGCAGAACTTAGAACTTAGAAAAAACGAAGCGAAATCTCTGCTCGGTAAAGGAGAAGTAACCCCGCTAGATTCTTAAGGTAACAATATACCTGCTTAGCTAAAAAAAAAACTATTCTACTGCATATCTATCTTCTGACGTAAGAGAAATAAATGGAATAAACAGAGCAATATACTGCTAACCAAAACAACGGATATTCATTAATCATGCAATAAAATAAAACAAAGGTAAAGTTAAGAAAGAACAAGCGGTCCTTGAATGTATACAGTTTAACAGCTATATTCTTTATTCATAATGGTTACTCAAGTCAAAAAATCATCGACGATAAAAGCCAACTATCCAATGGGACATTGGTATCTTACCGTATATTGCATAGCCTGCAGTGCAGGCGTTTTCTTTGAGCGCGCAATTTGCTCGCGAAAGCGCCATGTTGAAACTTCCCGAAAAGAGGAGAAGATGGGGCAAGTCAAAGGGAGCGGGGAGGGGACGGGGAGAGAGAAGAGTATTTTTCTCTCCCCTCCCCTCCCCTCTTTCCTTCTTTCGCCCTCGCACCTACCGTAAGGGTTACTATTTCTACTCTCCCCAATCTTCCACTGTCGTAAAATCAAAGATGGTGGCTACAACAATATTATGAACACGAACAAGGTTTACGCCTGCACTGCAGGCTATATATTGCATACATAAGCAGCTTTTTATGCCGTGGACCACATACGATGAAGAGAAAAAATATATTGCAGCCATGAAAGAGTTACATTTGACGCATCCTCGGAGACCCAGGGGCGGACAGTCGGGCCGGGAGAAAAGGCGCGACAAAACTTTTCAAGCACTGTGTTTGAAAACTTTTGTCGCGCCTTTTCTCCCTGCCCGACTGACCGCCCCTGGGTCTCCGAGGATGCATTTGACGGTACATTTTACCAGGTTTCGCATTGGGGGAAAAAGGAGAAAACAATTGGCCTGGGCGAAAACAAAAATCAGAGAGGTAGTCAGGAGAGGGGAAAGGGTGCTGTCCTTTCCCCCCTCCCCAGGACCCCGTATTTTTCCTTTTTCTCCCACTGCGGAGCCTGGACCCAGTAATTTTACCTGAAATGACTGACTACCTCGGACTGCTAAAAGAGAAATCTTCAACAACGTCTTGTTCAACCGTGTTACGTTGCAGCCGGACCTGTCTCTTGGGACCTACTGAAAACCGACCTACAGTGTGGCAGCTCTATGCCGGGTAATTTGGACTGTCTTAGACGAAGGCTATTGTGGCGGTGGAAAACGAGATTGAGCCCTGTCAACGGAGAGAAACCAAAGAACGTAGCTGAAGATATAGAAGATAAACTGATTTTTCCACAGACGATCTTCCGGATCTTTGCCTCACTCTGCTCCCCTCAGTTTCTCCTTGGTACAGTCGAACCCTGCCTAACGGATTCCCTCTTAATACGGACACCTCGTTATTACGGACAATTTGCTTTGCCTCTGGGAAAAGCCCTTACATTTTCTCAAAATAAAACCCGTAAGGACATCTGTTAATGCGGACAACGACCCCCTTTTTCGCCCTACCAACAAATTCTCATAGAAAGTCAACCTTGCTAATGCGGTCACTTTATTATCAACCGTGTGTTCTAACAAGGCGACCTTTCCTTTCTGCAGGTAAAAAAGGCCTCCAGTTGACAGAGTGTCGATGTTCCCGGTGCTACAGAATACCAGATTAGATGATTTGTACACGTCAATTTCAGACTATTTTAGCATCAAACGAATTATACAGAGAACGGTTTTGATTAAGGAACATATAGGTGAGCGCGATTTCAGCGTGTTTCCGTGGATTTTTCCGCGGACCCCTGCATTGTAAAGGTTACAGATGTTAAAAATGCTTATGTCTTCTTCCATTTCTTTACTACTTTGTTCTAATAAAAGGTGTTTTCCTGGCTTTAAAAACGTGACCCGTTTAAATACGGACACTTTCTATCTTTTAGTGTCCGTATTAACGTGGTTTGACTGTATGTCAGTGTCCACTTTTAAGGTGGCTCGACACAGTATTTTTGAAGGGATTCCTTCCATATTTGGACCTCTTATCTTACATGACAATCCATTGTAATACAGATTGTGTAGCCATCCCAAACTTGCTTGAAAATATGAATACGTACCATTAAACGATAGAGAAATAGAGTATACTAGAAACCGTAAGAAACCTACCGGTAATTTAAAAGGGAATACTTGTACGTGAAGCCTGACTTAATAGGTGTGTAGCTGTCTCTGCCATCTTTGACAAAAATAATAATAATAATAAATTTTTAAACAATGAAAACAAGTATTAAAATATCTCACAATTTACCAAACATTTTTGACGGAAATTGTCTTCCCAGGACACCAAAAAAAGCGTTTCAGAGCATCAAAATTTCAAAATTTTCTGGGAAAGCATACCGCCATAGGTTCCCATACCTCTCCAGGCAGCCCACGCCTTCTCCGAGTGCATTTGTGTGTTATCCGCGTAAATCACTGATTAAAGGCAATGATGACAGATAATACAGAGACAATGGCAGCGAACCTAATAGCGAGCCATGTGAGACACCACAGACCAATTCCAATGGATTTGACTGAAAGAGCTTAACGTAATAAAACCAACCGCGCGATAACAAAAAATCCAAACTACAGTTATGCCCTGTAAACTGAATAGAATTACGGTCGACAAAATAAATGGAAGATTTCGGTCCGTGTGGAAATTTTCCGGTCAGAGTGGTCCGGTGACCTTCAGAGGTGGTCCTCTTTGACCGGTCGGTCTGATCCAACCGAAACTTGTTGTTCAATTTCCAGAAATTCTCGTTTCCAGTCCTACTTTGCTAGGCAGTAATCAAAGTTTCGGTCACAAGGCAAATGGAATCGCTTCGATTCGATTGAAAATTTTGATCGATAATTCCAATGGTTTCTGACTGTTTGGTTTAGCAAAATGGAAACACCCAAAGTCTTCTGTAACTTCAACAATTGAATTCTACTGCGTCTACCACTTATATATTCTACTAGCAATTTATGTCCTGAAATATAACTAATCTTTATTTTTGTTCGCCCATAGACTTTACTATTACAAGAAAAAATTAAGTAAAATACAACAAAAATATCAACCCCCCTCCCCCCCCCCCCAAAAAAAAATGACGTACATGTAGATACATTATAAGATTAATACAGACATTACTGACGTAAAAAACACGAGCTGCCTGTGCATCAAGAAGGAAGAAACTACTGTCAGCGGCAAAGAGGCATCCGATACTTCGGTTAAAACATCTAAATAGGTAGGTAACCTCTGTGGTCACGGACTACAACGATATACGAAAACTTCGCGAGCTCTACTAAACGGCCTACACCTGTATATCTATGCTCTAAGAACTGTCACTTTCAGTGGCATCGGGATCCTTGTTTTCTTCTTCATCCGACTGCTCCCACGGTGGAGAGGATTGTCCATCACATCTCTTAAGTGCAAATTTATAAACTAAGAAACCACTTAATCCGCGAGCTTGCCAGTACTTGACTACTGAATACAGGCCTAAAAAGGAAAGAACAATACAGTGTCAGTAAGCAGAGATTTCATGTATGCATGCATCCAAAAAGAAAAATAATTATTATGCCTAGCATGTGAACAATGATCTTACACTGTAAAAGACGAAAGACAGCAAGCAACAACAACAACACTACTTGGATAAACTCATTGCCGTTGTTAAAGAAGAAATCAATAATATTTTAAGATTTTTTTAGAAATTTATGATAATTTCATTTTCCCTGATACTTTCCTTTATTCTCCTAATCTTTAGGTTTGATTAAACAGCAACATTGTAGGGAGAAATTTGATCTACTCTTAAGTTTTCTCACCATCATATCTGTATCCTTCCTCAGGAGCATAAGAACTTTTTAACTTGTATCCTCTGATGACTCGCACCGGTTTACCATTTTCAACATTTCGACTCAACGCCAAATTTCCTGTTATGCATGAAAAGGGAACATTAATTTACATGTACTGCCAAACGATAAAGGACACACGAAGTAAACTTAAAACAGAACAATAATTTATCTACCTCTAGTCAACGTTTGATCTTTTGATTGTGGAGCAGTTCGTAGATTCTGTTGAAAAATCAACAATTATTATTAAAAAATTACTTTTATTACTATTTATTATTATCTCCATTTCTAACAGGCTTTAATTTCCCAGGTTATTCGTCATAACCAGCTAGTTTTGACAAATCTGCCAAATTTGCTGATTTTTTCTGCTAGTTACAATTGACTGCAATAATTAGCTACTATAGCCTGAAATTTATCCGACTGCTTCGAATCGTTTTCTCCTCTCGACAACGTCTGAATAGACCGGCCGTTAATGCCGTCCAGTGACGTCAATCACTACCCGAAAACCGGGTAGTGATTTTGATTGGTTGATTGTCTAAACATTCGCATAATTATGAAAAATTTTAGCGGGATTGTCGCTTGATATTCAGCGGATCGCATCCCTGGCATTCTTTCGTTTAGTTCAAACATTTCGATAAGCTTAATCTTTATCTTAAACAGCAAAATTGCCCTTGTCTTCGAAACTGAAATGCTAAATTGAACTGCGGATGAAGAATCATTGCGGAGAGTCGGTAGGTTTTTCATTTAGAGCCGCTTTGAAGTTTCGGCGGCCGGTGATTTTGTTTACTCGAAGTTTTCCGAGATCAATGTTATAATTCGACCTTCTTGCTATTTTTACCGTCAAGTGTAATAATTCTGTTAGCTTTTCTTTCTTGTCTCCTTGTTTTTTTTCTTGGTTAAGGACCAAATAGCTTTTTTTTAATTAAAGCAAATCATTGTGTTTTTGAACTAAGTGTTCAGTGTGTGTGTTTATTTCTTTGCCTGATTGCGACCGAGTTTGATAGAATTTAGTACAACCAGTTCAGAGTTAGATAGTTCAGATAGTTTGAACGTTAAACATGAATTACGATCGAAAAACATAAAGCAGTTCTGTATCATCCAGACATTTCCAAACGACATTTCTCGGTTTGCCACTTAACAATCGTGTTTTAATTTTTGCATGAATTAAAGCCAAGGTCAAGGAGTAGTGACGTCACTGGACGGCATTAACGGTCGGTTGATTCAGACGTTACTGAGGGAGTAATAAGGACTCGAAGTAATCGGATGAAATTCAGGCTATAGCTACTATTCAACTGAAAAAGGAATTCACAGGTGTCATGCGAAGAAGAAGAAGTGACGTGGCTAAGCTCTTTTGGCAGTGCAGAGGTACAGAAAGTGGGAACGGTTTCAAAACCCGCCTCCTCCATAGGCCTTCCATTGCCTCCTATGCAGGCAATTCCGGTTACACTGACCATGAGGAGTCTGAGGACGAGAAAAGGATTAAAAAAATGTGGTGAGCTCCCAGTTCCCTCCCCATTCTCCAACTCGTTCTCTAAAACAGGACAGTGCAGCCTGCGGAGGAAGCTAGGCTTTCCCAAGGCTTAGTGGGGAGCACAAAACAAGCAAAAAGAGTTCCTTCTGCCCCAACTTTCCTTCATAATTACCTCAAATATCCCCCAAAAAGTGATCATGGGAAACTCAGTGATGCAAGGCGTTTTCAAACAAGTTAGATGAAAAACAATATAGCCGAACTTCTGTCTTAAAAACATAGCAAGAATACCCAAAAAATACCTGTCAATGGATGACAGCTGTCATAAGTAGAATATCTTGTACAGTAAATAGATGAATCTCTTCAAACACTGAAACAATTTGTCATGTACCACACTGTTGCTTAACAGTGCCAGATCCAGACCTTGAGATACAATGTAAGGGGGAGGGCAGCCCGGTCACCCAGACCCTTAGATAAGTAGGGGCCTGGTCTCCAAAACAAATTTTTTTGGCCCTTCAGGCCTCAGTTGGTCTAAAAATAAGAGGGTCGGGCCCCCCCCCCGGGCCCCTCCCCTGAATCCGCCACTGCTTAATGAATTAATAATTATCTAACACATCTGTTCTCTCAGCACAGAGGTACATGTACAACAATATCCAGCTACAACATGTACCATCGAGTCAATACCTTAGGGTTAGCTTTTGTGCCTTTTAAATCCCTTCCACCTGCACGTAAAAAAAGGAAATTTAAAATAATACATCACAATCACAAGTAAACTATTACTACAAGCTCTAATTGTTGTGTATTAGGACACAGACTCCCTCCCGGTGGGGCATTGGAACGCCTGAGTATAGAGTTAGGAACCACGAGTCGTGTAGGCGAAATAAAGCCATCGTCCAAGGTTGAATCCGTTGTAATCTTCCATTATTTGCCGACTAGATCGGTCACAACATTGGCGACGAGGGTAAAATAAGACCCCAAGAAGTCAACGAGACAAAAAGTTCGCGAGAAACATGGACGATAATGAACGAAACCATATCAAAACATTCGACTGTCATGGGGACCAAAACACGCTTGGCTTGCGATGGAAGCGGTGGCTGACAGCTTTCGAACTATTTGCAGACGGAAAAGGCTTAATTCTAAATGAAGACAACGCGAACAACAGGCAAAGGTAATGTGCATTAATGCTCCATTTCGCGGGACCCGATGTTCAAGATATTTTCCTTACCCTGCCGAACACGGGAGATGTGAAAGATTACCGGAAAGCAGTCGATGCACTGAACCCATACTTCGCTCCCAAAGTCAACACTACGTATGCTAGACACTGTTTCAGACAGCTAATTCACGCACCAGGGGAAACAATCCGACAGTTTGCAACTAGACTCAGACGAGCATCGAAAGATTGTGACTATGGCGAAGACAGAGATAACCAAATTCGTGGTGAAATCCTCTGCAAGTGCATCAGCACGTAAGGCCTCACTTTAGCTAGAGCGCTTGAAATCGCCGAGAACTGCGAAAAAGTCGACGCACAGATTGCTGCAATGAGCATAGAGGAAAAGGGAGAGAATTCAGCTAGTGTAAACCGCATAGACGGAACAAAGAGAGGCCATGGCAAGAGAAATCAGTCACGAGGTACCAAAACCGGCCGTGAGAAAACTTGTTACCGATGTGGTAGAACCGAACATTTCGGTCGAGATTCTGACTGTCCAGCAAGAGGTCAATTCTGTCATCGATGTGGGCTGGAAGGACATTTTCAAGAGCAGTGCAGGACAAAGCAGAAAGGTGAAGAAAAGCAAAAACAAACCAAAGGCCACAGGAACCCCAAGGGAGGTGCTGCAAATATGGTTGGTTGCAACAACGAAGAAGAGGAACCAGTGTATGCTTTTACGGTAGGAGACAGGAATGAGGAGAAAATTGAAGTAACCGTTGGAGGTTGTGAGCTGAACATGATCATAGATTCTGGAGCAAGCACTAACATCATTGACAAGGAAACATGGGAGTGGTTGAAGAAAAACAAAGTGAAGTGTGCATCAGCTCGCTCGAGTTGGACACTCTATGCCTACGCATCCCAGACACCACTTTATGTGATAGGAACATTCTCCTGTGAAGTCTCTGCAGGAAGCAACACTGCTGGTGCCAAGTTTTGTGTGATCAATGGTGAAGGAGACCCCCTTCTGGGGAAGGACACTGCAACTAGTATAGGCGTACTGAAAAGAGGGATTGGCATCGTTGCAGAAAGTGCAGACCCAAAGACCATTGGTGGGATCCTGCAACAGAAGTGCCCAAATGTTTTCAGCGGCGTTGGAAAGTTGAAAGACCGAGCAGTACAGCTCCACATCGACCCCAATGTGACGCCAGTAGCACAGCCGATGCGGAGGACTCCGTTCAGCATGAGATCAAAGTTGGAAGAAAAGATGAAAGAACTCATTGAACTAGACATTATTGAACCTGCACAAGGGCCCACACCATGGGTTAACCCAAATGTTGTTGTCCCAAAGTCTGGGGGTGACATCCGTCTTTGCATTGACATGCGAAGGGCTAACGAGGAAATACGGAGAGCCAGACACCCGATCCCTACTTTTGATGAGATTAATCAGAGCATAAGTGGCAGCAAGGTATTCTCCAAACTTGACCTTAAGTGGGGATACCACCAGCTTGAACTTTCCCCAGAATCCCGAGAGATTACTACCTTTACTACCCACTGCGGTCTGTTCAGATACAAGAGACGGTATCTGAGCCCTTACGTCGCCTGACAAAGTCAGGAACCCCTTTCGTGTTTGAAGGTGAACAGAAGAGGGTGTTTCAGGAGCTAAAAGAGCGATTGGCTTGTGCTGAGACTTTGGGGTACTTCGACAAAGATGCCCCAACTCAAGTAATTGCCGATGCAAGCACAGTTGGACTGGGAGCGGTACTGACCCAAAAGCAGAAGAATGGACGGAGAGTCATCTGCTATGCAAGTCGTAGTCTGACAGACACCGAGAGAAGATATTCGCAGACAGAGAAAGAGGCGCTGGCACTCGTATGGGCCTGCGAAAAGTTCCATCCCTATGTGTATGGTGTGCCATTTGATCTTGTTACAGATCACAAGCCGCTGGAAGTTATTTACGGCCCAAGGTCAAAAGCCTGCGCACGCATTGAAAGATGGGTTTTACGAATGCAGCCATACAAATTCAAGGTCAAGTATGAGCCCGAGCCGAGCAACATTGCTGACCCCCTCTCAAGGCTAGTGGGAAATCTAAAAACCAGCAGTAGTCACTCAGCTAAAGCCGAACAATATGTCAGATTTGTAGCCATATATGCGACCCCCTGTGTTATGACTACACGAGAAGTGGAAGAAGCCTCAGCAATCGATGAAGAACTCTGTGCAGTCAAGGAATGCTTAAACGGAAAACCGTGGGATCAGCTAGCTTACAAGAAAAAACTCCCATGTAGTAGTGAACTGTGCAGCATCGGACAATTGATACTAAGAGGGACAAGAATCGTTATCCCGAAGAAACTCAGACCCAGGGTGTTGTCTCTCGCTCACAAAGGTCATCTGGGCATCGTTGGAACTAAACAGAAGTTGCGCAGTAAAGTGTGGTGGCCCGGGATGGAAAAGGATGCTGAAAAACACTGCAAAACCTGCTATGGATGTCAGTTGGTCAGCCGTCCCAGCCCACCAGACCCTATCAGGAGCACAGCATTGCCGACTGGACCACCACTCCCCACTGGTGAGTCCATTCTGGTCGTCGTTGACTACTATAGTCGCTACTACGAGATAGACATCATGAGATCTACAGTTGCCTCTAAAGTCATCTCGAATATGGAAGAGATATTTGTAAGACATGGTCTACCTGAGAGCTTGACATCCGACAATGGACCACAGTTCGTAGCAACAGAGTTTACAGGGTACATGGAGCAGCAGGGAATCGGACACCACAGGGTAACAGCAAAATGGCCCTAGGCAAATGGACAAGTTGAGCGCCAAAATAGCTCGCTTCTGAAAAGGCTCCAAATCGCACATGCTGAAAAGAAGGACTGGAAGAAAGAGCTGAATGTTTACCGTATTTATTCGATTAACCGCCCTCGGCGCTTATTAAATTGTTGGACCTTGAGAGTGGGCGCTTATTCGAGGCTGGGCGCTTATTAACTTTTTCTGCCTTTGGGATGGGCGCTAATTCGAGGTTGGGCGCTTATTCGAATAAATACGGTATCTTGCAGCGTACGGAAGCTTACCTCACTCAACGACTGGTGTAAGCCCTGCCGAGTTGCTCTTCGGACGCAAAATACGCACCAAGCTTCCTGAGCTGAGCGATGAACATGTCGAACAAGAAGTGCGTGATAGGGACAATAAACAGAAGAGTAACAGCAAAGCGTACGGTGACATGCAAAGGAATGCGAGGTACCCAGAGGTACTTCCTGGAGATCAAGTGCTAGTGCAAAAGGAGAGGAAAAACAAGCTCACAACCCGTTTTGAACCAAGTCCGTACACTGTGGTAAACAAGCATGGGAACAGCTTGATCGTGCAATCTCCAGTAGGAGCCCAATATCCCCACAATACATCTCATGTAAAGAAACTGCTAGAGAATGGTAATACACGTGATGATACACCAAGTATACTGGAAGTGGTGGTGACCGGAGAGCCCTACAAGCAGGATAAACCGACCCCGCAGCAGAGTGTGGTGATACCGGAACCAAATGTTGTTGAGCCTGAAGTTCCACTTAGGAGGTCCCAGAGACACAGACTGGCCCCAAGTTATCTCAAAGACTATTGTACTTAAACTTTAGAGACGCTGAAATCTCATAGACATTGTTGACATTGTTGCTAGTCCATGTTTACGTTTATTGGACCAATTATTATTCTGTTTCTACTTCTGCCAAATGTTATTGTTTTCTATCTAACTGGGGAGGGATGTTGTGTATTAGGACCCAGACTCCCTCCCGGTAGGGCATTGGAACACCTGAGTATAGGGTTAGGAACCACGAGTCGTGTAGGCAAAATAAAGCCATCGTCTAAGGTTGAATCCGTTGTAATCTTCCATTATTTGCCGACTATACCGGCCACAACACTAATTACAGCTGTGAGGGTGGATCAAAGTACGTTTTAGTGTAGTGACAACACAATGAATACATTGTGTAGGCCTCAGACAGTACGGTACAGTTTTAACCTGCTCCAGTGTAGGTGAAAAATTCTCCATAATCCAGGTCATCTTCATATCCACCAGACAAAGCAAGAGAGTAACATCCCTCCACTTCATTACCATGAATACCAGCTACTGTTGGTCTGCAAAAAATAAAACACAGCTTCATTAAAATGAAGACAAAAAAGGTACATGTAACAGCCCTTAAGCATTAAGAATTAAAAATTATTAATAATTTAATTATTATCCAAACTGACTACTGACTTTGCTTCTTGATTATCTGTTTCCACCTACATGCCATACAGGGCTTGAAGTAATATACTAAAAAAGAGGGTGAGTGCTTCATCACAGGTTCCAAACTCCGAGAAACAGATGAAATACAGTGTACACTGTATGACGACATGCTTTCATCTGTTTCCAGGTGTTTGGAACCCATGATGAATCATGAAGCCAAAGGTTTTGACACGTCTTCTCAAATGAAACAATACAAAATTATACAGTGACATGGTGTTGGCATGAGTTGAAATGCAAGTGTTTGATCGTAGATGAAAACCTAGTGGTGTGTTATCTAGTGTTTCATTAGGCATCAAGATTCATCTAGCTGACCCAAAATGGTCATAATATTCACTGACTTTTGAATGCATGAATAATAAAATTATTAATGAGTTTGAGAACTACAATTCCAAGCATCTGAACAGGCGTCCAAAGTATTCAAGGCAGTGTGATGTTTTGCAACATATGTGATCTCATACATTTACCTTATTTCATAATTATGGCTGTTCTAAGGCTTGATTCAAGAGATTGGGAGAAATCCTTCAAATAACA